>JABACO010000006.1:13788952-13980526 GCA_013339895.1 Ephydatia muelleri
CAATATTACAACAACAATGGCTATTCTTGATTAGGTGGGTCTTGAATTCACTTGCTTTGAGGCTACATTAGACATACTGAATATGTGAATGTTGCTTTAGCTAGACCATGAATAACCTGCAACCATGGATACCTTTGGTCCAATTAGGCCAGGTGAGTCACTCAACAAAAGATTCAGCTCTGCAAGTGCTACTCTAATAAATGCCCTTCTCTCTCTGTGGAAAGGTCCTCTGTGAAGTGAAAGTTAAACCAAATCATCAGAGCCATACAAGGCAATGTCCAAATATGGACATTGCAACATACGCATTTTGAAGAGCTGTATTCAAAGCATCAATAGCCTCTGAGGCACGTTTTCTGTCACTACAGAAGAGCATGAAAAATGGCATTTTACAGACAGAATAGAACTTACGCCTTATCTTTGGACTGTGACAGCAGGGATTCAAACAACCCATGTACCAGCATATACTCATCTCTGTGGAGTGTGACTGCGTAGCCATCTTGGAGGGCCAGCTTCCACAGGTCACTGGCCCCAGGGGCAGAGAGCTGGCCAGAGCATAGAATAAACCCCACTGGCAACAAAAGGGCTAAAGTAAATCTGAATCCACACAGATGAGGTTTCATAGTCACAACACACACACACAACTCCATTTCTGTGTTGAGAAAACTATTGTATGATGTATATCCAAACATGCAGCTTGTCATGAGCATACATTTAGATGTGGTTGTATACACAATACATTGGTACCATCAAATACTCCAAACCCCTCCCTCCGCTCCCAATGGAAAAAGAGGCTCATGTTTAAACGTCCATATCTTCATCATCGCGTACACTTCCATGTATCTCTCTTCATAATCATGTCCAGGTACCATATTTCATGTACAGGTACCATATTTCATGTCCAGGTACCATATTTCATGTACAGGTACCATATTTCATGTACAGGTACCATACTTCATGTACAGGTACCATATTTCATGTACAGGTACCATATTCATGTACAGGTACCATATTCATGTACAGGTACCATATTTCATGTACAGGTACCATATTTCATGTACAGGTACCATATTTCATGTACAGGTACCATATTTCATGTACAGGTACCATATTTCATGTACAGGTACCATATTTCATGTACAGGTACCATTAGGTACCATATTTCATGTACAGGTACCATACTTCTTCCTAATCATGTACAGGTACAATATTCCCTGAGACACTGAATAAGTTTGTGGAGACACTCACAGTTACAGAGATGTGCACATTTAAACAGAAGCCATTATGTTGTTAAGAGAGGGGGCACAGGGAACAGAGGGGGCACAGGGAACAGAGGGGGCACAGGGAACAGAGGGGGGACAGGGAACAGAGGGGGCACAGGGAACAGAGGGGGCACAGGGAACAGAGGGGGGACAGGGAACAGAGGGGGGACAGGGAACAGAGGGGGCACAGGGAACAGAGGGGGCACATGGAACAGAGGGGGCACAGGGAACAGAGGGGGCACAGGGAACAGAGGGGGCACAGGGAACAGAGGGGTACAGGGAACAGAGGGGGCACAGGGGGGCTTATAAGCAGTACTTTACGGTATATTATGTTCTACATTGTACTGGTGCAGTTCAAACCGTATGCATGGTAATCTTTTAACACACACGCTCCAAATCAAGCAATCCAGTGGAAAACAGACCTCCTCCCCATCCTCTTACTCAGTATCCATCGATGCATGGTTTCCAGGGATACAAACTCGCAGGAGAGTTCATTGCTGTTGCTAGGGTTGAGCATGGTGCCAGGGTTTTGGGAGATGCTGAGAGTGCCCTGTGACCTCAGCTGGTCTCCACTGACATTGCGCCTCAGGTAGATGTTCTGCAGAGACATGATGGCTTGCAGGATGAGCTTGGCTAGAGGAATAAACTCCTCCACCATCTTCTTCACAGGGTTCTCAAAGTCCACAAGCATCTGAGCCAGACGAGGGAAGTTGGAATCCCTGTGTGTGTGTGTGTGTGTGTGTGTGTGTGTGTGTGTGTGTGTGTGTGTGTGTGTGTGTGGTGTGTGCGTGTGTGTGTGTGCGTGTAGTGTGTGTGTGTGTGTGCCCAGGTTTAGGAAGGTAGGAGGGTGTGTGCAGATGAAGGCACTTACATGGTGCCCTCCCTACATCCAGGACACTTACATGGTGCCCCTCCCTACATCCAGGACACTTACATGGTGCCCCTCCCTACATCCAGGACACTTACATGGTGCCCCTCCCTACATCCAGGACACTTACATGGTGCCCCTCCCTACAACCAGGACACTTACATGGTGCCCCTCCCTACATCCAGGACACTTACATGGTGCCCCTCCCTACATCCAGGACACTTACATGGTGCCCCTCCCTACATCCAGGACACTTACATGGTGCCCCTCCCCACATCCAGGACACTTACATGGTGCCCCTCCCTACATCCAGGACACTTACATGGCGCCCCTCCCTACATCCAGGACACTTACATGGTGCCCCTCCCTACATCCAGGACACTTACATGGCGCCCCTCCCCACATCCAGGGCAATGTTATAGAGACCTGCCACAGCTTTGCGATCGTCCACTTGCCCAAGAAGTACAAACATGGAGCAATACGTGACACACAGGTCAAGAAGGTTCTTTGTTAGGTCATAATTGAGAGCCTAAAAAGAGAAATATGAGTTCATCTGACAGTGCAGACACCACACACACACAAATATAATATAGATGAACATAAACACCCACACCCACACACAACAAAATACAGATGAACATACATACACACATACACACAAACATACATACACACACACACACATACACATACAAATACTCAACAGCCATGGTATGATAAATAATCCCAGCCCCAAATAAGCACAAGTGCACATAGTGAGGTTCATGTGGCTTTGACCACATATACTTTTGTTCCAAAAGAAGAGCTTGTCTGACAACACCACCAAAGAACAATTCGTTAGAAAAATGCAGCTCTTATTACCATGTAAAACTAAACTACGCAAAAGATAAGTGACTTTTGGGATGTCAAACTGGTTGAAATGTGCTAGCTTCAGGTGGGATGGAGCACCAAACCCCAAAGAGCATACAAGTACAGCACACCCCTGGTGAGGTATACCCCACTCAGGCCCAGGCTTACCCCACTCAGGCCCAGGCTTACCCACACATGCCCTTCTGACTCCATTAGTTGCGCCTCTTGGTTGGACTAACATTAACTGGAGTGTGCCAAGCCTGCTAGTGAACCTTTACAACACCAACATTAGAATACCACACTACATTTCCTCCATTTATAAGGCTACCTTCACCACCACACACTACCGTCAGTCACCACCACACTACCTTCACCACCACCTACCTTCACCACCACACTACCTTCACCAACCACACTAAACCTCACCACCAACACTACCTTCCCACCACACTACCTTCAACCTTCATCACCACACTACCTTCACCACCACACTACCTTACCACCACACTACCCTCACCACACACTAATTCACCACCACACTACCCTCACCACCACACTACCTTCACCCACACGACCCTACACTACCTTCAAACCACCACACACTACCGTCACCACCACACTACCTCACCACCACACTACCTTCACCACCCACACTACCTTCACCACCACACACTACCTTCACCACCAAACTATCTTCACCACCACACTACCCTCACCACCACACTACCTTCACCACCACACACTACCTTCACCACCAAACTATCTTCACCACCACACTACCCTCACCACCACACTACCTTCACTACCACACACCACTACCACACCACCATGTTCACATTTCAAAAATGACAACAGCTGACAAATGACCTCCTCTGAGATTGTCCTAGGAATGCAGCTCCTTAAACCACACCCACTCAAACCACACCCACTCACACAATTCTAAGCATTCAGCGCTACTCTATGCTAATCTAAACAATACCCAATCATGCTTCGCGTGAAAACGCAGGGCAGTTCTGGAAGGTGTAGACTAGCTAGGAGTGGGTGGAGCCTGCACTCCCTTTGCTACATCACTGTCTCGTGATGTCATTGTATAAACAACTCTGGGATGTAAAAATCATTTAACACAAAATAAACTGATGGTTTAGTGATGCCACGCACACACACACGCACACGCACACGCACACACACACACACACACACACACACACTTACAATATCCAGGTGGAACTGTGAAGTGGCTATGGATGTGATGACCTCACTGGCCGCATCTTTAAACTCCATCACATCAATGAAGGTGTAGTAGAGATTGGGGAGGGTCCCCAGTATGTCCTTCTGGAAGCTGGTCACCGTGGTAACATGGGGCTTCTCCTTAGGGTCAATGTTAGGAAACTTCTTCACAATGTACTTAATGGCTGGTTCCAGAAGCTTCTCTGAGAGACAGGCTGGTCTTGAATTAGTGCCTTCTGCACACGTCTGTAGAGGTGGGGCACAGGTGTTGTGGAGGTGTACGTACGTTCAGGTGTATGCTTATGGCTGCCATGTTTAATTAAACACTCCATTTATGGCACATTGAATGCGCGTTTATCCGCTCGTCCCAGCGGTATCATACGATGTATGAGAAACCAACTGACACAGGGTGGGGAACAAATCTCTCTTTCCACATACCAGCGGTGGTCATATGGTACAACTATATACGTAATTCATAACCAGCTTTTCGCTCACCTTTTTTATGTTGTACACTCTGGTCAGAATACCTACACCTCTCTCGTTGAGAATTGTTAGCTTCTCGGCAAACTTCCTCTCTGCCACCGCCGAACCAATTTGTGACGCCCTGTGCATTGTACAGGGAATTGTACGACGAACACACAAATATGGTAGATAACTACGCCCAAAATATTTAGGCTGCCATATTGCTGTTTTTCGAGGCGCATGCGCAAATATGGTTTTGTGATTTGGCCCCGAGGAAATCGAGACGTAATGAGATGGGCGGTACTACGCTTAGGCGCTCTCGAACTTAGGTAGCGTAGAAGCAACGTGCGGGTAAGTTGATGCTTAGTCTTCAAAATTTGACAGTTTGACGTTATACACGGCTCACGACAGTGTTTCGTGTTACTTTAAATACTGTACGAACACGGTTTGTGCGCATCTATATACTAAAGCTGAATTGTAACGTTCGCGTTTTGGTGAACGTCTAGAAATAGCCTTTGCTTTACCACAGACAAAATCCATTCGACCTGTCTACTCTACATACTTGGCTTAAAATTTGTTCGTAAACGAGATTGTTTCGCCATGACGTCGCATGTACATGTGACCGACCAAGCCACCCAGTCTGTTGCTGCGGATGATATTCCAAGCGGACATAAGCCCAGTGAGTTCTCACTATACGATTCAAGTGCCATTTTGGATTCCCCGTGTGTGTGTGTGTGTGTGTGTGTGTGTGTGTGTGTGTGTGTGTGTGTGTGTGTGTGTGCGTGCGTGTGTGTGTGTGTGTGAATGTGTGTGTGTGTGTGTGTGTGTGTGTGTGTGTGTGTGTGCGTGTGTGTGTGTGTGAATGTGTGTGTGTGTGTGTGTGTGTGTGTGTGTGTGTGTGTGTGTGACCGGTTGTCTATCTATCTAAACGAATAGAAGGGGAATATTGTGATAGAGACCAAATAGAAACGTCCCTGTTGTTGTGTGGGTGCGTAGAAGATGGTGAATACTTGCTCACGGCCAGGCTTGTTGTTCCTTTTCGTAAATCTCAATTGAGCTTTCTAAAATCTGAGTGTTGTATGTGTGCGAGTCGTGTGTCACGCAGCTGCCGTAGAGTCTTCGAGCGTACACAGGATGGCTTCGGTTGGTGCGTGTGTGGATCGGTTTATGTGGTCCTTCGTTCATTTAGGGCACACACGAGGGGGCTCCGTCAAGAGAAGGTC
Source organism: Ephydatia muelleri (assembly GCA_013339895.1). Taxonomy (NCBI): domain Eukaryota; kingdom Metazoa; phylum Porifera; class Demospongiae; order Spongillida; family Spongillidae; genus Ephydatia; species Ephydatia muelleri. Next base: position 13,794,841 of record JABACO010000006.1, read on the forward strand.
CACTGATGACTTGGAGCAGCGGGAGGTAAAGATGGTGCGGGCTGTTGACACGGCTTGATATCCCACGGGGCAAGCCACGTAATCGACATGTCAATGTATGAATGATATTAGGGTCTGTGCTAATCTGTGAATCAATCTTTAGGAAAGGAAGAAGATGTCATTTGACAGCTTCTTCAATTTCTGCAGCTACGTTTTAGCGTATGAACAGCAGCTGGTGAGAGCGGGGTGGGGGGTGGGGTGGGGAAGCTGTGTGTATTGTTGTGACAAAGCCTTGTCATCATTTGTGTCTTTACTCCAATTGTGGCATGATGCTTTGTGTGGTTTTGTAAATGATAAGATAGCTAGCTAGAAGCCTCCTTGTGCTTAAATGACCTGAAAGCTTAGCTGATTAGTGTGCTGTCACACTCTAATGATACAGTGCAATTTTTTACAGGCCTCTGTGAATGTACATCATCCTCCCCAGACCCAACTTAATGGTCATGTGGACCCAAACCTGAAATCTCTTAGCCATTCCTCCACATCCTCCCTCAACTCTGCCCCTCCCACATCCTCCCTCAACTCTGCCCCTCCCACATCCTCCCTCAACGCTGCCCCTCCCACATCCTCCCTCAACGCTGCCCCTCCCACATCCTCCCTCAACTCTGCTGGAGAGTCTTCATATTCCACCTCTCCAAATAGCGCCCACTCTTCAGGGGATGACAGTGGTGATGATTACATTAGTGGCTCTCCTCCCTCTGAAGCTGAAAGCAAACTGGAGTACACTTCAGGTACGTGACAATATGGGATGTGTGTGATGGTGTGTGTGATGGTGTGATGTATGTGATGGTGTGTGTGATGCGTGGGACTGTGTGATGGTGTGTGTGTAATGGTGTGTGATGTGTGGGACTGTGTGATGGTGAGTGTGATGTGTGGGAGTGTGATGGTGTGATGTATGTGATGGTGTGTGTGATGCGTGGGACTGTGATGGTGTGTGTGATGTGTGGGAGTGTTTGATAGTGTGTGTTTGATGGTGTGTGGGAGTGTGTGATGGTGTGTGGAGGTGACATGTGGTGTTGTGTGTCTTCCAGGATAGTTGGAATGTTTAGTTGGGAAGTATTGAACTTTTGCTACTCCTCACATACACCACCAGTGCAGGATAATTCGTTAGTTGCTCTGTTTGCATGTTGATTTTCTCTGTCCCTAACATTCAGATGATGAGTCGTGGAATATAGTCACGTGTTTCTGTCGTCGACCATTTGCGGGACGCCCAATGATAGAGTGTTCCAAGTGTCAGACATGGATCCATCTGTACTGTGCAAAGATCAGGAAGGATCAGGTCCCAGAGGTCTACACCTGCCCCAAGTGTCGTACATCAAGCACCAGCAAGAAAGACCGGCCACACAAATCATTATGACCCAAGGGATTGTATTCTGATTCTGTCAAACTGTTACCTGTAACTTCTCAGCTATTTTTCTGTATCGTATGTGTCAACTGCTTATTTTATACGGGTTATTCGCCCTGAATACGTTACCACGATTTACCATGCCGGATTCCTCCGCAACCGGAGTAGCACACTTGTATTAATCACGTGATCGAGCTCTTGGCGGCGTAGTACAGAGATCATGAACAGCGACGCGGAAAGCCAACAAGATATCACGCAAGACAGTGTGAAGGGCGACGGCGACGGAAAAGGTGCCTCTGGCTCGGGCAAGGTACACAACACCAGACGATCCCGTAACGTAGCGTGATACGGGAATGGCGTGTATTTGTAGCACAGTAGCCTAACTGTTTGACTCTAAACAGAGCACTATCTCAGCTCTCTTCTACGCACACACGCATACAAAAAACTAACCAAAAAAAATGCACATGTCCACGCGCACGTGGTGACTGTCTATTTCGTAGCCACAGAGACCAAACTACACCCTCAAGTTCACTCTGGTCGGCCATACGAAGGCCATCTCTTCTGTGAAGTTCTCCCCAGACGGACAGTGGCTGGCAAGCTCAGCAGCAGATAAGACCGTTAAAATATGGGGCGCATACGATGGCAAATTTGAAAGGACCATTTCTGGTCATAAACAGGTACGACCTTCATTTGCTCACGGAGGTATTGTGACGTCATACGCATCTCAGGGTATATCTGACGTGGCGTGGTCGCAAGATGCCAAGTACCTTGTGACAGCATCTGATGACAAAACGCTCAAGATATGGGAAGCCATGACAGTTAGTTTGTGCACGTGTGTGTTTGTGTGTATGTTTGTATGTGTGTGGCTTGTGTGTGTGGTGTGTATGTATGTGCGTTCGTAATTGTGTGTTGACATATCTTCGTGACAAGGGCATTTTGATGTCTTCGTTTACCAAGAGCAAGAGTGTAGTGAAACGAGCACATTCACTTAGATTAGCTACACGCATTCATACCACACACACGTACACACACATACATGCACACACATGCACACACAGCACACATACACATATTCACTATTATACTGTGTTGTGGCAGTCTTTTGTGATTACTTGTATGTGCTAATGTACTAATGAGTAGAGTGTTGTGTGTGTGTGTGTGTGTGTGTGTGTGTGTGTGTTGTGGGGGGTATGATGATTGTGGCATCTATGGCTTCATAGGGGAAGTGTCTGAAAACGTTAAGAGGCCACACCAATTATGTATTTTGCTGCAACTTTAATCCACAATCAAATCTCATTGTCTCTGGATCTGTAAGTTATCTGTTCATCATCTTGTACTCTCTCTCCCATCAAGCCATACCCTCCCCCTCCCCTCTCACCTTACACTTTTTTTTTCCTATTCTCTAGTTTGATGAAAGTGTGAGAATATGGGACGTCAAGACTGGTCGATGTATTCGCATCCTTCCAGCCCATTCAGACCCTGTATCAGCTGTTCATTTCAACAGAGATGGATCGCTCATTGTGTCCAGCAGTTATGATGGGCTATGGTGAGGAAGTCATATCAATGCTTATAACATGCAATCTGCATGTTACATGTAACTCATTACATCATCATTCCATGTAACTCATTACATCATCATTCCATGTAACTCATTACATCATCATTACAATGTCTTGGTGCTTAGCAGATTGGACATTGCATCTACTCACTAGCACTCCTTTATAGGATAGGAAACATTTAGTGTGGTTAGCTGGGGACCAACCAGTGTGTTGTTTTATGTCATGAATTCTGTGTCGGTCCCCAGCTAACCACACTAGATGTTTCCTATCCTATAAAGGGGTACTAGTGAGTAGTCGAACTATGCAGCAATTGCCACTGCAAAATTAGAGTGAGAAGCAGTATGTGTGGATCAGATATGTTACTGGCTCTCTGTGGTTATGTGTGGATCAGATATGTTACTGGCTCTCTGTGGTTGTAACATTAACTTGACAATCTGATGTGTTGTGCTTCACACAATTACGTAACTCAGTGTAGCAGTCTGATTTTCTCATCTTACATTTTCACTGTATTTTTCCTCTTAGCCGAATATGGGATACAGCATCTGGCCAGTGTTTGAAGACTTTAGTAGGTACGCTTAGGGTTGTGATATGTAATGTTCTAGGCATGTTTACTGCACTCCTCCTCCTTCCCCCTCCCCATCCCCCTTCCTCCTCCCCATTCCCCTTCCTCCTCCCTTCCTCCTCCCCATTCCCCCTCCCCATTCACCCTCCCCATTCCCCCTCCCCCTTCCTCCTCCCCATCCCCCTCCCCATTCCCCCTCTCTCTTCCTCCTCCCCCTTCCTCCTCCCCCTTCTGGCTCATCAGATGATGACAATCCTCCAGTGTCTTTTGTCAAATTCTCTCCCAATGGGAAATACATTCTGACAGGCACATTGGACAAGTAATTAGATTGCAAATTTAAAAAAAAAAAGAAAGATGTTTTGACCATGTGTTTTCCATCATATCAGTACATTAAAACTCTGGGATTACAGCAAAGCTAAGGTCCTTCCTGTGTGTGGTCACTTGATGCATGTCTTCAACACACATCTATGTTGCAGTGTCTGAAGACATACAGTGGACACAAGAATGAAAAATATTGCATATTTGCTAACTTCTCAGTAACAGGGGGAAAGGTAGGTGTGGTCTTTGAAATACAATGATATAGCCACTGTTCTGTATACAGTGGATTGTGAGTGGATCTGAAGACAATGTGGTTTACATCTGGAACCTGCAGACCAAGGAGATAGTTCAGAAGCTTGAGGGGCACACAGGTACAACATGGTTGCCATGGAAGTGTGGGGGAGGGGCATCCATATTAAGCAGATTGCCTGGTTATGTTATTGTTCAGATGTGGTGATCTGCACAGCTTGCCATCCCACTGACAACATGATAGCCTCTGGATCACTTGAGAATGACAAGACAATCAAGTTGTGGCGATCAGACTTCTGACCTCTTGTGTGGACTAATCTGATCCATCTGCCCCGCCCCCCACGTCTGTATTTTCCACTCCTGTATATATCTATGGTTTCTTCTGTCAGCAGATGTGTAGGGGATGTGTGGTAGCTCTGGTGTGTAGGGGATGTGTGGTGTGTAGGGATGTGTGGTAGCTCTGGTGTGTAGGGGATGTGTGGTAGCTCTGGTGTGTAGGGGATGTGTGGTAGCTCTGGTGTGTAGGGGATGGGAAACTGCACTTCATGGTAGTAGCTCTGGTGTGTCAGCCATTTATGTTGGAGAGTGTCTTAAAGTGTAGTAGTGTGTGGTTTTCAAATTTTTGTAAACATGATAGTTGCTTTATCAGATAGTTGTGAGGGTAGCACTAATTGGACTTGTGAGGGCAGCACTAATTGGACTTGTGAGGGTAGCACTAATTGGACTGGGAGTAGATTTTACTATGAACCATTCATTTCAATGCAGCGTTGCTCTTCCTTTGCTTGTCCTAGAAGACACCATCATTGGTGCACCAGTCCCTAGAAGACACCATCATTGGTGCACCGGTCCCTAGAAGACACCATCATTGGTGCAGCAGTCCCTAGAAGACACCATCATTGGTGCAGCAGTCCCTAGAAGACACCATCATTGGTGTACCAGTCCCTAGAAGACACCATCATTGGTGCAGCAGTCCCTAGAAGACACCATCATTGGTGCAGCAGTCCCTAGAAGACACCATCATTGGTGCACCGGTCCCTAGAAGACACCATCATTGGTGCAGCAGTCCCTAGAAGACACCATCATTGGTGCAGCAGTCCCTAGAAGACACCATCATTGATGCACCGGTCCCTAGAAGACACCATCATTGGTGCACCGGTCCCTAGAAGACACCATCATTGATGCACCAGTCCCTAGAAGACACCATCATTGGTGCACCAGTCCCTAGAAGACACCATCATTGGTGCACCAGTCCCTAGAAGACACCATCATTGGTGCACCAGTCCCTAGAAGACACCATCATTGGTGCACCAGTCCCACAGTGAAGCCATGATAGGCCACATGTGATGATGTCATAATTTGTCAAGCCATATGCACACAAAGATGATCACAAACTAATGTGCAGTACACAGAACAGGCTAAACAGGTAGAACATGCGAAAATGTAAGGTGAATGGTTGCTAGGGTTGGGAACCTAGCAACAGAACGCAAAGAGCCAATACATACATTTAAATATCACTAAATTTGTTTCAATCGACCGGAACACGTACACTAGTGATGAAAATATCTCAAACTAAAATAAAAAGGACTTTTGTGCAGATGTAGAAGTCACGAACGTGCCTCAATGACCTCAACCAGCTTGAAGGGAAAATGACCTCTCCTTCCATTCAGCTCTCCTTCCCACATGCCATTCTCATTTTGCTTGGTCACTTTGATCATGTCCCCGGCCTGAGGGAATGTGGAGAACACACATGACAGACAAGAACATGTGTGCACTGCTCTTATTGGAAAGCATTCCTTGTACGCTAGTGGTGTGCTCTTATTGGAAAGCATTCCTTGTACACTAGTGGTGTACTCCTATTGGAAAGCATTCCTTGTAAGCTAGTGGTGTGCTCTTATTGAAAACACCCCTTGTCCAGTGCTCTTATTGGAAACACCCCTTGTACAGTGCTCTTATTGGAAACACCCCTTGTATGCTAGTTGTTTAACTAGCTATATTGGGTACCTCAATCTTTACTTTTATTTCAACCAGTGCTCACCTTGAAAGACAATGCTGTCTGATCATAAGGACATTCACGATCCATTAGAGCCTTAGCATAGAAGCTTTGCTGGGAATGATCTTCGATCTGTAAGGAAGACCCTTTATACCATAAACATGCATAACTGACATTCTAAGCCTCTTTCCTCCCCTCCCTCCTCCCCCTCCTACACATGTGGAAACCTACCACTTGCACGTAAGGAACAGGAATGGATCCTGTCCTGCCATCTTGGTGCTTGGCAAACCACCATTCCTCCTCATCCTTTCTCAACACATACAAGATGTCACCCTTCTTGAAGTGAAGATCTTCAGGGTCATCCTGAGGGGGAGTGGCAAAGGCATGTGGTCTTTATTTAAATACACATGTGTCAATCATCGAGTATGATATCATCCACATTTATTCCAATTAAAGCCCGTGGTATGTTAAACATAAATTGAATGTGTGAGGGATTTCTGTTCAAGCCCTCAACAGTACCATGGTCTCCAATCAGTGAAGACATACAAGTGTTATGTGACCTCCCCTACATTTGATTCACTATCTGAAAATGGTAACTGTTCGTTCCAATTGTGCAGGATTTGTATAGCTTTGGTTGAGTATTTTAGGAGCAGTTTCTTTCCTTGGAATGTCATTTGACAAATATGATATATGGCTCGCAAAACTGACTTCATATAATGAGATGCGGGTAGAAAAATATTGGTGGCTCATCGTGAATTACGGTTTCATTTATTTATCCAAACTGATTAGTTGGTAGGGGAAGAAACAATGGCTGCTGATTGACACTTGTTCCCACTTCTGCGTCAAAATCATTGTATTCAAGGTAAGATAAGTTGGTTGCAAACACAACATTCAAAGCCACATTGATCAGTCCAGGATCATTTTCCACTAACAGTCGCTTCCCTCCAACCAACACACTTAGGGGTACCCTCCAACCAACACACTTAGGGGTACCCTCCAACCAACATATACCCCAGTGTATAAATCATTTGAACTGAGCAAATGAAAAGAGCTTTCTAATAACCCTTGAACTATGGCATGCACTTAACAGGGTCAAATGTGGCGACTTTTGGCATTTATAGAGGTCCTCCCTCATTAGTGGGTTAAACTAGGTTATTCGAATTTTTACATGTCTTGATTATAATACCAGCACAGGACAGACTATTGCATTACATCATACCTTCAATGACCACTCCCACATCACTCCTAAATTACATGTAATACCTTTCACAAACACATCTAGATCACCACTGGGGTCAAACCTTACACCCACTCATCTGACTACAACACTTACAGATTTGAAATCAAATTTTCCTTTGACAACAAGTTTGCCAAGAACAGGCTGGGGAGGAGGAAGTGCAGGATTGTCAGACACCACTGGAACAGTTGCTTGTGAGGGTGGTTGAGAAGGTACTGGTCTCTGAGCCTAAAGGGGATGAGTGCACATGACAAGAGTGACAGCAGGATGACAAAGATAAACTAGAAAGCAACTTACCACTTCGGTAAGTGTTGTTGTGTCCAGAAAGTGCTTTTTATAGAAGTCAATAACTGAAGGCAGGTCAGGAAATGATTGGTCTCCGATTAGATACATGCCACCTCTCCGAGAGATGATGTAATGGCTCACTTTACTGTTCTCACTGCAAAGGACATCAAAGCATCAATTGTCTCAAACGACAGATAAAGCTCCATGTCCTAAAGTTATATTATGGCTAGCAGGCCATGAAACGAAAGTGTGCACACTGCAACAAATAATGTGTGCACTAAGGAATTGTTTTATGTAACATATCTCTACACCTTCCCAACACATCTCCACCCACACCTCCCAACAACACATCTCTACACCTTCCCAACACATCTCCACACCTTCCCAACACATCTCCACCCACACCTCCAACACATCTCCACCCACACCTCCCAACAACACATCTCTACACCTTCCCAACACATCTCCACCCACACCTCCCAACAACCCATCTCTACACCTTCCCAACACATCTCCACACCTTCCCAACACATCTCCACCCACACCTCCCAAGAACACATCTCTACACCTTCCCAACACATCTCCACACCTTCCACACTACTCTTCTAGACTTTGGTTGCCAGAGCGACAGGGGCAAAGGCCTAGTAGCCATCTTGATGCACAGATCATGATGTAACTCACCTCACGGAAAGAACAAAGTCTCCAAGACAGGTACTGCTGTCTCTAACCAGGTACAGACCAGGCCTCTTCCCAATCAGAACAGCCTCTGTAGTCACCCTGTCAAGACGCCCATGATACCATCTGAGGGAGTGAGAGGAGGCAGTAGTGAGGGAGTGAGGGATGAGGGGAGTGAGGGATGAGGGGAGTGAGGAATGAGGGGAGTGAGGGATGAGGGGAGTGAGGGATGAGGGGAGTGAGGAATGAGGGGAGTGAGGGATGAGGGGAGTGAGGGATGAGGGGAGTGAGGAATGAGGGGAGTGAGGGATGAGGGGAGTGAGGGAGTAGTGACAAGCTGTGAATGTTAAGGGAAGTATTGTTATACGATGAGCTTGCAGTGTGAGTGTGGGTGCGGTGAGGATGTGAAGGTGAGTGTGTGAAGGTGAGTGTGTCATGATGGAGTTTAAATCACACTGATATTGGGCAGCCCGTCAATACATTGTCAAGTATAGTGTGGCACGTCAATCCACACACACACACACTACACTCCACACAAGCACGCATGTCAGTTACCACACCCTCTGATATGAACGCTGTTTGAAAAACTAGGCAAAGCTTTGCCCATACGTGCAAAGGAACCTTCCCCCAACAATGAACACGATAGCTGAAGATGGGTTACTACTCAGGAATGCTTCGACCAAGAGAGACTAGAGTTAGTATCATGACCAAAGAAACTTACGGAGCGTTGGCCCACTCTGGTCTTTTACTCATGCTGGCATAGGCACTAAGTACGGCACCCACAACGCGTTGTCCACCAAACAGTGATTTATGTTTGTGCCGGTACGGTGCTAGTATTCCCGCTACAATCAATCCAACGGCTCTACGCTACGCACTTCACAACAGTGTTTCCAAAATCTGCTGTGAGTAGTCAACACCGTATATATTTTAACGATGAATTAGAGACACGCCGCGATGGCGCAAAATATCCTAAAATGACAGTCGCATAAAAAGATAAACCAGAAACCATTTTCATACAGAAGATATTCTTTCTATCACAACACATATACACAAAGATGCGTGCTTTAACACACACAATGGAACAATATGTACACATAACCTACAATTTAATAACAACCAAGAAAGACTGCCTTGTTCTACTCATGCGGGCATGGGAGGTGGAGCAAAAGCAGCTAGGTCTGCAACAGATCCAGGTCCCTTCTGTGCAGGTGCATTGGCATCAAGCTTCTCTATGAGGCGCTCTGTCATGGTCTTAGCATAGCGCAGCCGGCTGTGAAGATCTTTTGAGCAGCCGTAATGTTCAATGAGTGGAAGACGATAGGTACGGAATGTTTTGCTCTCATCAATGTAGCTGATTGCAGACATCAAGGGGCATATGATAACTTTGGTATGGTCTTGGAAGAAGTTGATCTGCACACACACACACACACCACAGACACACAGAAAGTGAAAACAGTGAATACAATAAAGAACTGAAATATTTATTTGAATACTCAATTTGTTGTAGTGACCACATTAGGTACTCTCGAGTCGCTACAGCCCAGGGCCCACAGGTAATAACACAGATCCCTCCTTGTACAACCAGCAGGTTCACAATCATTCTCAGCCGTGGTGTGATGTTCAGTGTACCAAAATAAGCAGCATATACCCTTAGTTTAAGACCTAGGGGTCATCCTTGATAGCCTCACGTCCAAGAAGGCTTTACAGTGTTCAGGTTAGCATACATAAAGAAAATCAATTCTTTCTCCAGAAATTAGAATACAAAATGTGACTTCTACTGTGAGCAACCAACCTGCAGTATTCCGTTGGAGAGGTGGAGAATGATGGCACTTCTTGTTCGAAACCATGCACGCAGGTGAGGTAGGCGCACTCCCTCCTCGATGGGTCTCTCTCCCGCTGTTCCACCAGCCTGATAACCCAGTAGCAAGGCATTGAAGTTGGCAAATGCAACGAAATGTACAATCGTGTGGTGCACTGCCTATATAGATGACAAGAATGCATACCTTCAACAGGTGTTCAGACATGTAGTTGTGGAAGTATTTGAGTAGTGTGACCTTCTTGTACAACGTATCAGGGTAGGAAGAAACATTGTAGAACTCCTCCACAAGATCTCGCGCAATGTATTGCAATGAACTGTACAAAAGGTAATATAAAACAAGCACTCGTGACAAGTCCTCAGGTAACCTACGATCCATCCGAGCCAAGGAGAAGCCTGGTGCAATCATTGTAAAGTACACCCACACTGGTATCACAAAGCTGGTAGCCCAGACCATACTTGTCACTGTAATCCACCCATTTGCTCACCCAGAAGATGGGTGTGGCAGCTGGGTCCTCAGATTCATCTAGAATTGAGATAGGTTAACGTCAACACATAGATCTACTTTTCAGCATGCAGTGTACATTTACCTATACAGGATGGAGGCTTTTCTGATGGTTTGGATTCAATACATGATGTCAGCTGTGCCAGTAAGCTGTGCAAATGCCAGTCACTGGGACCTGATAATGCCATTGGCACAAGGTTAGAAAACATTTTTGCTATGTGAATTGTTGTATTAAATACTTGCACTAGATATTTATACAGAAGGTAGGTGAACGGTTGTAGTGAAGTGAGCAAACTACACCATCTCCCCTTCACCCCACCTATTCATAACTCATGCAGTGAACATACTTTCATCGTCAGATGGTGTGGGGGCAGAAGCAGTGAGTGTGGCTAGCTTCTGCACCGCGGCTGTCACAGGGACACTCAAACCATTCATATCACAAAGAGGTCTGCGCGCTGTGGGGGCAACTGGTACGGCTGCAACCTCGGCTTTCTTAAAGTGAGGGGCTGTTGTCAAACAGCTGAACAAACCAGAAATTTAACGTGGTAGCAAAATTATCAAACTGAAACTCACCTTAAAGGAAGCTTGGCAGGGGTGAAACCCGACAAAAAGAAAGGGTCAGAGAGAATCTCTGTTGCAGTTGGCCTTGTGGAAGGATCTTGTCTCAGTAGTTTTGTAATAAGAGCTTTGGCCTCCAAACTGATGTTGTTTGGAATGCGATAGTCATTGTGACGAATCTTATGGTAAGTTTCCTTGAGTGAATCTGTTTCAAAAGGTGGCTTTCCGATCAAAAGTGTGTATCTGCAATCATTTATCATGTTACCTACCATGTCAGTATCATTTGTTCAAAATACTTACAGGATACAGCCAATGGACCAGATGTCCACCTCGTAGCTATGCCCCTTCTTGGCCAGAACCTCAGGAGCAATGTAGTTTGGAGTGCCACACAGAGTACGTTTTCTCTCACCATCCATCCCAACCCGTGTTGCAAGACCAAAATCACCAAGTTTTACTTCCAAGCTGTCATTTAGAAACAAATTGCCTAGCTTGAGATCTCTGTGGATTACCTGTAGAATACATTGTGAAAAGCATCACCCCAAAATAGACTGAAAGTGTACCTTCTCGTTGTGTAGGTGTTTGACTGCCAAAAGTGTCTGGGTAAGAAGATAGCGAACCTCAGGTTCTGTAAGTGCTTTCCTTCGTTTGTGGAGTTCCATCATTGACTACATGGTGATGACAAAATAACACTAATGCAAGCAAGCACAAAATTGTAGACCTCTTACTCTTCTTCTACAGAGCTCCAAGATGATATAAACATTGTCCTTGTCCTCAAAAAAACTGTGAAACCCAACGATGTGTTTATGGTTCAATGACCGATGAATGTCAATCTCCATAGTCATCTTTAAATTGAATGAATTATAATGTGAAGTTGTTGTGCTGTAAGAGATACCTTGTCTCTCTGATGAGGCTTGACCAGTAGACTCTTGGGCACTACCTTTCCCGCATACACTACATTTGTGTCTGCATCAATCAGTTCATAGCAGCGAGCAAATCCGCCCTAATGTAACGGTTGACTACACGTTCGCAAGTATTTACAAGTTGTAACACACCTTTCCTAGGAACTTTCCTTTCTTGTATCTCTTATTCTTTCCTGCGTCAATCACAACATCAGGGATATTCGATGGATCTGGCTGAGCTGGCTTCGACATTTACTGAAAAATAAATAGGGTATTAGCCACGCACTCCACCATCTGTCACTCACAAGTTTTGAATTCAAAAAGTGGGCGGACGCAGAAAAACAATTCAGTTTGGTCCCTAAAACGCCTTCTTTAGAAAACTAGGGTCAAAAACCTTCGCTACAGAGCTTCTTCTAAGTTGAACAAGAACCTCGCACCGCTTGCTGCCAAGGTAAATGTGCGCCAGTGTTTGAATTGGATCACGTGAGCAAACAAAATCAACCAATCCGCTAAAAGTACTTAACCACAACCAAATAATGGATGACGACTCCGTTCCCATTCCTCCTTATACGGAATGCGTTGCGACAGATCAATACATTAGTGAGTAAAAGTATTTTACGTATACCTTCTTATTCAGTCGTCATGTACTCGTTTTGATGGTAGAAGAATACCCCGACGAGCTATCATTTGGCATTGGAGATGTGTTGATTATATTGGAACCGTCAGAAGTACGTTACTGGTATATCGCAGAAAACGCAAATCATGAAAGAGGTATTGTTCCAGTGACTTTTTTGAAGGTACGTTTCCCTTTACTTCTATTGTCTTGGTTAGCGTGACGTCACATGTACGTTTGTTATTGATGGTGTATCACATGAACCAACCGCAACCAAACCACCAACATTAAAGCCGCGCAAACCACCTATTCCGCCAAAATCCAAACCAGTAACCTCGATTTCGCCTCTTACCCTATTGTCATCATGTATTCCAGACAGCCACACAAATCCTTCAAGTACACAGGATTTATTACACAATGGTCTCGTTATTCCAAGTGACCATCACAATTTGGTCCCTAATGCAAACACAACAGGTCTGACTCAACCCACTTTACATTGCTCTGCAGCAATGAAGGAGTTACCACCTGATATAGCACCATCCAAATTTCCTTGTACACCATCCAAAATTCCTCCTACACCATTCAAAGTTCCTTCTACACCATCCAAATTCCTCCTACACCATCCAAAGTTCCTTCTACACCATCCAAAATTCCTCTACACCATCCAAAGTTCCTCCTACACCATCCAAAGTTCCTTCTACACCATCCAAAATTCCTCCTACACCATCCAAAGTTCCTTCTACACCATCCAAAGTTCCTTCTACACCATCCAAAGTTCCTCCTACACCATCCCAAAGTTCCTTCTACACCATCCCAAGTTCCTCCTACACCATCCAAAGTTCCTTCTACACCATCCAAAGTTCCTTCTACACCATCCAAAGTTCCTCTACACCATCCAAAGTTCCTTTCGTACACACATCCAAAGTTCCTTCTACACCATCCAAAGTTCCTTCTACCACCAATCCAAAACTCCTTCCTCTACACCATCCAAAGTATCGAACATCCTTACTTCTCCCCTCTTAGTCCATACGCCAAAGCAGTATTCATCTGTGGAGGACTTCAGGGCTAAGTCAGGATGGTTCCGTCCATCCGTTTGAGAGAGTATTGATGGATAAGTTGCAATTGAGCCTTCAAGCCTTCACTGGTTTCACTCAAGGTACTTACTTCTTTCAGCACAAATGGGAACCGAACTTGAAGTATGTAGGGTGGAGTCATGACATTCACTGTGAGCTAATCCAGCTGTTTCAGGGGTTGTATGACAAGAGTGAGGTGAGTCTTAACCCTTTGGAGGCTGCCCTGAGATTTAGACAGCCTGATGCACCGTCATGGAGCATTAGGGCATGGAGAGTAGAGAACACAGAAGAACTGGACATGGAGGCAGTCAAGCTGATGATAGAATATCGAACCCTTCCACCATGTGGGATGAATAAGGAGGCACGTCTGGTCTCAACCAGTCAGTGGGAAGCCTTTTGTGTGTGGTACAGCCAACAGAGAAAATAACCCAAACATATGTGCACACTAGCTGGTACAGGTATATGTGCACACTAGCAAGTACAGCTATATGCTCATTTACACAGCTACAGACAGAGACAGGTATTAATGTGTGCGATTAGTTTGTGCAGTATGAGCTATAGCTTACATGACATGTTTAATAACTTTCATGACATGTTTAATAACTTGCATAATAATGTTTCTTGCATCTATATGATACCATATACCTAACAAGCACTACAACTAAAGGTCACTAGAGGTGGTTACACATCGAGCCAGAATTGCCCTGGCATTCTGTCTCATTAGTGTGTCAACTGTACATGGTTGACTTGACCTCATTATATAAAAAGCAAGAAGATTATGTTTCAATCAAGATACAGGCAACAATGTGTACGGAAGGGCTCACAAATATCAGACACAGCAGCACTGGCTTATGTCTGGGCGAAGAGGGCCCAGGGAGAGAGGGGGGCAGAGGGGGGTCCAGGACCACTGAACTATTTCATGAAGTCTTGAAGTGCAGCATTCATCATTGCTCATAATTTATACGAGTTCGCAGCGCCCCTTTGTTTGGACGAACCCTAATTCGTTCCCAGACCCATGTCGCAGCAGCGGGTCCGATTTTCAGCTGAAACCATGATTTCATCGCGAACGATTTGCCACTCCCAGTGGGAAAATACTCAAAACAAACCAGCCGCTGACATTGCTGTAGCCACTGAGGTAGTGATTATGTAATGAGCTGCGAACGGCTCTGGGCCGACTCTTTACAGCCGGTTATAGATTGTCTCGTCTCCAGACCTACATGGCGGCTGTGGCCCTTTGACATCACTAATTAAATAACAAGAGTCACGCATGGTCACACTGATTTGTATAGCTGTGACAAGTAACAGTTCACACGTTGTTAACATCTGAGCGTCTTGGTGCTCGTCTGGTGAAGATAACTCTCCCTTCACCATGGGTTATAGCTTCCATCAACCCACTTACTTTATGCAGTATGACGATTCAGGACGGCCATGAACCCAGAGCAGAAGTGGAGTTGCATTCGAGGTTTCTCACATGCCGCAGCATGGATAGAACGTTACAAAATAAGAATCTGCAGAAGGCCAAGGCACTGAGAAAAAAACCGAATACTTAGATGGAGAAGTGTATATATACTAGCTATTCAATTGTATGCCTTAACGTGTATGGATTCTAGACCCTATTAGCCATAGATTAATATCTATGCCCTACCCATGTAATTAGGTGTTAATCTGCTTTCAGTAACGGTCCCCAGTCTATTTTTTATCGATCCTCGCTAACTGTCCCCAGTCCATTGATTATCGATCGTTGTGCCTTTTCAATAACGAAGTAGGTCTGGCTTGTGCACGGCTGTTTCTGTCGTGGACATTAGAAATTAGATCATATGATTCGAATTACGGTATTTCCATTACATGGTGTCCTCAAAGCTCATTAACAAATACCTAACATCGGATTCACTGGAATACATGCAGGGTTTTATAGTTGAAATAGGTTAAGCACACACTCTACTTCGCACAACATCTAGTCTCTTCTTGTCCAGCCTTCATCTCCTCCCGCATTTGCTGCATGGACTGAAGCATCAGGTCCATTCGCGCAGTAAGCGAACGGTCAGAGGATCTGTCAGCGTCCTTTCCCTTATCCTTTTCCTTTCCCTTATCCGTCAGAACAGCGTTTTCCTCCTCGTGATCAGACATAGTGAAATTTCCCGGTGTCGCGTGCACCGAGACCTAGACTGACCAATCTCCCCGCTCCCAAGGCTAATATACCCTCCACCACGTGGCCATGCTCACATGCCTCACACCTACATCATATGTATCCAATCGCAATCGGAGAGAGCATAGTTTCTGTCTAATTCACTACGTTCAAACGACATAAACGTTTATCTGTGCTGCTTTTCAATGGAGCTCTTCACATGCTTTGCAATAGACATACGCAATGACACTGTTGATTTCCCAACAAGTTTCTGCAGAGCGTGCAGACGTGCTATGTGCAAAGTACAAGAAGCAGCAGTAAAGAAAATTGTATGGTAAAGCCATATAACTGGCTACAACATTGTCCCAGTACCTGCATATTCACACACTCATTGACCAAGTGTCATTTGTAATTATATACATGCATTATCACACAGGAACCCACACAGGAAAAGCTGCATGGCTCCACTTACATGTACAAGTAAAAGGAGGTAACCCACAGAAACCAGGGCAACAACCAGGGGTCACATCAAATGCCTTGCTTGATCACATAAACACTATTGCACCACCAAAGGTTGTGTGTCACACAGAAGGAACCACAGTGAGCCCCAACACAAGTACTTCCAGTAACAGACTTACTTAAGTGCCAAATGTGTGAACAAATGCTGGTGCAGCCACTTACATTGCACTGCAATGCAGTTGTATGTACAAAGTGCCTAGAACAATCAAGTGTGAAGGATTTGTCAACTACTCCGCCATGATTGTAGGAGAGTCTAGTCCTCTTCTCTCCAGTCTGGTAGAGGAATTTGAGATGCAGCAAGAAGATAGCTGAATTGGTAAGTGGAATGCACTTTGATATATGGATTAATTACACCCTCTGAGTACTTAGGGTAAATGGGGTGGGGGTGGGGGGGAGTTACACAACAATGTACATGCACTGTGGCAGATCCGGGGGGGGGGGGGGGGGGGGGTCTAAGGGGTCTAAAGACCGCCCCCCCCCTCACCCCGACCAGCTATGAGTAATTAACCACGAATAATTAATTAATTGACACGTTCCAATAAAGAGCTTTATGTGAGGTAGCGACTGCTGTGTTCCAACTAAAGCAAGGAAAAATGACAGATATTTAGTATGAAATCAGTAAGTACACTCTGCAGCAAGTTTCCTGCTATATTAATTTAAGGTCATCGTATACACAATAACTATTGCTTCATAGATCTAACGCTAGAGGCTCCACGATACCCACAGAGGGCGCAGACGTGGCTCAGGCTAGCCGTTCAAACAAAACATCACCGTCTGAATCTCTGTGTGGTGAAATGTTGTAGTGTTAAAGAGATCAACAGTATGATGCAGACTGCTGATTCTGTGTCACGATTCTTCAGTAATTCGCCTAAAAGGCAACTTGCATTAGAAAAATGGATAGGAGAATTACTTCCTGAAGAAAAAAGGTCAAAGATGAAGCAGATGTGCAGAACACGTTGGGTTGAACTCCATGAAGCATTTGAAGTTTTCCGAGACCTTTTTATGCCAATTGTATGTTGTATGGAAGAAATAGCATTAAGCCATGCATCAGAATGGAACCCCGGGTAAAAAAATTGCCGTCGTAACGCGTTAAATTGCGTACGGTGACGTTAATCAGGTTGGAAGCTGTCTGGGAACCAGAAGGATACTCAACCCCAGGCCTTAGTATTACAGGAAAATACGCATACGTATGGAAAATAAATTTGTATTAGATAAGGGGGTGGGGGGGGGGGGGGGCGGGGGGCGGGGGGGATTGGTCAATTCCCCCTTTTATGCTTGAGTTAATTCAGCCCTCTCCTGTTATCGTACTACACTGTATACAAAAAAACTTTGCATCAGGCCCGAAGCTGACGTCGACAGCACCCCCGCTTTTCAGTCGTATCGCTCGAGCAGTGGGGTCCCTCTTACCCCTCCGTACTCATATTAGGCTAATGGCAAGGGGAGGGGACCCGCTCTCTAAACGCGAGTGGATCCCCGCGCTTTCATAAATCCCGCAGTATGTCCTAGCTATATTAATCGATCCCCCCCCCCCTCCCCCCCGTCAGACTTCCTGGCTACGGGCCTGTTAAAGCCAGGGCGGATCAATATGCACGACGCACGAATGCGTTATTTCGGTTCATATTTTCCTCGAGCAAGCAACGCAGCTACCTAATAAGCTTCCGGCCGGTAAAGCAATAGATAAGCCGTGAATCCTTGTACCAATTTAGGAACCACGTTTTGTGCAATGTCTGTCTTGTGCGTTGTTTACCATTTGTTTAACATTTGTAAAACAAGTAACATACAACATATTGCAACAATTACAATTAATAGGAGAATATGTTAATCAATACTAGATAAATCGTTTGGAAACTTTACAAAATACTTATGCAAATCTGTGCTGATTGCTATGCACTTTTCTGTTATGTCTGAAGCATTGATATACAAGTGATGAAAGTCAATTATTTCCACTGGAAGAATGACATCTTTTAAATAGCCCTCTATTTCATCATTGTCAGTGTTTGGAGCATCAGTTGTACATTTCTTATGGGGTGTTAATTTTGCAAGAAGCAGTGGCTCTAAATCAGGAGGTTTTATCCATAAAAAGAAGTCAATTTCTCCAAATCCAGACGTTTCTTCTGTCTTGTACATCACTGTGTAATTGTTTTATTTTTTGGCTCTAAGATATCCTTTACTGTGATAAACTTCCTTTCATATCAGTGCTCTTAAAAAAACTTTAAAAGCACATGTGTCAAACCCCAACTCCATTTGACTGCACAACTCATGTAGTGTCTTTTTTGTTAAAAACTTTTCAACTTCCAAAGATTTACCCACTGTTAAAGTGTTTGGTGTTGATATTACTTGAGATCTTTGGAAAGAAAGGAAGCATTTCATTTGTTTTGTAATTTGTATAACAATAATTCTCATGCATGTGCATGTACATAGAATATACCCATAGCAGTACCTGTTTGGCAACGAGGCATGGGGTCTTCTACCGACTATGGATGATTTCAGAATAGGCAGGAGCTGTGCCATTGAGAATGAATACATCAGCTACAGTGGGAAAAAATACAGATATGATCTCAATACTTAAAATAATATTGTATTATATACTGTATAGACTATAAATTGTATCTTTACCTGAACAGACATGTTCCTTGAACCATGAAAATAGCGCCGTAAAGTGCCATTGGCACTTTCAAATGAAAAGCATGACATGGTCCAAAGAGGACCCCATGCTTCAGCAAAATATGTTAAATGAGACATTAAATGAACATTCATTGTTGTTGAGCATACACCTGGTGAAAAATAAGGACAACTTCAAATGATTAGCGGCTTTTATCCTGACCCAGTTTCAGCATGAGGACATGTTTGTGTAGTACACATATGCAGTAATAATCAATTTTTTGTTTGTTGTTGCTTACCATAGAGTTCAGAGAATTGAATATAAAACTTTCTCAAGCAAACATCAGCTACCTTTAACTGAAATTCAGATACTTCCTCTCCCAGGAGCATATGGATACCAGTCACAAGAAGAATATAATGCTGAAAATATATTTCAGGCAATATACCCCTCAATACTGGAACAGAATAATAAAGCAGCCAGGATTGAAGTTCTGATCCTAGTTTGCATACAGTCAAATAGGATCACAATTTTTATGTTTCTTTGTTTCTTATCTTTCCATTTACTAAACTGGTGTAAAGTTTGAGGTGTTCGTGATATAACATTTGGAATTTTTATGGACAGCAATCTATTGTTGCACTCCTGTATCTGTATATATGTTAACACATTGAATGCATTGTTCATCACAGTCAGTTATACTTAGCATCGCGGTACCTGAGAATAAATACTATATTCCTCATGACTTTTACTTGAAGAGAACCAGAGAGATAGCAATGCTTTTACCACACCTATGTAGAGAGCGTGCAATATGTCCAGTACCATTCCAAGAACAGTGTCGAATGGAGGATGTAAGGCTAACACTGGCATGCCATATATTCCACAAACCTAAATGCATGCATAATGTATAGATGCACGCATTGAAACATTAGACATGAGCATTAAAATACATACTGGCTTTCCTGTCATAGTTGCTTCCTCAGCATATTGAAGAACATCATGATGCTTGCGCAGTGTAGCCTTGGGATCATAAGGCCAGTACACAGTGCGACCAACAAGAGTGCCGTAAATATCACAAGTATTACATGCAGCCATTGTATCCATTGTACTGCACACAGTTACCAACTTTGGCTTTGGCTGGTAGGTCAGCTGAACACATTAATACCATGCAATGAACCTGAATCTTTCCAGTAGGTGTATTAACTTCTACACCTGAATAAAAAAATAAAAAAATAAATTGTGTATAGCAAACCCTGAATAATATAAATATATAATCCATGTATATAACTTACCATCCTTATACAATTTGTTCAATTTATCCACAAGAGGCTTCATATACGTGCTCATTGTAGGTTTCTGCTTTGAATACCAAAGTCCTGCCAATATTGTATACCGTTTAGAGGCTCTGCAATTTCAGATATAATTACTGCATACTGAAACATTTAATACATGTACACATACTGATATACCTCATTTTTGGAGGCAATTCATTTATCTCCAGCCAAATTGGCCACAACTCAACCTTGGATGATTTAAATAATGAAACCCCATCAGTGTTAAGGCAAAATGAAATGTTTCTGCAACTTGATAAAAATTCTCCTGGCACAGTTCTTTTTTTGTACTCCGTTCCTCCAAAGATACCAGAGTTACTAAGATTCCCACTGCTGTCAAAACGTGATTGTAGAGCAGTCCATGTTGATTCATCTGAACATAATCAGTATAGTAAGTGTTTATATTTTCAACCTCACATGCATATATTTAACACATGACAATAGTCTAAATGAAATGTAAATGAAACAAAAAATAATAACAAAGTCACAGATTGAATCATGTAGTTATATACTTTAAATTAACAACTGAATATTTCTGTATTGGTATGTATGATTTCCATGTACAGTCCAACAAATGTTGCAAGCAGCATGGTCAACTATATGAACACTAACCTGCCATAATAGCCTTAAGCTGAAATTCAATATCACATGTTATGAATTCTTCACATGGAGCACTACAATTGTGAAGACAGACAACATGCTGTAAATCAGTTTCCACCTCATCTTTTGTTATTAGGTGATGGCACACTGAACAATATTGATGCTTTTCAACCACTGGCTCACAAAAAATATGATTAAAAAACCTTTTTAGTCTGTATAATGAGGTCATTGCTGAATTAGGAGAAGGCAATTGTTGACTAATTAACTTTAACAAATCTTCATATGCAAGTTTGGTAAGGCAGTGCTTGAGTGAAAAATGAAATAAACTGGTATGGTACTCAAAAATGGTAACATCTGATCCAGGATATAGTGGCTCAAAGAACTTGTCATCTAAACAAGAAAATTCATCCTTAGATGTGTCCTTTGAAAATAAATCTGCTGCTAACAAATCCTCCCCTTCACAAGCATATTCTTCCATGTCAGACACGCTGGAGGTTTTTGATGAAATACATCTTTCACTGTTTTGAATATCGCTTGACATACTCAAGGCAGGCGAACCGTCTGACATGGTTTCTTCTTCGTTCATACTGCTACTCATGTTTGTGTCATTTAGCCGTAGAGCTTCCTTTGCTAAACAATCTTTACTACGCTGGGTTTCGTCACAATCCAGAGATTCATCCACCGAATCTCTGCTGCTAGTGCAGTAATTATAGAACGATTTATCTGTGAAATCCACATCATTTGTCTCACTCTGGATATCTTCGTAGCCTTCGCTAGGTCTACATGCCGCTGCAGAGTTCTCAAATCCATACTGGGCAAGTAAATCATGTTCACGTAGGCGTAGGTGTTTTGTTTTTAAACCTGTGCTGTAGCGACTCCTTGTTCGAAGCGGTACTTCACTAGACGCTAGGCTGCAGGCACGGAGATAGGCTTTTCGTTTGCTTTCCATTCTTACAAATTATAATTTTTCTACCTCCCCTACCGGTAAAAAAACAACAACTTCCGTCATTTTTCCAAGGTACGTATACGGCTGTACGCAATATAGTTCACGGCTGTACGCGGAAAGAACACGTGTAGCAAGATGTCGCTTAGAGTCCAAAGTGCTAAGTGGGGTCGTATGTGCTAAATACGCTTTGTTTGCGCGTATTTAATGAAGTATTACCATTTAGCACCGACACATGCCATGGTATTGTTCGATGATGGCAGCAGCAGCACTATCCCTGTCACCAGGATTGTTGAACCGGCATCACGTATTTTGAAAGTGGGGGAGACGGTTGAGGTGCAGTGGTCAGACAAAGCAATATACGAAGCCACTATTCAAGCTCTAGGTACGAAATTGCAAGACACGTACAGGGTATATCACTTTTGTACGACTTGTATATATAGGAAACCAGAAAGATATGGAGGAACTCATTGACGCCCTACAGGGTGAGGAGGGGTCAGCTGATGAAGAAGACCACGAAACTGACGAAGAAATCCAAAAAGGTTTGTAATTGGATGCGTTCATGCATGGCATCGGTTAGGTGATAATAAGGCTGTTTCTTGTGTATGGCAGTGGCTAGATCTCCATTTACGCTCTTATGATGAGCGGTTACTAGTCCACGTATTGAACTGCATCTGGTGGCAAGGGCAATAAATATTAAATACACGTGCATTTCAATATATACCCTTACTTTATACCTATACAGCCCAGCAGGCAGCAGCTTCGCTTGAAATGCACGCTGCGTGTACCATCGCTTGAATTTGCTAATTGATTTTTAAAATGGCTGTTAATTGGATGCAAATAACAAGCCTGGTAACCACTCATCAATTATTCATAGTCTTAATGTCGATTGATCCGTTTCTAGAATAAACAATTCATTTTCTGGGTCCAACAGTGATAAAAATTCAAATAAGTAAACATAGCTATATCAAGCTGTAAATGCATGTATTTGAACTGCACTGTATGTAACTACATTCATTCCCAAGGAGAATTGAAAAAGAAGAAAGACAATGGTAATGAATACCGTATAATCTCATATAAACGCCGCGGCGTTTATTCGGAACAAAATTAATTTTTTCAAGTGCTCGTACTTTAAGTGTGTTCTCTTCAACTATATGCACAAATCAGATGCTATTTAAGAATCTCATAGCCATACACCCCTACTACTATGTTATCTCGTTAATCATTCTTAACCTTTGTCATTTCTGAAGTAAGGACCAACGGCGTAGGTAACGGTTGTGGTCGCAGCGAGCGGTAGTCAACGACGCTCTGATTTTTTCGTTTTGGCATATTGCTCACCTTGTACCCTCACTTGATTGATCTGCCAAGTCAGTTATTATATTGCAGTGCGTGTTGATTTATTACTGAGCGTACTAAAACCTTGCTTCTTCCCGCCCTGTTGCCGGGAAAATGGGAGTATTGACATTAAAATTAACGTTAACATTTTAAAATTAAAAATACTTAGATTATACGTAGTCATTGACTTGATTAAAATTAATAACCAAAGTTTTAAATCATTTTATCTAGCTAGCTAGCTACGCCCAAAAAAAAATAAAATGATCTAATTATGTCAAACTTTGAGATCGAAAGTGTTGTTCGGGGCCATCACATCTACAAAGATGTTTGGAGTCCTATTGTGGGTGAGGAGGTGGAGGTGTGCAGAGAGCCTGAGAATCCTCACGATAGACATGCTGTTGCCTTATATAAAGCAGAGGAAGTCGTCGGGCATGTTCCCCGTGAACTGTCCAAGATAATGTTTAAATTCATGGCATACGGTGGACATATAACTTGCAGAGTGACAGGGAGGCGAAAGCTGGGGAACGGACTGGAAGTACCATGTGTGTATATCTTATGTGGCACTAAGACACTATTAGCTAAAGCCAAAAAGTATTTAAATGTATAAGTAAAATAATATGTTAAATTGATTTGTATAAATGCTAGTATAGTATAGTTCTTTTATTGAGTGAGAAGAAAGCTGCATGCTGCAATCTAGTTTGGGATAGTATGTTTAGAAGGGGGAGTTGCCGACAGGCAGGTGGCTAGACCTACTTTAACCTTAGACAATGTTCCCCTTTTAATGCCATATATGCTTTCCCATGCTACATCTAATTATATGGCAGGGGGTAGGTGCACAACCATTCGCCCTTCATCAAAACATTAAACATTGTTTACTGCCTAAACAAAAACACTTTAGGGCTAGGGAATGTTGTGTCAAATCGCTGGGTTTTGCAGCTGCTTTGTATAAATTCATGTACATTATGTAACCCTACATCGTTCGCAGATTGTTCAGTGCATTCATCGCAAGTTCGTGTCTGAATGACAGTCGTGGTTTGCATTCATGCATGTGATTTGTGTGGAACATGTCACCATATACATGAACGCTCCGCTCTTATTACCTACATAATAAATAAATCAGTTAATCTATCTCCAGGCTATGCACGGCTTCATTTTCACTGTCTCCCACATCATCCTCTAAACCGTCCTCATGATCACTGCCTTGCGTAAGGGACCATGCATCATCTTCACTCGCGTCTTTTTCGCTGTCGTCCCCTGGTTGACTCATTAAATTTTTGAGTCGTTGGTGGGCATCATTCGCTAATCCCCCTTTTTTGGTGCAGTGAATGACCTTCGGGTCGCAACTTGTCACACCACACACATCAAATGATCGGCGAATCGTGTCACAAGTAACAGATTCCCAAGAGCGTAAGACCCACTCAACCATTAGAGCCTTTGACGGAGCTCTTAAATTGCCAGCTTTGGTTCGCTCGTGGTTTCGCGCAGACATCCACACAGTATATAAGTCGCGATAGCGGGCCTTAAATGGTGCATTCCAGCACACGTCTGCAGGCTGCAGAATTTTAGTGCACCCAGGTGGTACTGAAACTAAGTCAGTGTTGCTCTGTTGCAGCAAGGATTTCACACTGCTAGTGAAGTGGCACTTGAAGGCATCCCACACAAGCATTTGCTTTGCACTGGGTTGAACCGAGACGTTCCATACAGTAGCTATCCACTCCTTCGTGAGGTCTTCGTTCATCCACCCATTGTGACTCATTCGAATCACAGCGTCTTGCACATTGCATATTTCCTTGGGAATCCATTTGCCTTTAAACACAATAAATGGCTTTAACTTTGTGCCATCGGCAAACGCGGCTAGGCAAATTGTTATCCTCTGCTTGTCGTGTCCTGTTGTTGCGATTTGTACTGTGTGTGCCCCTCGTACTTCAATGGTTGAATTGCCTGGCATATCTGCCCACACAGCTGTTTCGTCCATGTTCGCAATGCAGTTGAGCGGTAACTGATTCCTTGTTATCCGTTTGCGGCAATTGGTCACATAGTCAATAATCCTCTCGCTGACATTTTTGGGAAGACTTTGACCAGCAGTTGTCTTAACCCTTGTGACAAACCTGTATCGCCTCATGAATTTCAAAATCCAACCAGGTGAAGCACTGAAATGTGGATCGGTAATGATCTCTTTGGCGATACGAGCGACATCCCTGCGCAACACACGAACATGCAGGGCTCTCTGTTGTAAAATGCGCTCTGCAATTAACTTCTCCTGCTTCGGGAAATGCACTTTTCTGCCACCTCCTCGAATACGTTTTCGGACCTTGCTTACCATCTTGCCTTGCTTTTGCATCATTTCTTCCAACTCCATTTCTTGTCCTTTCCATTCACGAACCCGTTTCTCATCCACTCCCGCTTCCCTTGCTACAGCTCTAATGCTACTTGTCTCAGTCTTGCTTACTACAGAAAGTTTAAATTCCACACTGTACGCCTTCTTTCTACGTCCAGCATGCTTCATCAAGTCAATGACTATGCAAATTTGAATCTAAGTCTTTATAACAATTGTAACGTTAACGTTAATTTTAATGTGAATACTCCCATTTTCCCGGCAACAGGGCGGGAAGAAGCAAGGTTTTAGTACGCTCAGTAATAAATCAACACGCACTGCAATATAATAACTGACTTGGCAGATCGATCAAGTGAGGGTACAAGATGAGCAATATGCCAAAACGAAAAAATCAGAGCATCGTTGACTACCGCTTGCTGCGACCACAACCGTTACCTACGCCGTTGGTCCTTACTTCAGAAATGACAAAGGTTAAGAATGATTAACGAGATAACATAGTAGTAGGGGCGTATGGCTATGAGATTCTAAAATAGCATCTGATTTGTGCATATAGTTGAAGAGAACACACTTATAGTACGAGCACTTGAAAAAATTAATTTTGTTCCGAATAAACGCCGCGGCGTTTATATGAGATTATACGGTATGTATTAGCAGCTTGCTGTAAATTTTATTCCCATTCTCGTATTGCTACCTACAGTGATATCAGTGCCAATGACTTCAAAGGTCTGCGAAAAAGAGGTTATAGTTCATCATAAATGTATGTCAACTTGCGTGTATATGAATTGCACCTTTTCCATGCAGAAACATGTTGATACCAAAAAGGCAAAGAAAAAAGAAGCACTTCTAAGCAGTGCGTCATTCATCGAAATCAAGTCCCAGCAGGTAAACTACATTATTTGTGCAACCAGTTAACTATAGTGCTACTCAATCCGCCAAAAATGTTATGTAGGATGCAACTGAGTTAACAGTGTTGGCTAGTAAAAAAGCAAAGCGTGACAGTGCAGCAAGTACATGTAAGTACAAGATCAAAGTCTTAATAACTGTTTGAAATATTTTACTATCAATGTATAGCCAATGATTATCTGCACACATATAAAGCATCTTCTGACTCAACAGTTGTAAAGTCTCTAAACCACATAATGGTATTTACATACAGAAAAGCATTCATGCAGTCACATGTTGCATGTATACATGTAGCTGCAGTTGGCTGATATAAAGCACCTGATAATGTCGACACAACCTCAGAACAACAAGTATCCAGAGGTACATGCATTGTACAATAGAGCTAATTTTATTTTTATTGTGATTATAATTTAAAATTGGTTCGGATGCAGGACGTGCAGAGAGTAAGTTGTACCATGGGCACTGTCTTATCTTTAATAACTAGTACAAATTGATCCTGCAGGTAGTTTGTCTGAACTCAAGCCTACTGGTTAGCTTTTGTTGTTGTGTTGTCAGCTTGGCGGTGCAGATATGATGCTTACATATTTAGGGTGCTGGCTAGGAAATCCAGCTGCTACTGATGCAAAGCAAAGGGTGTGGACAACAAGCTGATAAATTGGCTTCTGCTGAATTCACGGCCAAAAATGCTCCAAAGTTAGCCCTGAATTTGATGCGGGCACTCTTTTCAGATGACGAGCTTGTAAATGGTTGCTGCACTCCATCACCTTCGGGGTACAAAATACTTGATCAAACCATCATTGGTGGTATTAGAAGTAAGTTTATTGACAATGAAACATTAATAAACAGTTTTGTTTTGTCCCATACAGTGCACATCAACTACAAGTTCCCTGCCAGTAGCTTGGATGACGAAAAGATACGATGGAAGTCAATACTACAAGGCAATATGAATGCTAAGTAAGTGCAGGAGCCTTCACAGCAGGAGCCCAAAGTTTGTGAAAGTGCAGCCTACAGTGTTTGATGCTACTCACGATGATGGAGGCTGTCGTGCTGTGCTGAGAGATGCTGCTCACGATGATGGAGGCTGCCATGCTGTGCTGACGGATGAAAGTGAAGATACTGCAGGTTGACTGGTCAAGGAAGGAAGTATAGACTGAACTCACCCGCTGCATTCACGCTTTCATTGTATGGGGTTGCTTTTGTTTTGTTTATCTCGAAGAAGTTCATTTTCTATATATTAAAAGTAATAAGACCATTACGTAATTTACAGTATATACCCGGGAGAAAAAACGGCGTAATCGCGCGCAAAAAACGGCCATAACAACGCCAAATTACGCGGTCTTCAAAACGCTGTATCTTCTTGATTGTGCAATATAGTGGAGCTGCATTTTGCATATTTACAAAGCGGTCCTGTGTCTATAGAAGTCCAAAGATGGTTTAGTTTGCGATGCATCGTTCGGAAGATATTCACAATCAACTTAGAGCAAGATTTCGCGGGCTTCAAGTACAAAACCCCGCGAAATCAAGCCCTTTACTTGAATGTGAATATCTTCGGAACGATGCATCGCAAACTAAACCATCTTTGGACTTCTATAGACACAGGACCGCTTTGTAAATATGCAAAATGCAGCTCCACTATATTGCACAATCAAGAAGATACAGCGTTTTGAAGACCGCGTAATTTGGCGTTGTTATCCGTTTTTCGCGCACAATTACGCGCGATTATTTCTCCTGGGTATATATACAGAGATAATATATAAAGGGATTGGAAACGAGCCCACTTTTCACGCATTAGAGCGTGCCATCCGCACCTGTACTCGAACCCACAACCAACAAATGTATGCGTGTACACAAATAGGTCAATTATCATTATAGGATGGCGATGAGTAGCTAATTGCGTTGTAGACTGCAAAATGGGCTAGCAAGTTAGAAACAACCGTAAAACCATCACCTTTGACACAATACAAGCCGTAACGTAGTCGCGCGCTAGATATAAAAATATTCGGATGCTAAAATATGAACCAAGAGCTACAAGACAGCGTTAGATTTAGCGATCTAGCTTACACGATAAAGGTTACACTGTCCCACAAAATTACCATATCCAACATTCTGTTGGAGCGGTTCTGAGCACTGCCGTTACAAACAAACAACACCACGCTACAATTTAACCATCTTGCACGTTATAGAGCCATTTTCAAACAGAAAAGACCATCGATTCGTAAGATACTGTCCCACAAAAAACGGCGCTCCAGAAAAATCGCAATTTTGGCAAAAAAGCTCGAAACTGTGCAACCGAACACTCACGGCCCTTCAAAAAAGAGCAACACGTTGTACATGTGATGGCGAACTTGAAAATTACAATCAAATAAGCCTTTTCCTTTTAGTTCAAACAAACCAGCGAGTTTTAGACTCTGTCCTCACTTCTACGCAGGTGCGATTCACAGCAGGTCGGATGGCACGCGAAAAATTGCGAAACTCTATGGCTCACGTGACTCGTTGCCAATCCCTTTATATATTATCTCTGATATATATAACATGAATGCAATTAAAAGGTACGCGTTAATGACATGCTAATTAGCCCGTAAAAAAGCAACGCGTGGAAATCGGCCATAATAGTCACGCATTATCGCGAGTTTTATGAACCCAAATACGTGTATCTACGCGTTACTTTGGTACAAAAAGTACGCATAACGACGCGTTACAACGCGAACTTTTTTACCCGGGACAGAGTCTCACGGTCTGGTGCAAATTCTTTCTTGCTTGCCATCTATCAGTTCTCTTTTGTTGTTGCTTTAGTTTTAAGTCACAATGTCTTATCTTACACAAAAGACTTATAGTGTAAAGCTTCAAGGACGATATGTTGATGTAGTTCGTGCACACAATGATGTAGAGGCTGTAAAGCCAGCTATTAAAGAAGCTTGATCTAAAGTTGACAGGTTGCATGCAAAAATATACCATGAGGCTATAGCATTGGCTGAAAGTGTTGAAGTAACAGAGTCATGCCCTCGAATATCACCTGTGCAACTGCATCGTGCCAATCCCCCAGCAGATAATATGACTACTATAAACGAATCCTTACCATCCCTATGTTGGACCATCTCATCACAGAACTTGATATGCGGTTTGATAAAGAAACTATCAGTATCATAGTTGAATGCATTCAGCTGATGCCTTCCAAAATTGTAAATTCCAATACCACCATCTCTGAACCAGATTTTTTTAACCTACTTAAGCTTTATAGCGATGATCTTCCATTCTCCAGAGGCTTAGACTCTGAAATGGACATGTGGAAGACAAAATGGACTAAAATGACATCAGAAGCAAATGAGTTGGACACTCCAGAGAAGGTTCTAAGGCATACTGATAAGGACTTTTATCCTAACATTCATGCTCTCTTTGTCATCATTACTACACTTCCTGTGACAAGTTGTGAATGTGAGAGATCTATCAGCCTTCTAAGGCATCTTAAAACTGCTTTACGAAGCACCATGGGGGAAGACAGGTTGAATAGTCTAGCTCTGCTCAAATGCCATAGAGAAGTGGATATCGACCCTGAAGAAGTAGTGGAAGAGTTTTCACATCGCCACCCTCGTAGAATACCACTAATGAATCTTTTTAGAGTTGAACACTAGTACATGTAACTGTTGCCTTTGCTAATTTTTAGTTTCATGTTAACAAATGATATTACATTAAGCTGTTTTGATATCTCTGTCAAAAGTATGTATATTTTCATGCTAAATAAGCGCAAAAGTAAGAAAAGCGATTGGGGCTTCGCCCCAGACTTCCTGGCTGTCCCAGGAGGGGGCACACCCCCTCCCGTACCCACCCCCACTTGTGACTATAGTTATTAGACCCCTCCCCTCCCGAAGTCCCTGATGCACCTCTTTTCAACCTTAAACCTGAGCATGCATGATGTAGGAACAAATGATTGCTGAAGCTAGACAAAGGGTTAGCTATGTCTGAGGGACCCTTTGTGAAGTGAGTGGAAGCAGCTCTCCAGTCTCTAAATGTACAGTGGTAGCAATACAATGGCAAGCGCATTCATAGGCAACCATGTACACAAGTCATTGCAGGTAAAGCGAAATAAATGTAACATACTTTATATCATCTTAATTCCATTTCAGGATCAACATACACACACACACTGTGCTCATCCCTAATTGACACTGCACTGAAGCACTCACCACAACTGGTTGAGGAAGCAACTGCTCTGTGTGAGAAGCAAGACAGCCTTTTCTTCGTTCTCTCAGTGCCACAACTTATACAACAAGAACTGTATAACTGAACAGGAAAAGAGTACACTTGGTAAGTATCGATCCGTTCACAACATGCATGCATTGGCAATAATAACACATGATCATGATGGCTTTTATTACAGCAGATTACATACAAGTTATTGAGACTACTGTTTTCCTGGCATGAAAAGGACAGTAAAGATGCACCTACTCGAAAACCATGTCTAGTGAATGGGTGGACATGTACAATGCAGGCTTTGGGCTGATGGGGGAACAGGTATACACAACCATTTCAATCAGTTGTGCAGGACATATGGCTAACAAAGTACAGAAGCTAAAGTGAGAACACTACCTGAGTGTGTGTCCTAGACTGAAGTCTTTGCGGCCAGAAAACGCAAAGAATAGTGTGTGATTTTGTTTTGTGTGTCAGTGTATCAGTTATACTTAAGTCTC
This sequence comes from Ephydatia muelleri, assembly GCA_013339895.1. Lineage (NCBI taxonomy): Eukaryota > Metazoa > Porifera > Demospongiae > Spongillida > Spongillidae > Ephydatia > Ephydatia muelleri. Next base: position 13,825,933 of record JABACO010000006.1, read on the forward strand.
ACATGTACATTATGAGAGGACCACTTCGCTACGTAAAAAATCTGCCCTGTTCAAAGCGTTGCCACGACGTGCAGAAAATAAGCCCATTACACCCGAAACAGAACCAAATACAGCCATCTCTTGAGTACACATTTCTAAAAGAATTATTTAAGTTGGCCTGGCGGATTCACAAAAGCCTAGTGACACGAACAACCCAAAATAAAGCGCATTTAGTCTCGGCCCTCTCTTCTCGCGTATATAAATATGAAACTTATACTGTTTTAGTCGTCGAAGGGAGGGCGCCTGACCGAAATATCAACTCACAGTGAGTGTACGGATATAGAAGGATAAGCCACATTGCAGTTCCATGCGGTAACTAGCCTGGGGGATGGGAACGAAACCAATGTCCATTAGTACATTATTCTATTCTATTATCACGTGACCTACTTTATTGATAGGGGCGTGGCGAAGGACAGACCAGATGAGCATGACCAGCAAGAGAAGGAGCCATTCGAATGACGAGGGACGTCTTTTGCTAGCGGTATGACGGATGGGAAATTGAGCTTAAAAGTTCAGTGAGAATTATATCTCTAATGTTCAGGAATACTTCGAAACAGTTGTATCCCGTGTCGAAGACCTGATCAAAAATGCCAAGGTACAGAATAGAGGCTCACCTTACTCCAGTGCGGTGTCACCTGGACTTTATCCATCGCGTAGGGGATCGTCAGTCTATTGAAGAAGAGGATAGCCGTGGATCGAGACAACATCAAGGCGCTTCAGAAATTGTCCTTATCCATATCGGAAGAGGCCCAATTCAATAAGATGAGGTTTCATGGGTAAGTTTGGCATGTACGCACGCTCACACCGAAGCACTACCGCACTGACCACACTTCCGATCAGTGCGATGGAAGCCCAGTGGAGCTCGCTCAAAGAGCAGATCCAGGCCGAAGCCTTACATCGCTCCAACGTATCATCAAACCTGGAACTCCAAGCGCTTCAACCCTTGCAAGTGTACATGCTAGTGGATCTTGAGAAGAGATTTAGAATGGTGAGAGGAGTGAGGGAGGGAGAGGGAGGAGGGGGAGGGTGGACGGAGAGGTAGGGGGAGGAGGTGGAGTGGGAGGAGGTGAAGAGGGAGGAGGGGGAGGGTGGGGGAGAAGATGGCACAGTGATGCATATTGCTTCTCATTTTCAGATATCCCATGATGGTCGCCAGCTAATTAAAGACCACTTTACCTCTGTTTTGCAGCTAAGCAGAGCAAGAGAGCGCTATTACAGGTATGATGCTACATGTAGTTGCCATGGTTACATGATATGCACTCACCAGCTGTTCAGCAGACTGGGAATCATCTCTTATGACCTTGTATAAAGAGTTTGGAGACAACTGGTCAATGCAGCCTGGTAATAAGCTGTATGAGAGAGAAGCTGTTATGTGCAAGAAAGCCCAAGAGGTGCAGACCATGTACCCGTCATGACCTCATGTACCCATCATGACCTCATGTACCCGTCATGTACCCATCATGACCTCATGTACCCATCATGACCTCATGTACCCGTCGTGACCTCATGTACCCATCATGACCTCATGTACCCATCCTGACCTGTACTCATCATGACCTCACGTTCCTCCTCCCCATTCAGGCTCGTCTGGAGTACGATGTAGCTGTGAACAGCCTCAACACCCTGCAGAGCTCAGTATTTGTCACACAGCTGCCCTCTACTCTATGTTCTCTCCAGACACTGGTGGAGAACATGGTGACTGTCATGAACACAGGACTGAAGAGTTTTGTTCAGATGCAAGATGTACTGCTACATGGGAAGCAGCAGGGATTGCTGTCCCAGACCAATTCAGCTGCTCAGGAACCGTTTGACCCAGTTGCATATGTGAAAGAAACGATAATGGGATCTGTTTCCATAGAGACAATCCCTGCCCCTAATGCACATATGTTCGAGGAGTACCCTTTTAAGGTAAGGGCTGGGGAGGAGTTCAAGCAGTAGAGCAGAGTGAGGGAGGGTGGGAGGGTCAAAGATGGGATTTGTAGGGAAGCAGTTGACTGAGCACTATGTTGTACTGCATGATGATGTAATGCATGATGATGTAATGCATGATGATGTAATGCATGATGATGTAATGCATGATGATGTAATGCATGGTGATGGTCCTCAGGATATGTGTGTGAGGACGTGATGCAGAGATACATTCAATGAATAAAGGTTCCGGCTTTCACCCTCTCATGTCATCCTCCATCTCATGTGATCTCTCATGTGCCTCATCTCATGTGATCTCTCATGTGACCCTCCCCCATCTCATGTGGTCTCTCATGTGACCTTTCACAGGACCAGGCCATGATGGTTCAGGCTCGTAAGATCCAGTTTCAGTGCATTAGTGTGCTCACGCCTCAGGAGCTACAGACCAGAGGCCAGCAGTTCATCAAGGAAGGGTCTGCAATCCAGGAAGGTATGGCTTCTGTACATCCTTCCCTCTTGCCACACCTCCCCCATCAATCCCTCTTGCCACACACCTCCCCCATCAATCCCTCTTGCCACACCCCCCCATTAATCCCTCTTGCCACACCCCCCATCAATCCCTCTTGCCACACCTCCCCCATCAATCCCTCTTGCCACACACCTCCCCCATCAATCCCTCTTGCCACACCCCCATCAATCCCTCTTGCCACACACCCCCATCAATCCCTCTTGCCACACCCCCATCACACCTCCCCCATCAATCCCTCTTGCCACACCTCCCCCATCAATCCCTCTTACCACACACCCCATCAATCCCTCTTGCCACACCTCCCCCATCAATCCCTCTTGCCACACCTCCCCCATCAATCCCTCTTACCACACCCCCATCAATCCCTCTTGCCACACCTCCCCCATCAATCCCTCTTGCCACACACCCCATCACACCTCCCCCATCAATCCCTCTTGCCACACCTCCCCCATCAATCCCTCTTGCCACACCTCCCCCATCAATCCCTCTTGCCACACCCCCATCAATCCCTCTTGCCACACCCCCCATCAATCCCTCTTGCCACACCTCTCCCGTCAATCCCTCTTGCCACACACCCCATCAAACCCTCTTGCCACACCTCTCCCATCAATCCCTCTTGCCACACCTCCCCCATCAATCCCTCTTGCCACACCCCCCATCAATCCCTCTTGCCACACCTCTCCCATCAATCCCTCTTGCCACACCTCTCCCGTCAATCCCTCTTGCCACACACCCCATCAAACCCTCTTGCCACACCTCTCCCATCAATCCCTCTTGCCACACCCCCCATCAATCCCTCTTGCCACACCTCCCCCATCAATCCCTCTTGCCACACACCCCATCACACCTCCCCCATCACACCTCCCCCATCAATCCCTCTTGCCACACCTCCCCCATCACACCTCCCCCATCAATCCCTCTTGCCACACACCCCATCACACCTCCCCCATCACACCTCCCCCATCAATCCCTCTTGCCACACCTCCCCCATCACACCTCCCCCATCAATCCCTCTTGCCACACCTCCCCCATCACACCTCCCCCATCAATCCCTCTTGCCACACCTCCCCCATCAATCCCTCTTGCCACACCTCCCCATCAATCCCTCTTGCCACACCTCCCCCATCAATCCCTCTTGTCACACCCCCCATCACACCTCCCCCCATCACACCTCCCCCATCACACCTCCCCCATCAATCCCTCTTGCCACACACCCCATCACAACCTCCCCCATCACACCTCCCCCATCAATCCCTCTTGCCACACCTCCCCCATCACACCTCCCCCATCAATCCCTCTTGCCACACCTCCCCCATCAATCCCTCTTGCCACACCTCCCCCATCAATCCCTCTTGCCACACCTCCCCCATCAATCCCTCTTGCCCACTCCCCACATCCCCTTGCCACACCTCCCCATCAATCCCTCTTGCCACACCCCCATCAATCCCTCTTGCCACACCTCCCCCATCAATCCCTCTTGCCACACCTCCCCCATCAATCCCTCTTGCCACACACCCCCATCAATCCCTCTTGCCACACCCCCCCCATCAATCCCTTTTGCCACACCCCCCATCACACCTCCCCCATCAATCCCTCTTGCCACACCTCCCCCATCAATCCCTCTTGCCACACCTCCCCCATCAATCCCTCTTGCCACACCCCCATCAATCCCTCTTGCCACACCTCCCCCATCAATCCCTCTTGCCACACACCCCCATCAATCCCTCTTGCCACACCCCCCCATCAATCCCTTTTGCCACACCCCCCATCACACCTCCCCCATCAATCCCTCTTGCCACACCTCCCCCATCAATCCCTCTTGCCACACCTCCCCCATCAATCCCTCTTGCCACACCCCCATCAATCCCTCTTGCCACACCTCCCCCATCAATCCCTCTTGCCACACCTCCCCCATCAATCCCTCTTGCCACACACCCCCATCAATCCCTCTTGCCACACCCCCCCCATCAATCCCTTTTGCCACACCCCCCATCACACCTCCCCCATCAATCCCTCTTGCCACACCTCCCCCATCAATCCCTCTTGCCACACCTCCCCCATCAATCCCTTTTGCCACACCTCCCCCATCAATCCCTCTTGCCACACCTCCCCCATCAATCCCTCTTGCCACACCCCCCATCAATCCCTCTTGCCACCAATCCCTCTTGCCACACCTCCCCCATCAATCCCTCTTGCCACACCCCCATCAATCCTACTTGCCACACCTCCCCATCAATCCCTCTTGCCACACCCCCCATCAATCCCTCTTGCCACACCTCCCCCATCAATCCCTCTTGCCACACCTCCCCCATCAATCCCTCTTGCCACACCCCCCATCAATCCCTCTTGCCACACCTCCCCCATCAATCCCTCTTGCCACACCTCCCCCATCAATCCCTCCTGCCATAGATGGCCTGGTCTTGGCATGTGACTAGGAGTACTGTTTTCTAATCCATATGGTCATTTGGTAAACAATAATATTCATAATGTGCTATTAAATTATACTTCAAGCATCATCACAACACTTGCAAGGCCATCTATTCATTCTCTGCTCCAGGTGTGAACTACTTTTTATTGGATGTCTGTTTGGAGTACCTTCGACAGCCAATAGCTCTGAAGGAGGAGGGGCTCTTCCGAGTGCCTGGGGACTCATCCAGCATAAAGTCTATGCATGCCCAGTTTTTAGGAGGCACAGTGAATGCATCGCAGTTAAGGTATGATGGTAGGGATGGAGGAGTCTGTGATGTGTGGAGGGTGGAGGGATGGAGGGGTCTGTGATGGGTGGAGGAGGGTGGAGGGATGGAGGGGTCTGTGATGGGTGGAGGAGGGTGGAGGGATGGAGGGGTCTGTGATGGGTGGAGGAGGGTGGAGGGATGGAGGGGTCTGTGATGGGTGGAGGAGGGTGGAGGGATGGAGGGGTCTGTGATGGGTGGAGGAGGGTGGAGGGATGGAGGGGTCTGTGATGGGTGGAGGAGGGTGGAGGGATGGAGGGGTCTGTGATGTGTGGAGGAGGGTGGAGGGATGGAGGGGTCTGTGATGTGTGGAGGAGGGTGGAGGGATGGAGGGGTCTGTGATGGGTGGAGGAGGGTGGAGGGATGGAGGGGTCTGTGATGGGTGGAGGAGGGTGGAGGGATGGAGGGGTCTGTGATGGGTGGAGGAGGGTGGAGGGATGGAGGGGTCTGTGATGGGTGGAGGAGGGTGGAGGGATGGAGGGGTCTGTGATGTGTGGAGAATGGTGGAGGGATGGAGGAGGGTGTGATGTGCAGAGGGTGGAGGGATGGAGGGGTCTGTGATGTGTGGAGGAGGGTGGAGGGATGGAGGGGTCTGTGATGGGTGGAGGAGGGTGTGATGTGCAGAGGGTGGAGGGATGGAGGGGTATGTGATGTGTGGAGAATGGTGGAGGGATGGAGGAGGGTGTGATGTGCAGAGGGTGGAGGGATGGAGGGGTATGTGATGTGTGGAGAATGGTGGAGGGATGGAGGAGGGTGTGATGTGCAGAGGGTAGAGGGATGGAGGGGTATGTGATGTGTGGAGAATGGTGGAGGGATGGAGGAGGGTGTGATGTGCAGAGGGTAGAGGGATGGAGGGGTATGTGATGTGTGGAGAATGGTGGAGGGATGGAGGGGTATGTGATGGGTGCAGAATGGTGGATGGTAATTTTGCAGTTGTCAACAGATTTTTGCTCAACTCAATGAACCGATCATTTACAATACCACTAGGTGTTTGATATCATGAGAATATATAGCCCCACCCACCACCTCCAGCTTTGATCCTGTACACCCTATGGTGTTTTGGACTGCAGATTTCTGATGTGCTCACCTAGCTCTGTAATACTCTTAATGGGTACTTGTCCTTATAAACTCTGTAGGATTTAACTCAGTGTTGTGTTATAGTACTTTGTGGATATGGACAAGTCGTGCTAAAAGATTATTAGTATCGTATATGCCAATGAAATTACTTCAGCTGTGCCTCATGAAGTTGGCCAAACACACTTGCGGAACATTTGCATGTGACTAGCAAGTGTTCAAGTGCGAATGATTAAGGTTTATCATTATATGAGGTTCAGTACAATACCCACTCACTTTCCGTTTCACCACACAATATTGATAATCTCTACAGCAGCCTATGCTGAGTCCATTAATTAGTGCGTATGATAAGGTTTCGGGTTTGTTCTGACACACTGTCAGACCATTACCTAAGTTGACCTGTCATATTTCCTAATTGACCAGACATTGAATGTACTTTTTTTTTGCAATTGGTGTTTGTATACATATTAATTTCCTAATTAACCCCATGCTTTTCTTCAAGTTCACACAATGCTGAAATTTTTTTTGTGCCCAACCCCTCTTTGCACATCATATAAGTTATCCGACTAACAGCCGCTTGAGTGCTGGCATCAAGTGTACTCAAAGCCTTAGCAATAGCGAGTAGTCACCAATACTATTAAAAAGGCTTTTTCATAGAGTAGCATTGCGTGCGCGTGCATATCTGTAGCAGCACGATCTTAAGGTGTTCGTCAAACCCACAATGAATGCTGCATTGAAGTTTCTTTGTCTGCGCAGTTTTTGTTCAAATTGAATGCACACAGAACACTTTAGCGATGTGACTACAGTACAATCTGTTTTACTAGTATCGTATGTTAGCCACGTAGATGTCTCAAGGATCTTTTCGTTGTCCAAAACCCACTTTTTAACGGTCTGAACAGTAAGGCTGCACTTTTTCACCTCAGGTTCAACGTCAGTCTCAATTTCAACTTGACATGCGTGCTTTGCTGCCATTTCCAGTCAGCAGTCCGGACATTCTTATCATGCATGTGCAAAATTGATCTGACAATTAGCAAAATTGATCGGAAAATGTCCGATGTCTGACTGTTATCATGTGCACTGTTAATTAATTGTCTTTATATAAATGATTCATATTCTTATAGATAGTTTATTACCTTTGGTGTCGACCAATGTGTAGATGACCCTGATGACCCTGGTCATAATAAGGCAGAGAATGCAGTGATGTTCAAAATGGTAGCTCATGTAGTGATTATCAATATTGGGTGTTGGAATGGAAAGTGAAGTGGGGTTTTGTACTGAGCCTTATACAATCATTTATGAGTTCCATTAAACTTTTCTTAACATATCCAGTATACCCTGCTCATGATAGCTCACACTTTAACCCACGAAGGTTATAGAATATATGATACCAGTGTGCTTGAGATTCAAGATGTGTTTCCTTCACACAGGGCAACTGTTATGGGTCAGAGGGACCCCAATAATGTCAGTGGCCTTTTAAAGCTCCACTTGAGAGAACATCCTCTTCTATCTCAGGAGACCTTTGGTGCCCTCAAGACCATTCTGGACTCTGGAAACAATGTAAGTGTCACCTTCCCTCCAAACCCTCCCCCCCCCCTGCCCGTTTTGTCTTTTCCTCTTGCTTATACATGTACCTCTGCAGGCAGATCTAGTGGATAATGTTGTGGCAGCATGCTTTACAGATGAACTCATCACTTTAACAAAGCTGGTGGCTGTATTTGCGACACTGGTCAGTGAGCCATGGAAAACAGACAACAAGATGACTGCCCATACTCTTGGTATTGCTTGCGGTCTCTCCATCTTCCCGGGGTTAGAACCCGGCAAAGCAGCTCTTCTTCTGGAGCAGTTGGTTAAACACCATTCTGTTTTGGATAGCTCACATGCACAGTTGTGAACAGAATCTAAGAGCGCTAATCATTATGTGGTTATTTGTATAATTATGTAGTGAAGTGTGATATGCAAAATTGTGGGCAGTGTGCAATTATGAGTTAACCTGTCAGCAACATTGATCTGTCAAACAATATTCACAGGTGTCTCGAGTAGGTAGTTTTTACGGACTGGAGACCAATACAACATTATCTATGTAATGGCATATCACACACAGGAATAACACCCTGCTCCCTTTCTCTAGTACCCAGACCCAATTGAATGCAATGATGGTCAGGTGCTGATCCAAGCTTATGAAATCATCATCACATACCACCATATGAGTCATCACTCATATCTTTAATATGTGGTGCTTATATAATATGTAGTTAAGAGTCACTAATGTCATCTTTCCTCAATTGTGGCCCAGATGCCAAGGCAACCCCATGATTGACCACTCCCACTCTGCCCATACTTATGTCATCCCCGACACCTGCTCATATCCCCTAACAGCTACTCATACCATCCTCTAACACCTGCTCATACAAACCTCTAACACCTGCTCCTCATCATCTCAACCAAGCAGTGACTAAAAGTGTTCAGATATGTGCCTTAGCAAACAACTGTGAGTGAATATTTGTCTGTACATATTTGGCAGTGTTCGGTGGTCTAAAGACATTTAACAGAATTGATAAGGTGGAGTTGCAGTATCCACAAGTAAACAGTAATTATGATATGCTTATCGCAGCAAATATAAAAGGGCCTAAAGTTCACAAGTCAACAGCAACGCAATATTACCTGCTAGTAGTGTTAATGATATTACAGAACAGGTGACAATAGTCTTTACAGTTTGAAACCTATGGAGCTGAGTTGGAGTTATGAACCAGCTGTTTGGCAAAGTGGTTTGAGGTCGCGTTGAATCCTTTTGAGCCACAATTGATAATTGTATAATACAAGCTAACAAATGCTTACATGTGAAGAAAAGGACCTGAATGCTGTTGAGCCAAACATGCTGAATGTTTCCATGCAGTCCAAGGTGTGACATTGTTCCACATTCTCAGATGTTAACATTACCAAAGCCAGTGCCTATCAGGTGAGCCAAATTTCATAGATCCGATGCCAGTTTTTCCCCCCAAGGGATGAGATACGTGAATACGATAACTTAGTACTTTTTTCAACATTATCAATCACTTAATGAACTATTCCAGGAGAAGCTTGACTTATACCAGGATTCGCTCTTCTGTACGTTTATATAGACGTGTAACGTTCAAATGCAAACTACCTCTTAGGTGCTTATGTTTGACCTTGAGTGCTGTACGTAATGTCTGGCCAAAATAACAGGTTCAGTAAAAAGACCACAGCTTTCTTGATGCTTGATAAAAACATGAGTTGTTGTTGATAATAATCTGGTTTGTGCTTATTCCACAAATGATTGCAGATACAGGTGCTCTATTGACCTTAACATATTTTGCAACATCATTTATTTGTTGTTATCTTTAATGTCTATTGTCCGTTTACAAATTGCAAAAAACACGATGTTCATGTTTTAAAAATAGTTCTAGCTGCCCAGGTGCTTTATAAACATGGCATTGTTCTTAGAATGCAGCTATGCTCCACCAAGACAAAGCGCCATCAATCTGAAGTTGCTTCCCCCATGGGGCACACTCGCCCCCCATGGTGGTCATCCAGGACAATAGACATAGACCATTGCAAGGGAGTGTTACAATCAGATCAATACTGTTGTCTCACAAGATGTTAGGTAACCTATACCTATACCTGGCCTGCCACGGGCATTTGATGTTGATTTACACAGCACCTTACATATAAAATAAATAAATACTTCATGCACTGATGCAAAGAGGGATATTCCCCTCATGATTCCTCTCTCACACCCTGTGCCTGTATCATGATGAATGTGAAGTCTCCATATGAGTAGCCATGGTTAATGAATTGTATCCAAACTGAACATTAACATTTTCATCTAAAATAGAATAATAGTCTATTGAGTTTCATTTTTATCGGCTTAGTTCTGAAATATGGGTGGGGAAAACATGTGATCAGTGATAATCATTTAACTCCTACTTGCATTACTTGTGCTTCTCCAAAAAATGTAAATCTGGATAAGAGAACATCTTTCACATCACAAGCTAAATAATTGATTTTTAGCTATCTAATGTACTTGTATGTAATGCTCTTCCTGGGTTGTGTGCATAAATAAATGTTATCAAGAGGAATTAACATCTACCTTTTATGCAAATCCTCAGTCTGCTTCCTCCATTGCACAGATACCAAACTAGACATGAATGAGTAGAATGATAAATTCAGAGACAGTAAAATTCTTACCCCTTGTGACTGCAGTTAGGTGTGGAATGAATGACGTCAATAATAGCATGTATATGAATTATTCAATGAGGACTCACACACTGCATTTCATTGAATGGCATGTCCAAAGTTAATGTCCAATGTGTTTGTTGTTGTCAAATGACATTCAGTTCCTAATTGGTCCTATGGAATGCATGTACACTTACCCACTAGATGCATGAAAACAAAGACAGTTTGAAATAACATAGTGTAATTCTTAAACCTGCTTACTTTCTGTGATTCCATCAGTGATTCATATGCAGAAAAGAGAACAATTTAAATTACCAAAATACGAATTCAGTGGCCACTTACACACTATATGGAAAAGGAGGTTGGAGTGAGGGAAGATATATATGAATAGTGATCTCATGAGGGAGAAAGCAGCAAGGAGTATTTATTCAAACTTTTCGACTCACTCCCTAAATCACCATGAAATATTTCCAGATGCCATAAAGAAAGTGAAGGAGGAATAAGATGGTGAAATAGCAATAAGTGCAGCTGGGTCCTTACTTTCTGTGCGCGTATTTTCCAAGGACATTGAGAAGTGGGTAAAGTTGACGAAAGCCACATTAGGAATGTAAGATACTCACAGGCTTCATTATTTTCATCAGTATCATTATAGGAAATAAAGTACATAATATACAAATTCAAAACTCCTCAATGAACCTACTTTCTGTAGTATTTGGATATGAAGTACAAACAGTACACATTTTAAAACTGGTGATTTGGCTTCACATAACTTTCACTTACACACTGAAGGTAGGTTCAATAGTACATTAATACATGCTGCACTGTGCACTGTATTTAATACAGTACTTACTGGCTTCAATTTCAATTTCCACGGACAAAGCATTGTGATAGAATCAACATCAAAAGTAGAATACAAATAGACATTGTGACTTACTGCCTAAAAGATTGTAAATACTGTTATAGGAATTGTTCGTTTGACACATTTAGTTACTTACTCTCTGTATAGTAATATCCATATGAATTTATTGATGGAGATGTTGTAACATAACGCGTCTGCATCTAATTCATAATTCTAACTTACCCCCTTGGATGGTACAAGCAACCATCAGGCATGACAGCAGTCAAACAGGCAAGCAGAATCATTGTATAGAACTCACCCCCTGATGTATGGAGCAAAAGTAAAAGGTACACAAGTGGAGGAGTAATCTAGCTTACTCTCTATTGGTTTTGAAGTTGAGGATGTATGTATGGAAATTTATTTTTAGCTGATGCAATAAATTATTTACAGCAATACTTACAGCCTGTGGTCAAAACAATTAAATATTCATGGTTTGTGATGGATTTATCGTTAACATAAATGAACACTGAATCACTTACACACTGAAATATCCATTGAAAGAAGCCATTAAAAAGAATGAGTATGCAAAATAATGTTTGGAAATATAGAAATGTCAACTTACGCACTATTGTAGCCAAGCATTAATGCAGCAGAAAAATACAACACATTAATGAGGCTACAACAGACTGAAATAACTTACTGTCTGCAGTAGCATGTCCCGTGAGCATTATTTATTGGAGATGGCATAATTGGTAGCAACTGATACATTAGGTTCACTTACACACTTCAGTGTGTAGGGCATGGATGCAGAAAAGTATTAATTGATGCAATTCTGACATAATGATACACTTACACATGTCTTTGGTATATTGCGACCCCCGCACATTTTCAATCACAATAATGGAACAGAAAGTAGTTCATTAGACATACAGTCTTTGATCAATGGATATTACATACTATATAAAGCCGAAAGCAAATCCCCCTCCCTCCCTCCCCCCATCTCCCCTCCCCATCCCATCCCCCCTCCCTCTCCCCCATCCACCCTCCCTCCCCCCATCCCCCTTCCCCCCTCCCCCCGATCTTATGCAGTGTAGCTGGGGGACTACAACATGTATTGTTTCTGTAAAAAGGAGGTGTTGGGTGTGTGTGTGTGAATGCGTGTGTGTGTGTGTGTGTGTGTTTGGGAGGCTCCACTCATCAATAATTCAGTGGGAATGAGGACAACTCATTGCGAACGTAATTATATATGTGCATAATTATGCATGCGATTAACCAAGCACGAAAATCCAAAGCAACTTACAACCTCCGTGTTCACATTATCCTCCATGAATGTGTAGTCGTAAAGCTTGTGTTCCATGTACCGAGCAACAATGTCTTTTCAACAACACAAAAAAAATTATCATTTGTTATAGTCGTGACATCAGTTTCAACTAACTCACCATTTGTATCGAGCTCCGTTTGTCCTTGGCCTTGGGCGAATTCTGGCGTTTCCTGTTTTTCGGGGATCGCTGCCTGCAGCACTGAAGGATCCCGAACTCATAATCAGTGGGGGAGTGGCCTATTCGTACGTACGTACCAGTTTGATCCATTTCAACTGGCTGATGACGGAATCGTTGCAAGAATATATTACATTTTATGACTTGAAACCACTGCATGTGGCGGTGCCACCAATTTATTAATTTCATCCTTTCGTACGCCATTCGTGAATCTGCACGCCTAATCGCAACATGCGTGTCTCGATCCGTACCGTGCATGCATGTATGCACACAGACATATCCCACTAGCATCAATACCTCGTGGAATTTGCGGCGAGCTTCGGCAAAGAGGACTAAAACACACGCACAAAGGACAAACTTCAGCATTCTGGTTATTCAGAATTCCAAATTCGTAGCATGGTGCGCGCTGCAGCTGGACGACTCTTATGTACCCAAAGTGCCCGCGGAAATTATATGATTTCATCTGTGCCCGCAATTAAACTCAGGGCATCGCGTAGGCGGCCCCAGCGTGTAGACAGGGGGGCGCCATAAGAGGGGCTTCACAAGTTTTGCCTTAACTACTTGAGCTCTACATGCACTTAACTTCACGCATTGAAAAAAGAAATCTTAATATCCCGCATGTTTTAACTCACTAATACTACTGTTCTAACTAATCGGTCGGACTGGTTGCTACGGCCCTGCTGCGTGCTATCACAGTGCATCCGGTATCCATTTTCATCATGATCATTTTAGGGAAAAACATATCTCCTTCCATATCCAACCTGCATGACCCAAACAAGATTGGCACGCTTGTTTTAAGTGCTACAGCTATACCAAAATAAAGTGAGTACATACATGCAGCAAGCATACTACATTATATACGTGCTGTGCTTTATGTAGTGGTTAGTGTGATAGCATAGCATCAAATATGAATATGCATATTTGAAGTTTTGCACTCACATGCATTATTGTATATGCCAAAATCCAGGGGTGCGAAACCACATGTGGTTTCGCACCCCTGGATTTTGGCTCTTCACATAGGCATTTCTTGTTACTACTGAAGTTATGTGGTTTCTAGTCCTTGGTTTGGGTTTACATGCAACATTTCTGCTGCTTTGGTTTGTTGCTATATACTGCATGAAACAAGCGATGTACATATTATAATATCACAGTACGAAAATGTAATATGCACATTGTATTACAGTTCATCCATTGGAGTGAGTGCAGCAGCAAACCAGGCAGAGGAAGTACAGTTACCCCTCTTCTCACACCTGTTGCCTTTGAAACCTCTGGAGTCTACGGCCCTCGCTCCATGCGCGCACGTCAAGAAATTGTGGACATCGGTGTTTACACTTCACCATTGGAGATTTATCGCGTTATTAAATCCTCTAATTAACCTTTTTCGACTGAATAGTTTGTATGTCATAGCATAGATAATATATCTATGGTCATAGGCCATCGCTTTTTAATTTACATAAAATTCCTATTATCCTCGATTGTAGTGATCTAACCATACGCATGCGCATCTGTCGCTCTTGGCCTGTCTCGTCAGAGTTGAGTGTTTTTTTTGACCCACTTGGTCTTCTGGGGCAGTAGTGGCAAGTGTAGTGGGTGCACCGCAAAACGAAAGAGCCGACGTTCACTCGCGCCGTCGGGTGATGCTCGCGTTAGAGGTAGCACTCGCTATCCAGAGTGGTTGCCACCTATTTTCCTTCGAGTGAAATGCACGCGCACAAACGAGTGTATATCACCTGAAATTTGTCATCACAGTTTCTGGTCATTTCATCTTTTATTTTTAACGGTCTTGAATCACGTGATACAAAAGCTGAATTTCAATTTCACAGACATACATTACATGTACACAAAAAGCATCTGGTAACACTGCTTTGTTGAGTCAATTACCAAATGCTTCCCAGACTGAATAGAGTTCCTGCAGAGAAGGGAGAGGAGGGAGAAAGAGGGAAGAGTGAGAAGTAAGAAAGGGTATGGGAGAGAAGTAGGGTGAGACGTAACGGGACAAAGAGGGGCACAACTTTAAGCTCAGGACTCAACCACTTGCCCCTTAGTCAATAAATTATCCTGGCACTCCTCAGGTTTTTAGCACAACACACACACACACACACACACACACACACACACACACACACACACACACACACACACACACACACACACACACACACACACACACACACACACACACACACACACACACACACACACACACACACACACACACATACACACACATGTACACATACATGTACACAAACATGTACACACACACATGCACACACACATTAAAATAATGAAGTGTGACTGCTTACTCTATTCTTGTGTGCTTTCTCTGCAAGAATATAGAGGGAAGAGAAGTGTATGGCAGGAAGGAGATGAACGCAAGCACTGACCTCAATTTCCCTCAATGAGAATACATCATGCATCATGAGTTGATCCCATCGGAGAAGTGGGCATCTATTAGAATGCAATGCATACATCATCTGAGGGTGTGTGCTACATATGCGCCTACTGACCTTAATTCTTTCGCAGGCAATAGTGCCATGCTGGAGCTACTATAAAAATGCCACTTTAATCTATAACCACTGATCAACGTTTTTGGAGCCACAAACACATTGTTCAGGAGAAACATGACTGCAATAATTGCCAACATCCTCCACACTAAGTTCTTCATATCAGGCTTCAGTAACCAGAAGCCATGATCATGCATGAGGAACATTAAGTTAGTATAATTTTTCAGTGCAGTGTCGACCAATATGTTGTTGACTCCAAAAACGTAAATGGTATCAAAAAAAGTGGCACCTGTGGTGCTATATTGTGCTGTTGCCCATGAAAGAGTTAAACAGATCAATCCCCCTCAATGGGAACACATCATGCATCACTAGTTGATCCCCATCAAAGAGGTGGACATCTATAAGAATGCAACTCATACTGACCTTAAACAGGCATCACTATAGTTGGGTTGACACACGTTTAGACGTGTGCAGCTCTCTTGCATCTGCGTATGCGACACCAAAAGACAGCTCCAATATCATTATCAGCGGAAAATAGGTGGAGGCTAGTCGGCCGGACTAGGGGGGAGGGGTACGGACTTCTTTATTAGTTCAATACAGAGTTGACATATCGTACATGGCGATCGCTACCTAACGTACCCTATATATAGGAAACGAAGTACCAACAGCTGGCTTCTTATAAAATGATCCTACGCGTACACAGCCAGCTTTTTTTCACCAACCGATCACGTGCGAAATGAATTTACCAGTGATTCGTTAACGCGTTGGCGAGGCGTAATTGAAGCGCTAGGCAACGGACGTGATTCATCTTTATGAGCCGTATGTGATTCGCTCGACCTAGACCACGCCCAAAATGAAGTAGTGCCGTAACAGCTTCAAATTGTGATGATTTGGGACAGTTTCCGCGAAAATTGCCCCACGGTTAAAATGTTATAAAAAAGCATCGCGCTTGAATCGCTATAACTTCCCAACGGATAACGCTATCGACTTCCTATTTTCAACACGTCATAGTGAAATGGTGCAGTATGAAGTATTGAAAATTAGAAGTCGATAGCGTTATCCGTTGGGAAGTTATAGCGATTCAAACACGATGCATTTTTAACCGTGGGGCAATTTTCGCGGAATTATTAGTTATACGAGATATACGGTAAGCATCATGACATTTCTAAAGCTTGACGGTCATTGCTTAGATTATCACTCGATAAAGGTGATTAGTGCCAATAATACTTTGAGTGCCTTTCACTCGATTAAAATGTCACTCGTTTAAGTTCGAGAGACAAAGAGTGAAAAACACTCTTGTTTTTGCAATGTGCAGACCTTACAGTTGTGGCTAGATAAGAACTCCGTGCAGCCCCGGATCCAGCATAGCCATCGCGTATGAAATGCCGCCCCCCTCACTGCAAAAAAAAAAGTGTGAAGGTCACCCGTTATGTGGTGTGACGGCTCGTAGCCCATATCCAGAAATCGCAATACATTGAGAGGACACTTTTCTATTTCAAATCATATAAAAAATCTGATTGAACCACTCGATAGGGAAAATTCGGCGCATCATTTTGATATATATTTTGTGTTCGTTGCATTGAAAGCAAAAGCAGTAAAAATTTTCAAAGAAAAACTAATTACAACCGTTACTTCTAGCGGTCATTACGTAATACATTTAACCGCTAACTTTCAATATTCAAGTTAACTTCCATCGTAAGGGTGGGGCTAATGGAGCGTACACATTCGGCGTCGTACCCAGACCCGACAAAAGAGGCGGGTCTCATAGACTTCGTACCCAGACCCAACCAAGCAATCCGTTCTGGATGCTGTTAGCTAGTTTCGTACCCAGACCCACATGACGCGATTATCGCTGTTAACAGTATACTGTATTTTCAGTCCATTTTCGTTTTTTTGTTCGTTTCCACTCTCGCACGAAAACATGAAAACCAAGAAATATCATCAGACGAACCATTGAACGTACATAATGCTTTTAATCTGGAATGCGGTGGGCGGTACCACTTATGCGCACGAGAATAGCTTAGCCAGGATTTTCCGCTAAACGAATTACACGTTCTTGGCTCATACGAATCACTGAAAAACGAACCTAAGCAATATCGTGCAAAGCGTTGACGAACTACGGTAATCTACGTAGATTATACTGTACAGCGATAATCGTTACGTCATGTGGGTCTGGGTACGAGACTAGGTTTGTAACATGCAATGTGCACTGGCGTACGCGTAGCATGCAGGTCCGTCTACATCAATCGCTAACGCAGTAAGTCAAACGTTGTAAAACGTTTGACTTACTGCGTTAGCGATTGATAGACGGAACGTTTGACTTACTGCGTTAGCGATTGATGTGGTTGTGTGCTACGCGTACGCCAGTGCACATTGCATGTTCTGGTAAGCTATAACTAGCAGCTTACATCTGTTAAAGAAAGGATCCAGAACGGTCATACTGGATTGCTTGGTTGGGTCAAGGTACGAAGCAGTAATCTCCTACGGTAACCATATTCTCACGATAGCAATAAATAAATCTGCAAGTCTGGGAACCAGTTTTTTTTTTAACTCCAAAAGATGAACTCTTTTCAGCATGCTATGCATCTTCATGCGACGTGCTTGCGTGCGCTGCAGGAGAATCAGTGTGAGTCCATGATTTTATAGCCGATTTCAGCCGTACCAATTACCCTAATGTTTTGGTGTGTAGCGGCACTTAAAATGGATATCGAAACACTCAGACAAGAAATTGAAATAATACGTGAAGCACATAAGAGAGAAAATGAAGCTTTGAGGAAACAAATTGAAACACTTCTAAGAGAGCGTGAAGCCATGGAAATGAGAAACAAAGAGCTACCTCTCCAGACCAAATGCAATGCAACCATCAGCCTCTTCTCCAGTTCATCGTCAACAGGTCTCTACTCAGAAGAGGACGGTGGTGATGTGGTTAATGAGGACTACATCCCGGCGCAGAGGTTGTTGGAAGGCGTGGCTGCATCAAAGGGGAAGAGAGTTCTTCAGCTAACCAATTCCTCCCCAAAGAAGATGCACTACATGGAGGCAAGGTCTGATCAGGGAAGGAGACACATTAGTAAAGGGTGTGTGGCAGGAGAAGCTTGTGATCTTGCTTCCAAAGCCTCAGCAGGAGCAACTGACTTTACATCTGATGTCACATGCCTTGCATGTGACATGCAGGAAAATAGCAGTGCAGCATTGCCTCTGACAAGCTTCAAAGCAAAGCTTCCAGAAGACAGAAATGAAGGACTTTCATTTGATAATGTGATACTGCATGATTCAGACTACGAGAACAGCACCAGCTCTTTAACATGCTCCATTGTCAAGTTGCCACTACGTTTGCTGACTTCAACACAGGCCTCACTGCCCCATTACTCTAGTCATAAGGACTGTTTCAATGCAGTTTCCACCTTCATTGTGCCACCCTTTGGTACACTCCAGCATTCCAGTAGCTTGGCTCTCTCTCCAATTCAGTGCATCCCTCAGGTGGAGGGAATACCACTGACCGATTCGCAATGCTTGTTGGACACAACGGAAACCCCACCCCTTTCCCCCATAATTGAAAGCAGCAAACATGAGTTGAAGAGAAACTTAACAGAACAGCCCAACGACACAGGACTGGGTACCAGCTGCCTCAGCCCCCACCCCAACGACACAGGACTGGGTTCCAGCTGCCTCAGCCCCCAGCCCAACGACTCAGGACTGGGTACCAGCGTGGATCAGACACACACTCCTGATGAGGAGACGTGGAGTAGAAATAGGAGGAGGGGTCTGAAGCAGACCACGTTGACACAGGTTCTACCTGATGGGTCTCTTAGCCTGGATTCACCTAACATTGTGCCGCTGACCCCTGTGGTCAGACCAGTGGATGTCATCCTATCCAGCCCTAGAAACAATATCTTCTTTGGTTCTAATAAGGAGGACAGGGGTGAGAGGGAAGAAGACCAAGCGGTAGTCCTACCCTCCAAGCAGCAGTGGGAAAGCCCAGATTTCTTTGCAGAAGAAGAGGAGGGGAGATCCCAACAGCAGAACCTTCAAGGGGGGGACGAGCTTGAAGAGGAAAGAATAGAGCAAGAGAAAGAACAAGAAGAAGAGAGAGAGAATACACGAATCAAAAATGAAAGGGATTTACAATATGAGTGAGTGAAGTGATTGATGGGGTCACAGTGAAATATGAAGTGATCCTCACACATATTATGATTGCTGTAGGTATGCTAAAAAGCTTGCCAAGACAGCCGGTTTGCCTACGTACAAATTTGATGTGCCTATTCGTAAAAAAGCAGACCGCGACAAGCTGGATGCCAAAGCTTGCCCAGATTGCCAGAAGGTATGTCCCAAACTAACACATCTTGACTCTACTCTTCCTCCTCCTTTCTCCCTCCTCGCCTCAATATTCTCTTGTCTCCAGTGGTTTTCAGCTGGGGGTGGTATCCATAGAGACCAGCGTGAGCATCTCAAACTAGTGTGCCGTCACAAACACCTGTACATCCCGCCCGACACAGACCCACGTATATGGAACATTAGCTTCCCTGACTCAGAAGAGTGTGATCGAATAATGCGCCCTAAAAAATAGTCAAATGTATTCATATGGGTGTGTGTATGTACTACGTATGTAATTCCCACACTACCCACTATTTTGATCAATGTTCACTCCTTTGTCCTGCGGGTGAAGGGGGGGGGGGGGGGAGGGGGGGAACCATGTTGCTTCTTTGGGGGGAGAGGATAGCATTTTCCAATGACATGCACATTAGGTATGCGTGTACAATAAATGTGTGTTTTTGTAGTATGTTTATGTTGCATATGGGATGAGTTTGCTTATGTGTGGTTGGTCTTATGCATGTGTGTGCATGTGTATAGTGTGTACACACATGTTGGGTGCATGAACAGTGTGTTTGGTGAGTGTTTGTGTACTGTGTGTATGTCCTTTCAAACCCATTTCTCCCAGCCACTTTACCTCCATTTGCATTTGGTAGAAAAATTTAAGCGCTATAACCAACACGTGCACTTATTTTCAGTGTTCCCACCAGTTCCCTTGTGCACATGCTTATGAACTTGTTTTTGTATGTATATTTTTGTGTGGTATATGTGTGTGTAGTATGCTGTGTGAGTGGCATATATAGTGTGTGAGTATGTGTGTTTGTGTTGGGCATGTATGTGTCCATAGAGTCTAATTGGGTTGCTCCTCTAAATGGGCCATGCATTTGTGATTGTCAGGTTGACAATCTTGACCCCATATCTGTATGAGATTGTCTCACAGTTTTCAAATTGACTATATGATATGGATTTCAACATCTAGCCACAAATATGGTTCACAGGATAAGCAGGAGTTTATGATAGTGAGTGTGTGTACTTCACTTGTCAGTTTTTTGATATTGGGAACCAGTATAAGATTTACATGATGCTTTGTTTTGTTCCCTGAAGAGAACTGTATGTACATGCATGAAAATAGTGTAATAAATGCTCTGGCAACCAGATGCAGGTAAATAAGCCCAGAGCCTTACAGTCTACATGGTTTCTTTTATCTCCAAATAGTGGTTTTAGCAAAACCCACATTACTGTGATGCAACAAAACCACAGGCCAGCCCTTTGCAACTGCTGTGGTTGCAAGTCTGACCTGTCAATATATACATGTACTGGTATACTCTATCCCACCTGCTTTTGCGTTTGCATTACTAAAGAAAAGGTGGCCTGATAGACATTCTACCTGTGGACATACCTTTCTAGTAACACTGAAGTCATATACATGTATAATACATACCTCACCCTGTACATGTGTAACTGCTTTTACAAGTATATGTAGGTATTTAATCCTTCTGGAAACTTTGCCAATCCCATGACTTCGTTCACTGCATGTGCCCTATGTACAGATATCTTTGTAGTGAAGCCTGCCAAGTTTTATCACAATAGAATTCATGGATGGTGGGATACAGTACTTCAAAAGATGTTACACACACACACACACACACACACACACACACACACACACACACACACACACACACATGCTCAGAGGTTCGGGTGGTATGTTACAAGCAACTGCTGCATTCTGCAAACTGGAATCACAATTCATCCTGTCCAAGGACTTAAGTTCTTTCAGAACTATGCACATGTGTGTGCTAAATTTTATGGTCCCAAGTCATTTAAACTAGCAGTCAGCTATTCCAATGACATTTATACAATACAGACCAGAAACATCGACAGTGAGTAATGCCATTCAGCTGGACAGGTCAAATCGAGTAGGCAACTAGCATATCTTCTCCCATGAAGCACACATCCATCATAGATAGAACTCTTATAGCTTGTAATAAAAACTAGGAAAGGTCTCATCCATACATGTACTTTGGTTTGGCAACCTCAAACAATGACCTTGCACCCTTATCTCTCCTTCAGTCTCAGTCCCTCTACACTAGTGTTTTCTGCTCCACTCTCACTACTCTCCTCCCTCCCCCTCACCCCACCATTGAATGATTAGATTTGGGACTCCAGCATTAAAAAATATTATGCAAGTGCATGTTACTACACAAAGGGAGGAGACTAGGCTGACCCTCACCTGCGTCTCATTATCTTATTTGCGCATGTGTCAAGTATGTAAACATAATTTAATGTACTACTGTACTACATCGTTCACAAAGAGATATATACACATGCTAGATACGTTTTTTAACAACATAAATGTACACTCGTTCAAAATATATTTTTTTAACCAGTTCTTTGTTCTTCATAAAACGTTGGCTTCTTGACCAACTAACACTACTTTTCATTCTTAAGGGAAAGTCAATAGCACAGCCGTCACCATTGGCATCATAACTAGCATACCAGTCATTGGTGAAGTACTTATCATCAAATTCGCACAGCTCATATTCTTTATATCCTTGGCCTACTGATTTTCCTTTGCCATCAAATAAGAAACGGAAGACGTCACTTGGCATGTCGATTCTCAGTTGATTTCTCCTTATCGTGCCTGCCGATAAGGAACTGCCAACATGATGCATGAATACACTAACACAGTCCAACACAACACGAATGGACGGCGTTGGGTTTACGAACGACCTGTAAAGTTTGCATAGTAGTATACAAATAATAATATGCATGTACATTAAGTGTACCGTAGGAGGGCAGGAGTGACATCTTTATGTCGCACCCAAGATGCCTGTTCCTTTGGATAGTCCGTCCATAGAACTAAATACTCCAATTTTGTACCCTGCATAAAACCACAAAGGTAGGTAATATGTATGCAAATAAGCAATTACCTTTTTCCGCGATGCCACGATTCTCTCCACCTCATAGAATTGGCTAGCCATTTTTGAAACATATAGTTAAAAATTTGATAAGCAAAACGTGTCCGAGAGCTGTCTCGTACCCAGGATATAGAATTCGTCATTATGGTATTAACTGCTCTCTGGTACCGTCGGACGCGACGTACGTCAGCATACGCGCGCGGATACCAATAGCAACAGAGGACAAGGATAGACTTTTGGGCAATAGAGGTGGGTGAATTGTATCCATCGAATGATTTAAAATGTAGTGGGCGTTATTTAGAATGTGTGTGGACTGGAAATTTGTGTGGTAATGGGGGAACCCTATGAGTTTGATGTTGTTTTACTTAAGTGGGTACTCTTCCTAATTGGGAAGTCCCACTGGCACCAGAGATCCTACCGTCATGACTGGAGGTTGCTAGTTTGTTAACTGCTTCTAGTCAATGGTAGACAGTGGTGATGTTGTATAGAGTCCTAAGCACCAGTGGGCTGAAGTGAGGTTAAGGCTCTGGGAAGGACAACAAGCCGGCCAGCTTGCTGGCCTCAGCAGTGAACCCTAGTCACAACAAGACCTGCTTCTTGAGCCAGGACAGTTATGATAGCCACTTCCACCCTCCCACCTTCCACACCTCCAGTCAAGCAACACCACCCACCTCTGTAAGGGACTCAATGACACCACCTAAAAGCCAAGGTCCCCAGCCTCAAGTAACAAGACTGGCACAAATCTCCTGGGGTTCAGTCCAGCCAGTCACCTCTCCTCCTTCTCCCAGACACTGCCTATCACCCCTCTGATTTAGGGAGCTTGAGTGGCAGTGGTGATGGGGGTATCCAGTCCTCTGTTCCTGTATCATAATTCATCCCTGCAGCAGTCACAACCTCATCACGAGGCTACCCAATTCCATTCCCTTCCCAAGTACTCTATGTCCATACTGTACTATGATGATGTGCTGTCTGTTCCTGCCATGCCAGTCCAGCCCTTGAAACATTTCTCCAATCACTGCAGTCTTGAGGGACAGGAAATATCCCATTGCCATAGAGACAAGGCAGCTGAGGTCTTGCAGGAAACCCAGGGAGGTACAACAGCTGAACACCCTGGAAGAGGGCAATCAACACTCCACCCTAAAGGACATGGTCAATGTCCTCCTGGCCCTGTCCCATTCCATCAAGTGTGATGACTAGGTTGAAGTGCAAGTAAGCCTTACACCAATGATCTTAGTAAAGTTATTGTGGTGGAAAAGTCTACCAATCTTGCAATATGGTTTTTGATGGTGTCTTTTATTTACTCTCCCTCTCCCTCAGTCTCCTTTCCCCACACCTTCCTCTTCTCTGTAAAATTTCCCCCTTTCCCTCCTCCCTCCCCTTCTCCCTCCCCTCCTCCTCCTTCCCTCCCTCCCTCTCTCCCCTCTCTCCCCACCCCATATCTCACCGATGGATGAACTAGGATGGCCCTACTGCAGTTGTGGTTCTTTAGAGATGTAAATTTTGTGGTTATGACAGTTAATCCTTCATCTGATAATACTGAGGTCCTTTGAAATTGTGTGTGTGTGTGTGTGTGTGTGTGTGTGTGCACATGTGCATGTGTATGTGTTTTGTGAGTGATGTGTGTGTGTGTGTGTGCTTGTAGGTGTGTAGTTGTGTGTGTATATGTATATCTATGTTGTCAAAGTAGCATGACATAATTTATTTCAATGATAACCCACCAACCATTGAAACCATTGTGGCTTCTGATTGTGTAACTGTGGGTGGATACCTCAGTGTGATAAGGGATGTTTGAGAGTCTCATGCATCCATTTACAGCCAGTACAGTATGCCTGAAGTCTGTGACTGTTTATGCCCAGCATTTCTTTCCTTAAACAGTCTTGAAATAAATTGTGATCCATGCAGAACAGTATAGAAGGGAAAGCTAAGACATATGAACTTTTATAACTGTTCACTGTCCACTTTCTTTTTATGCTCCTCCACCCCACCCCCTCACATTCTACAGCTTCTTACAAGACGTACAATTGAACCAAATCATTTGCTCTCACACACATGATGTTGTGTTGTGGACTGAATTAGTAAGTCACACACAGGATGTTTCTATTAAGTAGATGCTTATGTACTGATGGCTTACAAACAATATATATATGTACATGTATGAATTACCCCCAGGTTCTGGTAACATGCTATGACACTACCTGTATGCCTTTCTTTCCTAACAGGCACTGATTATGGACACTGCCCTGGGGTGTGTATGTGTGTGCTATAATAAGACTGTTTGAACGGTACGTAACTTTATTGTAAGGTTGGTACTCGTTTCCATCGATTGGTTATGAGCAGTGATTCTTGCTGCGTAAGCGTAGGTTGCTATATTGAAAACAATCTTGTAGTCCCTTTTGCGATCCATGGTATAGTTGATGTCAGTGAAAAACGATTCCTACAAACTCTTTGCCACATCATGTGTGTTATTTCAGAAGTCCTTGAGCGATTAAGCTGAGTCTCTGAGTGTGAATTTTGGTTCTAGAGTTTCGTCCAAGCTGGTTGTGCAAGCATGCGAATGAGCTGTACTAGTTTATTTGAAGTCCGGCATATTGATAAAGAAATTTACTTTACCAGCATCATATATATACAGCAACCCTACTGGCTAGCTGGTAAGAATTTGTCTCTCACCTCCATTAATTGAACCCTCAGCACTCAGAAGAACGTTACATTTGCTCTAGATTGTAGTGTGAACAAAGAATTGTAATGTCCATACATGGGCCAACTCGTGTGACATGTGAGATACATCGTGTACTTCTAGAACTCTAAACCTCATATACTTGAGCATGTAGTGCAAATCCATCATTAAATACATGTACGTCGCTGCTTCCTAGTTTGTATTATTCTTTGGCTCCAGTATTTATGATCTTGTTTTGTGTATGCTCTTCTTTTTCGGACGAGAAGAGAATTTATACCCATGCGTTGCTCGGTGAGCATGATTTCCTCAGCTGGGTTCCATTTACAGGAGCTGAAGTAGCTTCTCTTTGAGACATCATTTAATTTCTCAACACCTGTAGAATAAGTATGTCATACATGTACATGTGCATATAAAGCCATACAATAAATTCTTAGGTTCTGTACACAGGATTCACCAGTTGGTAGGTATGGCACAATATTGTAGTCAAAGCTGAATGGTATATGAAGTTGTTACTGTTGTTCAAATACATGCACATCTCAGGCCCGTAGCCAGGGGGGATTGGTCAATCACCCTCCCCCCACAGTCCTATAAATTGATCGTCCCCGCCAGACTTCCTGGCTATGGGCCTGCATGTTATGTACATAGTTGTATATTCCCTCCCACCCAATAAATATAATGCGGCTGTGGTACTAGATGAAGTTCATACACACCTTGGTAGATTAGGTTGCAGGTATGTGCATAATTTTACATTCACCTTGGCAGCTGAACTGTTTTACATTTCCATGTAATGCCACCATCTGCGGTATGTGTATGGCCATGAGATGCATGTACGGTGTGACATTAGTCCGTTGATAGCCCTGTGACATCCCTGATAAGGCTACAAAATCTGCAATCCATTTCTTTGCCTGAATGAATTAGCACATGTATCTACTAAATTAGAATCATTATTTGTGATTTAACCCCACCTTTGTCTCAATGACCGTACTGTCAGGTGTCCAGCTACTTATGGCACTGTATGTCTCCTCAAAGTCCTAGAAAATAATATGTACATGTCTATAACAGGTGCTGTGCATCACAAGCATAGTGCATATACCTTCCACAATTGAGCTACACGTTGACAGGTTTCAGGAGGAAGGATATTAGGAAATTGTGCTGGCAGTAACGATAGGACCTTTCGTTTTTGTGCACCTCCAAGAGACGTCCAGTCAAGCTCTCCTGGCTTCTCTTTTTTCTTCCAGATCTGGAAGGACACACCACAAGACTGGATACTTGCCTGCACCTTTTTAAGTGTTGCTCCCTGAAGGAGGTCTGTCTGCTTTCGGGTTGCCCTGATGTCCAATTCCACTGCATATGATATTAGATTTTCAATGAGGATGTCCATTATTCGTAGGAACAGGTGAAGCTCATCAGGCACGACATGGTCTAGGTCAATAGATAGGAGTGGTGGGTACTTGACACTGTACTCATTGGTAGCGGCACAAGCTTCGATGTCCTCAATTGACCTTGATGGATGCAGTTTGGAAGTGTCCCAACTGCAAAATACAGTGGATAAGATGTGCACAAAACTAGTATGCATTAGATTAGTACATGTATGCAACCAAAGATGTAGTATTTAACCATACCGATCACTTGACGGTACCAGACACCAAATGCAGGAATACTTAGAGTTGGCCTGGGCAAACCCCCAAAATAGTAGCAAAAACTATAATTCGATCGTAATGAAAATGTTAGTGATAACATTATAAGTGTAGGCTCATTACCTTCAGATCTCCTCCTAAATAGAACTCCAATTCGTAACTCTTCCCGCCAACTTGTACCACTTTCAAGGCCATTAGTTCTTTGATCTCTGAGAGGACAGGATCAAGTGCTGCTTCTAGGAGATCGTACTTCTCTGGCATGTTCACCACTGCTATTGTGTGGTTATCTATGGAGAATAATATGAACATCACTTATAGCAACCTTGTACAATGCAAACCTTGTGGTGACAATACACGTTGTTGGAGGTTAAGTAAAGAAAACGACAACTGAAAAAAGCTGGAGCATCTGCTGAACTTTGCACCATCTCCACTCAATTTTACTCGAATCACTTCTTGTCTCCAATCTGGATTTAGTTCCACCTAACAAAACATATGCATGGAATGCAGCATGTTGTATAGTAAAAAACAGCCATATAGTTCAAATGTTGCTTACTAGCTGTTCTATTTCATCACATAACCTCTCCTTTATAGAACAATATACACCATGATGTGGTGTGGGTACGCGGTGAATTCTGGTCTTTAATGATTTGTTCTGCTGTGTTCGAACTTTCTTTATTTGATAGGACCGTGGTGTTGCAGGTAGAAACATGGACAGCTCATGATAAAATTCATCACTGACATTAAATCTATCCATCAGATACAATACCTGTGTGAAACGATACATAAGATTAAATTAGAGCTTCAAAAATACACATTACACTAGGCTGGTCAGATTGCTGTTTATGCCAAGTCTGAATATTATGAACTATAGAGTAGGAGTGTGTCAATGTGTGTGTCAGTGTGTGCGACAGTGTGCATGTGTGTATGTACGTGTGTGTACAAAACTTGTGGGAGGGACCCTAATTTCAGAGGATATGCAATGCTTGTTTATACTATGCATATACGATAACATGTACATGTATGTGTACGTGTGTGTGTGTGCGTGTGTGTGTGTGTGTGTGTGTGTGTGTGTGTGTGTGTGTGTGTGTGTGTACTGCACAATACTTGTGGGAGGGGCCTATAACATCAAAGCAGTGCTGAGGTTTTGTTTGTCAAAACTGACATCTACACAGTCACCAGTGTACATGTGCATGGTCAGTGGCACAATATGAGTGGGAGGGGCTATAACATCAAAGCAATGCTGAGGTTTTGTTTGTCAAAACTGACATCTACATTGATAACAGTCATCAGTGTACATGTGCATGTGTGTGTGTCAGTGTGTGTCAGTGTGTGTCAGTGTGTGTATGCATGTGTGTGTGTGTCAGTGTGTGTGTGTGTATTGGCACAATACTTGTACAGTAGGAGGAAGCCTAACCTCAAAGCAATGTGTTGTCAAAACGTTTACATCTACATCAGTGTACATGTGCATGGGTGTGTGTGTGTGTGTGTGTGTGTGCACAATGAGTGGGAGGGGCCTATAACATCAAAGCTATGCTGAGGTTTTGTTTATCAAAACTGACATCTACATCATCAGTGTATATGTGCATGGGTGTCAGTGTGTGTGTGTACTTGTATACCCATGTGAAGGCACCAATGCTGATGTTTTGTTTTGTCAAAACTGACATCTGCATCAGTTGTTGCATGTGTGTGTGTGGTGTGTGTTGTGTGTTTGTGTGTGTATGCATTTGTGAGCATATAAAACACATCCTGGAGAGAGGTTGCCATCTGTATGTGGTTTGTATGCATGTGGCTTTCATTGTACTGTATTATGATGTTACCTGCATCAGTTTGGTTCGATCTTCATTTTCAGATGGGGTGGATGGACTGGAGCTGGTGGATGGACTGGAGCTGGTGGATGGACTGGAGCTGGTGGATGGACTGGAGCTGGTGGATGGACTGGAGCTGGTGGATGGACTGGAGCTGGTGGATGGACTGGAGCTGGTGGATGGACTGGAGCTGGTGGATGGACTGGAGCTGGGGCCAGATGTGTTGGCTGTGGATGGACTGGAGCTGGTGGATGCAGTTATGGTTGGACGACTGCTGCATACATGTAGTTGGATTGTGACGGGGATTGCAGACGGAACACGTTCCAAATGAAGTTCTGTGGGTTTGACGCCAAAACTTTCAGCAAACCACAAAACGGATTCAACATTTGCCTGCAGTTGTTTTAGCTTTCTTCTGGCCTGTCGGGTGGATAACTCATCAAGTCGTCTACCTCTGTTCATTAGAACGAGTTCATTGTGTGTTTCGTGGTGCTGCTTTTGTGCTTGAGCTATTAAAGCTTCACGCAAGTTATCAATTTCCGATTCCAGACCTTCGCATTTAAGTACAACAGTTGCAAAATCCTCCAGCAACGTAGAATGTTCATCGTATGGTACCGTCTCACCATTAAGAACAAAAATATTTGTTTGACCTTCTAAAATGGAGCGCTTTTTTCGTCCAGTAGTTGATCGGTAAAGCGAACCGACCTTACGGCACAATGCTTGCAAGTGAGTTTCAAGTCTCTCGCAATTTTCGCGGATTGCAACAGCGTGCTGTATAACGGAGGCATTCAGCACACATATAAGCTTTTGCTGCTTTTCGTAGTGCCATTTACACAACAGTACATTTGGCACGCTAAGTGTAAGTAGCAGTTCACTATTTGCAGAAATGCGTGCGTTCTTTGTTTTTCTTGCATTACCAATAGTAACACACGGAAGATCCCTCTCGTCCCACGGGAGGGAGGTGGCTCCTGCAGCACCACCTGTCATTTCAACGATCGATATGATGAAATGACCAACTTATTTATTATTATTATACGCATGGAGAGCTACCCACCGCGCGTATATGAATTAAGTTAATAGCATTAATACACATGTAGAATGAGTAGCGGTCCAGCCTGGAGACTACACTCGCTGGCATGGGTACTATCCAGTCGAACTGTCGAAAGGATTGTAACGTCACGAAAGAAGGTTAGTATATCGATCGATTAGTGTCTGTGTCATGGGGTCGATCCAAGTAGGGTGAAAAACGCGAGTTTCTCGTTCTATGGCAAGACTACCCTAAGGAAGAAGCATCGTGGGTGTCTCACAGAAGTGTCACGCCTGCTCTCTTAAGGTGCGTTATACACAGGCCGGCGATTTAATTTATATTAATAGGGCGTTTGGTAACCCACATGCAACCATTAATGCGAACTGTTTTAGACAGTGCAAGTCAGTTTATTTTCCACATCGGTCGCTCCTTAACGGCTGGAACTATTAGAAAAAATCGCCTTTCCCTTAAAATGCAAACAGACGATTTTGATGGCAGATACTTCACAGATGAATGGTACGTGAAGTACGACCAAAATTGTGTGGGTGTGCTGTTGAGTTCCCGATCAAAATGAAGAGTTGCATCACATGGGCAAGGTGCAACGCATTCTCCAAGCAGAAAGAAATGCACGTGAAAAAACTGTATTTTGAACGCCTGTACGTGTTTGTCGTGAATAAACGTGTTTAATTATTCATTGTTGTTGGGGGCTACCTTCCTCCTGTACCCATTATGTAGTGAATGAATTTACAATCTGCAACCACACCAATCATCATTCATGTACATGTACATATTAGAACCTGATGTGTCTACAGTCTTCTGTATTTACTTCATATTGGTAGGTCTTTGAGGTGTTGCCAACAGCGCAAATGACCAGCTCCACTACAAATGTATGCAAGGAAATGGATTGTATGGTACCATGAGATCATGACAAAACACAGAAAAACATATATACATTTTTCCATATTATAATTATAATTATATACACACACACAACACACACACACACATGCACACACACACACACGCACACACACACACACACTAGGAGTGACATCCACTGGCCACCACCTACTCGCACTTATATGCATACTACCGCAACCTCTTTTTTTAATGCATACACGTTTTAGCCTATAGAGCTCTTTCATCATCTAATTAGTCCGCCATATTGGTGCCCATTTACTATGGAGAAGTATGGGCTTACGTTTGGTTTAGGTGTGTTACATTAGTTCAGAGTGCCGTCTAGACATATACTATTGTGCTCTAACACATGATTTTTACTTGAGCCCTCATAGCGTGAGTAACTTAAACAAAGAGTACCAATACCCGAGCATAAGCCCATACATTTCCATAGTAAACCAAGCACCAAGGTGATTGACATAAAAACAATTAACGCAATTAAAGCCTATGCGTCATGTGACCATGAAAGAGCTCTATTCATGATGACCTTAGTACTTACATGTACATCAAGCTTCGACAGGACTGAGAACGAGGGAAGTACATCTTGCCTATGGGATAAAAAACGTGAGCTACAATATTATCAGGTGGGCTGTAATACATGTAAGAGTGTTACTGACCATGGATCGGTCATGCAACCAGTATCAAGTTTATCTCGGCTGATCAACACATGGCTGTATTTTCTGTGGCCGTGTGCACCATTTTTGAATTTTTATATCAGTTGAGACTTTCACATGCAGGCTGCTTCAGTCGCATACCGTGAGTCTAGTCAACTGCATGCATGCATGCACATGTCATGTAGCACTAGTTAATTAATTATGCACACCAGGGAGTGTACAGATCACACCATTTCACTTGTCACACCTAGGTGTTTGTGTGCCCTGCACACATAGAGCACTAGAGTGTGCCCTATGGTGTGATGGCAATTTGGTGTGCTTCACACGCCATAGTGTAGCTATGATGCCTTCACATGGGTACACAAGCTATGATGCCTTCATATGGGTACACTAGCTATGATGCCTTCACATGGGTACACTAGCTACATGATATGATGCCTTCACATGGGTATATACACAGGCTATGGTGCCTTCACATGGGTACATTGGCTATGGTGCCTTCACATGGGTATGTACACTGGCTATGATGCCTTCACATGGGTACACTAGCTATGATGCCTACACTAGCTATGGTGCCTTCACATGGGTACAATAGCTATGATGCCTTCACATGGGTACACTGGCTATGATGCCTTCACATGGGTACACTAGCTATGATGCCTTCACATGGTTACGTACACTGGCTATGATGCCTTCAAATGGGTACACTAGCTATGATGCCTACACTAGCTATGGTGCCTTCACATGGGTACAATAGCTATGATGCCTTCACATGGGTACACTGGCTATGATGCCTTCACATGGGTACAATAGCTATGATGCCTTCACATGGGTATATACACAGGCTACGGTGCCTTCACATGGGTAAACTTGCAATGGTGCCTTCACATGGGTATGTACAGTACACTGACTATGGTGCCTTCACATGGGTACATTACCTATGGTGCCTTCACATGGGTACATTACCTATGGTGCCTTCACATGGGTACACTAGCTATGGCCAATTGATAACTCAGGTAAGAGAAGTCGTTGAAGCCAGACAGAAGTAGTGCCACACTGTGAAAGTGAATGGTGTGAAGTGCATGCAGAACGTTTGGAGACCAAATAAGCTACCACGCCGGTCGAAGCTGCTTTCAGCTTCCGATAAATCGCCCAGTGAAAAGTTCTTGGGCAAGAAAGGCCAAGAATCGGGCAAGAATGGCAAGATCATGGCAAGAATGGCAAGATCATGGCAAGAATGGCAAGATCTTGGGCAAGATAATTTTTCTCCCCTAACATTATAATATAATATAATTGATAAAATTGAAGAACTCATATCCAAACATAGTATTACATACACTTTAGTTCAATGATGTTCATAAATGTTGGGTTGCTTCACAATGACGTCAATATCACTATGCTTAACTGGAATGTGTACACACTTCTGATGTATTGCTTTAACTCGTACTGCTACTGCTTTGTTTGAAACAGATATTTTCTTTACTTTCTTAAAACATTCATTAATGAAGGTATTATTAGCATAGCATGGTCTTCTTGCTCTGACATGTGCAGCTTGAAGTAAATTTTCTTCAACAGTTTCAAATATGTCAATAATTGCAGTTGGTTCTTCATTCAGAAAAACAAATTTCCTGATGGACCCCATCATTGTATTGGGTCCTACTTGAAACATACATACTGAACTGTCTCTTAATTTCATTGGATTCTTTCTAGCTTGGTATGATGTCTGTTTAAGCATATACGAATTACACGATTTGAGTCCATTTTCTGGAATTGTGAGCCCTGCATTTCTAAGGATTTGTCTTTCACTCTCATTCAATGTGATAGTTTTAATTTTTCCAACAGGTCCATCTTCAAAATAGTTGTGAGATCTTTTTTCAAAAAACCTTTTGGTCTTGTCACTTTCTTGATTTGATATCATTAGTGCATTTTTGTGCAATGACAAGCTGATTTTCATACAAATTGCATTGGTGAGACTAGGCAAGAAGTTTCTGCAGCCATGCTGATCCCTTTTAATCACGCCATTCATATTTTCAAACCCAAAACATGAGTATGCCCAAAGTGGGCCTAACTGTCGCACCGATGTACATAAATGTATGAGACTGTGCACATTAGGAGTACACATAGTTTCCGGGTACAATTCTGGCATAAGATTGTAAAATTCAAGCAGCATCCTTTCTGCATCATTTATCAACTCTACTGAAAGGTTGGTGCCCAGCAGAATATGCATAGAACTTACAAGGAGTGCAAAATGATGAACATAGTCTGGTGGCAGAATGTCTTTAAGAATGGGCAATGAATAATACAGTAGCCAACTTCTGTATTCGGATGCTTTCCAAAAATGTGAGACTGAAATAGGGCGAGGAGATCGTTGAAATTCATGGGGTGGCTTGATTCTAAGTAGCATTTTATCAATTTCTTTCACCCTGTTTCCAATATAAAATTTTAAATGCTTATTTTTTGGATCTGTCCAGCATTTTAGAAATTGCTTTGTTGTACCCTCAGATACAGCATGCATATAATCAGTTGGGACACGCTTTTGGGTTATATGTTTGGCTAATATAGACACACCTTTAATGCCATATACTGGTTCATTCCTTCTTTCAGCTTGCATTGCCCAATTTATTATCTCCCGTTGTTTGCGAAGTTGGTGCTTATCATTCGGTAAATACAACAAACGATGTGATCTGTATACACCTTTATCTAAGCAATAGGGACAGCCATAGTAACCATTGAATTGCACTATATTCAGTGCCATTGCTTTAGCAGGGAAATCAAACACACCCACTAATAACTTTGCTTTAAGTATCTTGGGTCCTTGTGGTGTTAACAACTCCATACCATTATTTTCAAGTTTAGAAATGATTGATAGTACTGGTGGTAGAATTAATTTCATTGGAGGTTTGCATGGACCGAGCCACAATGCTGCAGTCATTGTATACTCAGCATTGTATCGTATATCTGGCGGTAAGGAGGTTACTGATATTAGCACTGGCCAAAATGATTGACCTGTTGTAGGGGTTACAGAAATAAATATATTGAACACATTGTAATATGTCATACCTGAGGACTTGAATGCTGGAACTCCATCACATGATAGAATAAGCCCAGTATGTTCTGGAACACATAGAAACTTACCTTCTCCTCTCAAGGATCTAAATACTTCCCCATTGTGAATGTCATTTATTGTTGTTCTTTCATGTTGTAAAGATTCAAAATGTGTGCATATTTCCTGCCACTTTTCTGTAAAAAAAAAACAACTGAATATAATGCAACAAAGTATAAAAATCTTACCAGTAAAAATTGTATGCAAATGACTATGAAATGGAAGGACTGCTAAATAACAAACTCCACTGTTTTTACTCTTACACTTGCTCTTTGAGCACATTTTGCTAACTTCATTAATTTCCTCTTTACAAAGAGAGCAGAACGCTTTTGATTCCACTTCTAAATTAAATTTTAGTTGATTTCTAAGCTGATAAGTAGATTTTGCACAATGCTCATCAGAAGGGCAATGCATTCTGATCAGTTCTGTCAGTTGTTGCGTAGCTGCATCACTTAGATGGTTAGATAGTGCAAACTGTTCACATGCCAGCCAGCTTGCTTTCATGCTAAGTGGTGCTCCTTCAAATAATGGTACTGTAGATAGCTTGCTGGTTTGGTTTCAGTGAAGCAGGAAGCAACAAATCTGTTTCCTCATTGTCATTTTTCTCACTTTGATCACAACTACAATCATCATCTTCATCCTCAACCTCTTCCTGCTCCTCTGCCTCCCCTCGATCATCATCATCATCATCAGCAGCAGCAATCAGCATCATCATCAGCAGCAGCAGCAGCAGCAGCAGCAGCAGCAGCGCAGCAGCAGCAGCAGCAGCACCAGCAGCAGCAGCAGCACCAGCACCAGCGCCACCAAGCGCAGCACCACCACGAGCACGACAGCGAAGCGCAGCAGCAGCACCAGCACCAGCAGACCGCCACCAAAGCAGCAGCACCACCACCAGCAGACCGCCACCAAGCGCATCATCACCACCACCAGCACTACCCATCAATCTCATCCACCACCACCATCACTACTCCACCAATCTCATCATCACCACCACCATCACTACATCCACCAATCTCATCATCATCACCACCACCACCACCACTACCTCCACCAATCTCATCACCATCACCATTGACATTGTCATCATGATCACCATCTCCATCACCTCTACCAATTTCATCATCCTCATTATCATGCTCATCATCGCTGTAATAACTAACAGCATCATTGCCATCACTACCAACATGGCTACCACCTTCACTGTCATCACTACCAACATGGCTACCACCTTCACTGTCATCACTACCAACATGGCTACCACCTTCACTGTCATCACTACCAACATGGCTACCACCTTCACTGTTATCAATACCAACATGGCTACCACCTTCACTGTCATCACTACCACCATTATTACCATGAGCACTACTACCAACATATGCATCAGCATCAGGACACTCATTCTCTGAATCAGTTGCAGTTCTGGTACTACCCTGTAAGTCTTAAAAAATAAATCATATCAAAAAGATCAATAAATAACAGTATACAACCTACTGGCTTTTTTCATCCATCGACGTTTAGTACTGCTAGGGATTGGTATTCTTGGATCAGTGCAGTATCTCTTTCTTTTATGGCCTGAAAAATACATGCCTAATAAGCATCAATCAATTTTGTAAAAATAAATTCATCAACAACAAGATGACCTTGCTCATTATTTCAAACCGAAGCTGGGAAAAGCACATTATTGCAACAATTACTTTCACCGCCACCGATGTACACAAATTAATTCAACACAGGTGGCCGGAGGAGGGGCGTGGCCAGGGGCACCCCACCCTGTGGCGCCCGCATTCTCATGATCATCTCCACCCCTAAAACTATGTCAATGCAAAGAAATTACTACATGTGGCTGTTCTTGCTATTAGCAAAAATCCAGAGTGAAATGGTCGAGAATTGTATTGTGCAACGTACTGTAAACCCCTCTTCGGCGCGCGCCCCTCCTGTTCATGTATATACTTTTAGCCTGCTGCCAAAGGGCTTCTCAAATGATTAACACAGGACTTAGGCGAAAATAGATATTAACATGTAAGCGTTAAGCTAGCGCTAGCGCTAGCGAGCAGCCTACCTAATTCACTTATACTGCGTTGTTTGCCGCGCCGTGATGCAGTCCTTTCTGGAACACCCACACTACAACTCCTCAGGTATACTTTGTACCGTTTTCGCTTATTTTTGCTAGTTTGATCGCTCATGTTTGAACACAAAATTTTGCGCAAGCAATTAATAGTTGACACGTAAAAAATTCTCACCGTGCACGTGTTCGTTTAAATCATGGCGAAAAGCAAGCGCACTGTAAAGCTACCATCAAAATTAAAAAGTGATGACATTTTACTGGAAATGGATGAAAAGGAGGCTGAAAATGGTAAGCGAGTGCTTGTGGGTATATAGGCCTACCAAACTGAGAATGTATGCATGTAATATAAGTATATGTATGTACTGCATGTACATGTACACGGCGCGTACAGCTAGCGGCTCGCACATATACATATAGCGACAATTGGTAGATCCCACATTTGGAAAGTAAGCCCCATTCATAGTGATGTTAGGTTAGGGGTTTGCCTTCCTATCGATCGCTTCAATCATCGCGAATCAGATTCACAGCATTAGATGGTGCAGCGGTTTATGTCAGCGGTCGATCGATAGAAACGCAAACACCTACACTATATATAAATGGGGCATACATTCCAAGGGTGGGATATGCTAATTGTCGCTACGTGCGAGTGTAAATGCGTGGTTTGAGATATATATATATTCATATTTACCCAGCACAATGTGTAGTACTTTGCTACGAAGACAACAAAGAATACACGTGCAAGACCACATCTTTGTCGACTGAAGCTAGAGACTATGTCTCCAAGAGTGACCTAACACCAGGAAATGAATTGATGTGGAAACACAAAGGCAAGAATTACACTGTGGAATTCAAACGCTTCAAAGGTATACTGATCGTGAGTAATATACAGTAAATACTATACGTACTATACTGTTCATTGACAAATAGGAATAAATGCGCGCAATTTGTTTAACACAAACAGGCACTGCGGAACCATCGTCAACTTCAAGACCACAGTATCCTGAAGATTCCGAGAGCCCCGCCTGTACAAGTGAAGAAGAGGATGAAAAAGACGTCAGTAATTTAAAAATAGGAACTCGATTATATTATTGTCGTTTATTTTCTCAGGTAAAAGGGAAAGGAAAAAGGAAAGGACCAAAGGTATTTTTATGCATTTGCTCTCTGATTTTCACGGACACTATTCATTACACAGAAATCTCAACTCAAACGACAGGCCTCTCTCTATCCGCAAAATGATGAAAATGATGAAGAAGTTGTAAGTGTAAGTGATTTATTGTAAGCTATATATTATCATTGTTATAAAATCCTTAAATTTAACTGATTTACATACAAGGAATTCGTATAGCATTTCTCTTTATGATTTGTATTGATATGCGCTCAACTGAGGTACCTGTTTATCATTATACAGCTGGACATTCCTTTTATACACTTACCATGGTATTTAATACTAAAGAGCTAGGTGTCTGTAATGAATGTGTGATTTCATATATTGGATTAAACTGATGGCTGTGTTTGGGTTTGCTGTGATCATATATATTTCAGGTGGTCAGTAAAAAGAGATTGGAGGAAAATGAACAGATTGACTTTGGACGATTGCAGGTACACATACAACTCTTAGCACTGCTATTGCACATTTATTGTCTGCATTTATATTTTTTGTATAAGAAAAAATTCAGAACAGACCCTCATGCTAAGGTATAGATGCCTAAGTTTTTGCCTGTATTATTGTCCTTCCTTCCACCAATGGGTTGAAGCTGCAGGAAATTGTAAAAAATGGGTTTGATTCCCTTAATCGAACACTTTTAAGCATTGTAGATATTTTTCAAAACCAGGGCAGTGGATTGGCAGCTGGTGTTGGTGGTACTGCTCCACTTTCTGGTGCTGGGGCACAAATTGTAGATGCTATTTCACAGTCCAGTCACGTTGATGGTCTTGGTACATGCAGTGTTAGTGCAATTGGTGCTGAAGGTAAGAAAAATGAATAAAGCTTGCAATGTATATATGTGCTCTTGATCTACATCAAATAGGTACAACTGCCCAAGATGAAAAACGTTTCATATCTGTATGCATGTGCATTGTTGTTACAGAATATGTCACCTAACAGTAATTCCTTCTTAGAAAGGTGGTATAGAGTTGCTAAAAATAGAGTCAGCGGACATTGTAAAATATGGCCTTGCCTTATTGGATGCACTTTTTACCGATGAAGAGCAAGCAACACACTGCTACAAAGTATCAGGAAAATCGAACAGTTCTAGTGTGTCAGCAAAACCGCCAATGTCACCAGGAAGGGTGAAGACACTAGAAGGTAAGCAGATAGACGTGCATGATTACTTTATAATAGAATGATACACAAATTATTCAGAATGCATTGAAAAAAAGTATGGAGCAGGTGCAATGGCTGCAAGTAAAGATAAAATAAGGATCTCTCTGAACCAAAAATGCAGGGACAAGAAACACAGGAAATTAGCAGACCAGTTAAAAAGGTAAAATACAATAACATAAATGCATGCATAACATATACATGTATGTTTGTCCTATGCAGAGTGAATCCAACTGACTAAACTGTTCTTCGACATGTGACACTTTTGATTTTTTGTATGTATGCATTATCTCATTGTATGTATCCGGTCCTCTTATACACGTATGTTATCAGCTATATCACAATGTATACGTATAGGCATGTGCCATAAATGGATGTAATCAGCATGGCCATGGGCAAGATCATGGGCAAGAACATGGCCATGGCCAAGATCATGCCATTAACTTGGGTAAGATCATGCCATGAACTTGGGCAAGATCATGACCAGATTTTGGCCGCCATAATCTTGGCACATGGGCAAGACACTTGCCCAAGATCTTTAGTGATCTTGCACAAGATCTTGCTCAAGATTCTTGGCCAAGAACATGACCTTGCCCAAGAATCTTGGCCAAGAACTTTTTGCTGGGTCGGTGCGCATTGTCTAGAATTAAAACACATGCATGTAACCGTATTGGTGCCAATAGCCGGTATACGCCACACCTATAGTTGTACTTGAGTAGCTTGGATAAATTACCAACGTAACAGATTATGAAATGCGTGATGTTTAGGCCTACAAAAGATTCGGAACGTATGGGTACTAGTACGCGCCCTTGCATATGTACTCAACTGGTAGCAAAACCCCCTGTTGCGTAGCGCTAGGAGGCGTGTGGAACCGATTTCATACAGTACGTATACAAGTGGTACATATCGCTGACACAGAAGGAGGGGGGAAGCTCATTGCCTTACGTGTCGTCCACGCGCGTGAGTCAATTTTGAGGGCACGAGACGGAGACAACATCTGATTCGATATGGAATACTTCTTTCAACTATGGAAGCCGATTTTTAAATATAAAGACCTAGTTTTCAATATATATTATAGTTCTTCGATGTACTAGCTATATTTTTTTCTCATAACAAATTAGCAAATCGTAAAGGTGTTGACACAAATGGTCATAGAATATTGTAATGAGAAACGCAACCCATTGACTACGCGTACATTGAGGACAATGTTATGACAATCCTAGGGAAGCGACACCTTAAATAGGAAAAATACGGCGACCTTTCTAAAAATCATGCCATAAGTAGTGTACTAACAATTTCTCATAACAAATTCTGAGAAAAATCTGGCGCGCTTGGTATTGAAGTACTCCATACATGTCTATGGGTAGATATACGGGAATATTCGTTGATTCGCAAACCGTGAATTAATTACTTCTGACTTTTGACCGCTCATTTCTGCATATGCAATAGGCACTCCAAATCAGGTTTGACCTTCACACCGAATATATAAACGGGTGAAATCACTCTTATTCATTCCATCGCAGAGCCAGTGTTAATAACCAGAATTATAATTATATAAAGTCAAACAAAAATAATAACACAGTATGAAAAAGGATGTTTGTAACACAAAATAGCAAGTGTTCCTTCATGGAGGCTGTATGACAGGCCTGTGTCCCACACACATCCATGTTGCTGTTCAGTCGATCTTCAAATCATTCTTTTTCTGTATTAATAAATAACACTGAAATCAAAATCGGCTGGAGTTTAACTGGTTACACATGAATGGGTCTGTATGAATTTAATATTTTAATACACCTACCACCCAAACAAACACATACTTTTGGACATACCCAAACATTGTCCAATGATGGTTTCTGCCATGCTCATGAATGATGGCATGGAACCAGCTAGTCCAAAAGGAAGTAGAGTGGCAGGTTTAGCAACAACAGCACAGTGCACTTAATACTTGACCACACCCACCTTGCCCATCCTGGCTGTATGGACAGCTGCAAATGTCCTCACAAGGTTATAGCCATCAACCTGGTGGGGCTTGAACGTCATGATATGAGATGCCAGTAGGGTGTGTAACCGGTAATCAGGTTATTCGGGTTATTCGGATATTCGCAAAAACCTATCCGTTCGAATAGCAACTTAGCATTACTCGGAAAAATGGATTAGTGAATTTTATCTATTCGAAATAACCGGTTTTTGTCGGAGGTACTTAGGTATTTGTCGCCAGCATCGACAATTCGCCCATTATTCGAATACCTTTTTATACCGATATCCGGATATG
Source organism: Ephydatia muelleri (assembly GCA_013339895.1). NCBI lineage: Eukaryota > Metazoa > Porifera > Demospongiae > Spongillida > Spongillidae > Ephydatia > Ephydatia muelleri. The sequence continues at coordinate 13,866,956 of JABACO010000006.1, forward strand.
ATTTTCAATGGAGTATTTCATAATTAGAGCTATATATATAACTACGTCACTGTTGTTTTTACTATTTATACATACATAAAGACGTCTTTATGTATGTATAAATAGTAAAAACAACGTTATATATATAGCTCTAATGCTTCATACTGACAAGCTTGTATAGATTAGTTTTAATATCCATACTATATGGGACAGTTTCCGCGAAAATTGCCCCACGGATATATTATAAAATGTTATAAAAATGCATCGCGGGTGAATCGCTATAACTTCCCAACGGTTAACTCTATCGACTTCCTATTTTCAACACTTCATACTACACCATTTCACTACGGGGAAACTTATTTTGGGGCCTTGCACTAGTTCCTTGCTGATGCTACGAAGTCCGATACCCCATGGGGTTCAAAACCATCACATCTTCAGCTAGGAGAGTTTAAATCGCTTCAAATTCCGTATGCACATACAGGGGTCCTGTTGCTATTGATGTATTCAGTTCGTTAATTTTTACTCTATCCGTCACGGAGATACAGCTGTGCAAAGTTAATGCACATTTCCCGCTCGATTGCACCATTTTTGCATGCAACCCGTGTTCCATTCTCCCAATCCACAATAAATTTTGATAACTTCTTTGTTCCGCCCATTTCTCCCTTAAACTAAGCTAGCCGTTCCCAACTGTTTTTGTCTCACTCAGGCAGTGAGTTTATGCGGGAAAGTTAAAAGAAGAAGAACGCTGCTCAGTTCCAGACGATCGTACCAAATTAACGGACCCCAAGTGAATATAACCTTGCGCCTCCCACGTCGCCGGCAGTATTCAAAACGGCACGCGTAAGGCTATTTGCTAAGCACTCACATCATCCTCTAGTCGTGTAATAAAGCTTTCCTATTTGCCATCATCTTGCTAAAATCATCGTCTTATATCTGCCACGCCCACTCGGCTACGATTTCGGTCTCACACAACTTTCAGCTCACACATAGTACATGAACTCATGCTGGCTCCCACTTGTGCACACACTTGCATTGTTGCGTACATGGCCCTGTACACTATCGTATGGCATATTTTCTTATACACAACCACACACACACACACACACACACACACACACACACACACACATAGACACACACACAACATACACACAGACACACACATAGACACACACAGACACATACACACACAGACGCACACACACAGACACACACACACAGACACTCACACAGACACATACACACAGACACATACACACAGACACATACACACAGACACATACACACAGACACATGCAGGCATGCACAGACGCACACACAGACACACACACAGACACATACACACAGACACATACACACAGACACATACACACAGACACATACACACAGACACATGCAGGCATGCACAGACGCACACACAGACACACACACAGGCACGCATAGACCCACACAACACACTCTGACACGACAGACACATACACAGACACAGACACACACAGACATGCACAGAGACACACACAGACATGCACATGAAATACACAGACACACACACACGACATACACACAGACTCACACACACTACAGACAGACACACAGACACGGGCACACATGGACACACAAGCATAGACACACACATGCACAGACACACACATGCAGATGCACACACATGCACAGACACACACACGCACACACAAGATACACACATGCCATACACACACAACAGACACAGACACACAAGCACACAAAGACACACACACGAAATACACAGATACGCACTCAGATACGCACACAGACATACATGCACACAGACTCATACAAAAAAATACATACAGACACACACACGAAATACACATAGACACACACATGCAGACACACACACATGCACACACATGGACACACAGATACACACACGACATGGACACACAGATACACGCACGACATACACACAGACACACACATATACAGACACACATGTAGCTACATGTACCTATGTGTATGTACCGTCTCTAAAGTGCGAGCTCTATGTCATATACTCCCAAAGAATTGGTCCTCAGCCCCCATAGGATTGGTGTCCTGTACCACTGTATGCATGTGGCAAAGTATATCACTGTATTCACCACAGCACTGGGCCCCATGGTACAATATTAAAAAAGTGTGTGTGTGTGTGGGGGAGGGGGTGGCTGATTTCTTTTGAGCAAAATGAATAATTAAATATACAAGTCTACATGTAGAGATGCACGAATTTATTTTTAATCATGATGCGTACGATGTTGTCATCGAAAAAGTTGTTGTCGGCTATCATTCCTTGATGAGATTTACACAGTTGGCCAAAAATTGTGGTGTGTGTGTGGAGGGTCCCTGCAGCAACGTGCATAAGACTTTAAGTTCTTACACACTCACATCCATCTTTTTGTAGTTAAGTACAATTGTGTAATAAAGCTTTCTTGTTTGGCAAAATCCTTGATCCTTGAACAACTTCTTATCATTCTTTATGCCTCCACTACTCAGCTAGGTGGCTTGTGTACCAGTTGCAGAGACTTGAGTCTCTCTTTGCCCATACAATATTTAGCTCACACAGAGTACATGAACATGCCCTCATGTTGGTTCACACACCCTGATGCATGTGTATATGTTGTGCAAATGCGTCTGTACATCCTGAGCACACACACACACACACACACACACACACACACACACACACACACACACACCAATCTCTGTGTGTTTCCTCTGTATTGTTGCAAGCAGACGTATACTCTTCTCTCATCTAGCACTCTGTACAAGTGCTCGTCTGACCTGTAAAAAAGCCTTTTCGGAGTACAGTATAATGAATATCATTACTAGCTTGCTATCGATATGTCTGTGTAAACTTACCTGACCTACATGTACCACGATCTGCAACGATAAGGGAGGTACACTGTACCATCGCAGGTCTCACTGTTTTCATCAGCACAATGTTGTGTGTCCCATGTCGTACTAATTGAATGCAGCGAATTAAACGAGTGTACATGAACTCAGATTGCTGTTCCTCACCATAAGTACAAAGTATGTAGTGCCTTCTACGAGTAGTCATTTAATTTATTAGTACAGTGTGCTGCCTTAGTCTCGTACCCAGAACCAGATTCCCAACAGCTGCGCCACCCGCAGCTGTTGGGAATCTGGGTCTGGGTTCGAGACTAGTGCTGCCTCTTCTAGAAGGATGTACCACGCAGTTTTTTATGAAGGGCGATGGTTCTGCCTGGCGATGAATTACCTATCATTGCTGATTGCGGTAGGTCAGGGCCCGTGGTAAGTTTACACAGACACAATGGATAGCAATATTCATCATTCCACAAGCACTCAAGATAAACAGAAGCCTCTTGAGCTTGTTAGCAAACCATGGCATATCCTTACATGTATGACTTGTCCCTTGTGTCAGGGGACAGTCCTATAAGGACACAATGTATGCATAAAGGACCACTCCTATGACACTACAGTGTACACGTTGCTACATGTACCTACATGTGTAGACAACATGTCTCATGGTCTCATGAGTTGTTCAATAGATAGATCAAAAATGCATGTGCAGAGAAGGCATTCAGTGAGAGAAAATGTGTGTACCATCATTATCAGAGAGCACTACTGTTTTTTTCCACATGAACAACAGTGTGTGCTTTGTGTAACACATGTCTGTGCACATGTGCGAGTCTGTGTGCATTGTGTGTGTATCTGTGAGTGTGTGTCTGTTGTGTCTGTGCATGTGTCTATATGTATTTTGTGTGTGCGAGTCTGTGTGCAAGTCTGCGTGTCTGTGTGTTTCTGTGTGTGTCTGTGTATTTCGTGAGTGTATACATTTCATGTGTGTCTGTGTGTGCTTGTGTGTCCGTGTGTGTGTGTGTGTGTGTGTGTGTGTGTCTGTCGTGTATGTATGTTCCTGTGTGTGTCGGTGCATGTGTGTGTCTGAGTGTTTTGTGTGACTGTCTCGTGTGTGTGTGTCTGTGTATTTCGTGTGTGCCTGTGTCTGCATGTGTGTCTGTGTGCTAGTGTGTATTTCCATGTGTGTGTGTGTGTGCATGTGTGTGTGTGTGTGCTAGTGTGTATTTCCATGTGTGTGTGTGTGCATGTGTGTGTGTGTTTGTATATGTGTGTGTCGTGTGTTTGTGTGTCCATGTGTGTGTCTGTGTATCTGTGTGTGTGTGTTTGTATGCATCTGTGTGTATGCATGTGTGTCTGTGTGTGCCTGTGTGTGCATGTGTGTGCTAGTGTGTATTTCATGCATGTGTGTCTGCATGTGTGTCTGTGTGTGCTAGTGTGTATTTCCATGTGTGTGTGTACGTGTGTGTGTGTGCGTGTGTGTGTTTGTCATATGTGTGTCGTGTGTTTTGTGTGTCCATGTGTGTGTCTGTGTATCTGTGTGTGTGTGTGTTTGTATGCGTCAGTGTGTATGTCATGTGTGTGTCTGTGTGCGTTAGTGTGTGTGTGTGCGTTAGTGTGTCTGTGTGTGTATGTCATGTGTCTGTGTGTGTCTGTGTGAGTGTGCGCGCGTTAGTATGTCTGTGTGCATGTTTGTATGCGTCTGTGTGTACAGTGTATGTCATGTGTGTGCGTTTGTGTGTGTGTGTGTTAGTGTGTGTGTTAGTGTGTGTGTGTGTGTCTGTGTGTGTATGTCATGTGTGTGTGTGTGTGTGTGCATTAGTGTGTCTGTGTGTGCATTTGTGTGTCTGTGTGTGCATTTGTGTGTCTGTGTGTGCATTTGTGTGTGTATGTCATGTGTGTGTGTGTGCCTGTGCGTGTGCATGTGTGTTTGGTACACAAATTGAAATGCAGTCTGTGTGTGCATTTGTGTGTCTGTGTGTATGTCATGTATGTGTGTTAGTGTGTCTGTGTGTGTATGTCATGTGTGTCTGTGTGTGCATGTGTGTGCTAGTGTGTATTTCATGCATGTGTGTGTGCATGTGTGTCTGTGTGTGCTAGTGTGTATTTCCATGTGTGTATGTGTACGTGTGTGTGTGTGCGTGTGTGTTTGTCATATGTGTGTCGTGTGTTTTGTGTGTCCATGTGTGTGTCTGTGTATCTGTGTGTGTGTGTGTTTGTATGCGTCTGTGTGTATGTCATGTGTGTGTCTGTGTGCGTTTGTGTGTGTGTGCGTTAGTGTGTCTGTGTGTGTGTATGTGTATATGTCATGTGTGCGTGTGTGTGTTTGTGTGTGTTAGTGTGTCTGTGTGTGTGTTTGAATGCGTCTGTGTGTGCTAGTGTGTATTTCATGCATGTGTGTGTGCATGTGTGTCTGTGTGCTAGTGTGTATTTCCATGTGTGTGTGTACGTGTGTGTGTGTGTGCATGTGTGTGTGTCATATGTGTGTTGTGTTTTTTGTGTGTCCATGTGTGTGTCTGTGTATCTGTGTGCGTGTGTTTGTATGCGTCTGTGTGTATGTCATGTGTGTGTCTGTGTGCGTTAGTGTGTGTGTGCGTTAGTGTGTGTGTGTGTTTGTATGTGTCTGTGTGTATGTCATGTGCGTTTGTGTGTGTGTGTGTTAGTGTGTCTGTGTGTGCATTTGTGTGTCTATGTGTGCCTGTGTGTGTGTGTCTGTGTGAGTGTGTGTGTGCGTTAGTGTGTCTGTGTGTGTTTGTATGCGTCTGTGTATGTCATGTGTGTATGTGTGTGTGCGTTAGTGTGTCTGTGTGTGCATTTGTGTGTCTGTGTGTGTATGTGTGTGTGCGTTAGTGTGTCTGTGTGTGCATTTGTGTGTCTGTGTGTGTATGTCATGTGTGTGTGTGTGTGCCTGTGCATGTGTGTTTTATGCAAGCTTGGTACACAAATTGAAATGCAATCAGCTGAATTGAATAGAATACATGTACTTGTGCATGTGACAATGTTTGTGAGTGAGAGTGTTTGTACTATCATCAGACAGGTGTATTGTTTGCCACATGTATAACTGGTGTGTGCAAGTACGCTGTACATGAGGTGTGTGTGTGTGTGTGTGTGTGTGTGTGTGTGTGTGTGTGTGTGTGTGTGTGTGTGTGTGTGTGGTTGTGTATAAGAAAATATGCCATACGATAGTGTACAGGGCCATGTACGCAACAATGCAAGTGTGTGCACAAGTGGGAGCCAGCATGAGTTCATGTACTATGTGTGAGCTGAAAGTTGTGTGAGACCGAAATCGTAGCCGAGTGGGCGTGGCAGATATAAGACGATGATTTTAGCAAGATGATGGCAAATAGGAAAGCTTTATTACACGACTAGAGGATGATGTGAGTGCTTAGCAAATAGCCTTACGCGTGCCGTTTTGAATACTGCCGGCGACGTGGGAGGCGCAAGGTTATATTCACTTGGGGTCCGTTAATTTGGTACGATCGTCTGGAACTGAGCAGCGTTCTTCTTCTTTTAACTTTCCCGCATAAACTCACTGCCTGAGTGAGACAAAAACAGTTGGGAACGGCTAGCTTAGTTTAAGGGAGAAATGGGCGGAACAAAGAAGTTATCAAAATTTATTGTGGATTGGGAGAATGGAACACGGGTTGCATGCAAAAATGGTGCAATCGAGCGGGAAATGTGCATTAACTTTGCACAGCTGTATCTCCGTGACGGATAGAGTAAAAATTAACGAACTGAATACATCAATAGCAACAGGACCCCTGTATGTGCATACGAAATTTGAAGCGATTTAAACTCTCCTAGCTGAAGATGTGACGGTTTTGAACCCCATGGGGTATCGGACTTCGTAGCATCAGCAAGGAACTAGTGCAAGGCCCCAAAATAAGTTTCCCCGTAGTGAAATGGTGTAGTATGAAGTGTTGAAAATAGGAAGGCGATAGAGTTAACCGTTGGGAAGTTATAGCGATTCACCCGCGATGCATTTTTATAACATTTTATAATATATCCGTGGGGCAATTTTCGCGGAAACTGTCCCATATATTGTGTATAATACTTATTGTATATATTTTAGTACTTGATAAGTTGAATAACAGCCACTTTTTCATGTAACATCAAACAATTGAATCCATTCTATGCATTACAGTGCAACTCGTTACAAAAAAAATTAAGCCTTATCCCTACAAAAACGTGTTTAAATGTTGTTTTGAGTAAGGTTCTTATAGATTATTTCAAATGTGAATTACCTGTACATGATGTATTGATAAGGACGAAGTCATCTTGATTGGAGAGGGCTGCTATCAGTGTTTCATAAAGATTCCTCCTTGTGCCACCAGAAAAAAGCTTTGTGCAATCCTTTTGAAATTGAAACGTTTTGGCATAATCCCCTGATGCACCAATGATGAATGGTACGATTGTATTGGGTAGAAATACGCCTGTGAATCAAACCAAATAAAACTTGAATAGTGTATAATAATATCACTTACCTTTGGTTAATTCAGGTGACTTGAAAAAGGCTACCTGTACTGTGAATTGTGATTCCAACTGGGTAACGAATTTTTCAATAGATCCTAATGGCGGTATGCAAACAAAGGCATACATATAACACCCAACTTGAGTATTGATTTTGCTTATTGTTTTACAGAATGTTGAAGCCTGAAAAAAGTCCACCTGGGTATACAGGGTTGTCTTTTGGATATGTGCTACAGATGAGATTCCTTAACTACTGTATAGGTCCACTGAATAGACCTCAAAGACTGCCTGGAACACAGACTTAAATGTTCGTGTGCTGTTGTACCCATTACATTGTGTAGAAATGTTTACAGTCGCGGCTCGGTACAGTGAAAAGTAACAGCTCGGTACAGTGAAAAATTAGTGCCATTCATCGCATTTTTGCGGTCCCACAATTTCATTAGTAGCCTCCACGCGGTTGCTATTACGCATGGTCTAAACAATGCTATTTCGGTCACATGGCAACTTCACCGTGTCCCTCGTGATGCGTGGGTGGTGTTTTACGTTGTATTATTTCATTTAGACTCACTCGAAGACCGAAGTCTTTTGGTTCTCTTGCTTCACGCACAGAACTAAATAATTACGACACTAACGCCAGTTAACTGAGGTCAAAGACACGTCAATATTAGCGCGCGCTTACCGAAAATCGTGTGGAAGGCCTAAACGACAGGCAATGAATTGATGACGGATTAGCACAGCGTACCTCCACACACACGCAGACATATATATGCTCACGTCTCAACGTGCTCATGGCAGTCTTGAGACGTTCAAGAGCGTATGCTGCTATGCTTTGTAATGGTATGCACTCGTGCATGGATGGCAATAGCGCATTAGTCAAAAATACCTGCAGCTACCGTGAGTGATACCATCGAAGTAAGACTGCCATGCGCACGTTTGAGACGTGAGCATATATATGTCTGCGTGTGTGTGGAGTCTGTCGCAGGTACGCTGTGCTAATCCGTCATCAATTCATTGCCTGTCGTCCAGGCAATGAATGTCACACGATTTTCAGTAAGCGCACGTTAATATTGGCGTGTCTTTGACCTCCGTTCACTGGCGTTTGTGTCCGAATATTTTAGTTCTGTGTATTGCGTGAAGCAAGAGAACCAAAAAACTTCGGCACATAATTGTGATTGCCAAGGTCTTCAGTGAAAAACACATGATAAAGAACAACTAAGTATTAAAACAAACATTGTACACCGTAAAAATATTTAAGAATGTATTATAAATATGAATTAGGTAGCATTGTTTGTCATCTAGTTATAGCGTTTCATCTACAAATAACACACGCTATCCTACAGAAAAATACGGCACGCGTGCATAAAGCTAATAATTAACTTACCATTCAAAATTGGAGCTACTTCCGTCTGCCAAACTTCGCAAAACTCATTCGATGTTGTGGCACGTGCAAATTTGTGGCTGAACACATTTGCAGATGAACAAAATTTCTTTATAGGTAAACCCTTAGGCCTCGGTGTTCCTGGTTTGGTGTTAAACTGTTGCGAGAGAGACAAAAATATAATTAAGTCCGCAGAGGGACAAGGCCAAACGGTAGGTATATCTAACAAAATAATGTACGGAAAGATAACGCTCTAGGTACAAAACAATACCGAAACCATGGCATCACTAAAAACACACTGTACTCTTAGCGGACTTACAATCACATAGTCTATTCCGTCGCGAGTGTGCGATCGAAGATCAATCAACGGTCCAATAGGCAGTTGCGGGTTCTTTTCGTCTGCCATCATCTCACCATTTTCTGATATAAGGCGGATCTCGTTACAGTCACCGGATAAACTCAAGTGCCACCTCGAAGGCATTATACTCCACGTGCAAAAATATGCATGCGCATGGACTCCACGTGTTGTAAAATGGCGATTGAATGTAGCGACGGCATATCTGTGAGTTTCAGCAATATTGACGACATCTCAGATGGTATATCTGTGAGATTCAGCGATATTGACGACATCCCGGATGGCATATCTGTGAGATTCAGCGACACTGACGATATCCCTGATAGCATATCTGTGAGATTCAGTGACATTGACGTGAGGTGCAACGATGCTGAAGGCATTTCGATGGCATCCAGCGATGTTGAAAACCCAGATGATATGAATGGTGACGTGCGATCTGAAGCGGAAATCAGTTTCAATACATCTTCAGGTGATATGTCAGGTTTGACTAAACGCACTGACACACAGTGGCGTACGTAGCCAGGAATTGTACGGGGGGAGGGGGGGGGGGGGGGGGGGGGGGGGGTTCCGACAGGACGGGTGGGTGCATGCCGGCAGAAGTAACATATCGTGGCAATTTATTGCTATATCTATTTTGTGTATAGCATGGGCGTACGCAGCCTTCAGGAAGGGGGGGGGGGGGGGGGGGGGGGGGGGGGTCGAATTTTGTTAATAGGTGACCTTAATATATGTTTTGATTTGAGTGTTATTCCATTTTGAACACGTGTGACGTAAATACTAATAAACGGTTACAAGTTTGACCGAGGGGGGTGCTCAAGCACCCGGAGCACCCCCCTGGATATGCCACTGACATGTATGTAAAATACTAGTACGCGAATGAAAAAGAATTTCCAATGGTGAAGGTGACCCCCCCCCCCCCCCCCCCCTGCGTATGTATAGTAGCAATCAAGAAGCACCGACAATGATGCATGAGTGCGTACAATGTACGGTACGGAACGACGGAATATTAGAAATATATATATACCGTATATAAGGGGGGGTGGGGGGGGTTTTCTGGGCAACGCGGAAACAATGCTGGCTGTGCCACTGGACACAGGCATGCTCGTTAGAATGATCAGCTTAAAAGAGTGCATTCATTATGTGCGAAGTCGGGGTTGGTTGGGGATTTGATGCATAAGTAACAGCGTTTGCCATTGTCAGGGCATCATTTGGTCTTTACCACGTGCACGCTGATGGAGTGTCACTTGACATTTTAACACCTGTGTAGAATGCTAATTGGTAGTCAGTAGTACTCCGTTTTGGAACGTTGAACAGGTATATGAATACATGTACAGGAATCCAAGCGTGTACATTTAGCGCTGTGATTACTTAATCCATATAATGTGTCTATAGTAGAAACGTGCTGCAACTTTGCAGTGTTGTTTGAAATCAGATTTTCATTTGTAGTTTTGGGTGAATTTGGGAATGATGAATGCACTGCTGTCAGCCGGATCTATTCTGAAGGTAAAATTATTATTGTAATTTATATATATATATTTTATTTGATACATATTCATATTCTTTGCCAATCACCTTATAATGTATTGAAATGATATATGCAACATCGCTACAAGGCAAATATTAGACTTGATTGATTTCATAAATCCTTTTGTAGGTGTTGGTACTTTGGTAGAAAATTCAATTTCTTCAAGTGACTCTGAAAATGAAAATGCAGAAAGGAAGAAAAGAAAGCATTGTCTGTTATTGGGTTTTGAAAGGATTGTGTTCATGTTATTGGGTTTTGAAGGGGATTGGGTTCATGTTATTGGGTTTTGAAGGGGATTGTTTTTGCAACTTTACAGTGTTGTTTGAAATCAGATTGTTATTTTTAGTTTTTGATGCGTTTGGGAAAGATCGATGCACTGCTGACAGCCTGAAGAGGTTGAGCCATTCTGAAGGTAACTATATTATTATAATTTCTATTCGATACTTATTCATATTCATTGCCAATTTGTACTGAAATTGTTTATGCACCATCATTGCAAGGCAAATATTGGACGTGATTGACTTAACAAATTCATTTGTAGGTGTTGGTACTTTGGTAGAAAATTCCATTTCTTCAAGTGACTCTGAAAATGAAAATGCAGAAAGGAAGAAAAGAAAGCATTGTATGTTATTTGGTTTTGAAGGGAATTGTGGTTAGTTTTCGTGCATCACAGCATAAATTAAGCAACTTGCGTAAACTTAATTTTATATACATTTGCATGTAATTGTTGAACAACAGGCAAAGAAAATAGTCGTCACTTGCAAAACATGGTTATTTTACGATTGTGTGGCAAGAGATTCCGTCTTTGAATGTTTAGGCTATTACTACATGTATACGTAAAATCATGTGTATAGCATATCGTACTTGTAAGGTATGAATAGGCATACAGTGTACTGAAACTGTATGTAACTTACAGAGTTTTTTCTAATCAGCTTTTCATTTGCAATTTTAAGGGACCTTGATAACCGTTTATGCATTTATGTGAGTCGGAGGGTATTAATTTATTGCCATTTTGTAGCACTCATTGACATTCACCTTAGAATGCACTGAAATGGCTGTTGTGCCATTGCCAGGCAAATAAATAGAAAATAATCAGACTCTTCGTTTAATGAAGCATATCCTTTTTTTAGGTGTTGGTTCACTGGCAGACACTAGTGACTCTGAAGTAGAAAATGCTATTGTATGTACATGAAGTTTATAGGGTTTAGTTGTTTTGTGTATTATTACAGTACACCAATAAATTATGCATAAACTTTGTATACAAATAATTACATGTACTGTAGATGCTGACTAGTTTTTTTAGTTGTATGTGTATATGTCTGCATGTGTATTTTATGTATCGCTTTTAGTAGTATTTTTTACATTAGCGTAACAAATTAAAGCAGTTAACTCAAATAGAACACTACCCAGCAATATTTTAGATTTAATCTGCAGTTTTCAAATTCATTATGAAATGGACTTGGCAGCCATTATTTATCACTTTGAATAAAGTAAACAATAACTACCTAGGTTTAAGAATACAATCATCGATTTTGTAAAACAAAAATCTGCAAGGCATGGTTTCCAAATGTTTACATGGATATCTGTTTTGACAGTGTTGCACTTCAGTAACAATATTTTGGTGTGATTCATATATTTCCATACGTGTCTTTTTATTTCATTTAATGAGGTACGATTTATGATTGGAAACACAGATGCACATTATTCTATCTTGCGTTGTAGGTACTTCTATAAGCTGGGATGTATTTGACGTTTTCAAAAGTAGTGGTTGTTCTATGGAATGCCCCCAGCGATGTTCATCACCTCTCCCCAGTTGAACTTTTAAGCTACCACTACTACTTTGCGCAGTTACCAAAATCTGCAAAACTACAGTGGATTGTAGACTACATTCACACTCACTCCTCAACTACTAACCCAAACATAACCTTCATCATTTCTGGAAAGCCTGTGTGTCAGGCACTATGGATAGCAACACTAGGCATAAGCAAATCATTTTTCTATAAGGCCAGAAGGAAAGTGTTAACTGGATGCATCCATATTTACAAAGAATTGCATCGTACACCCTTGCAAAAATCAAATAGGGCAGTAGCATGGATGCATAACTATTTTACTTTAATAGGTGACCTATTGCCCAACCGAATGGTTGTACACTTACCTAGCAATCTGTCTAAATCATCCGTATATAATCGAATGAGAATGGAAATGCTTAACAGAAGTTGTCAATATGTTTCAAAGAGCCAGTTCTTTTGGCTGTGGGAAGAAACCTTTCCACATGTGACCATACCAATGTTAATAATTAGTGATAAATAGGTTTGTTTCTTTTTTATCTTAACAGTAACATTAGTGATATAGCTGTAGTTTAGTGGTGTTGTATTATGTTGGTATTCCAATGCTATTGATGTCACCAGTGCTCCAAATGCTTCCCATCACCTAAAACAGGCAATAGCACTCTACAACACAAAGATCAACTCTGCTGATGCAATAACATTTGAATCAGTGACTAGCTCTCCTCCACAACAGCACCATCTATCAGGCAAAATTGAAGACAATTCCTTTCAGACTCTTCTTATCAACAGTACAGTCTGTACCAGAGCAAGACTCAGAGCAGTATCAGCCAGTAATGCTAATGCCTGGTTGAGAGCTATTCCTTGCATACACAATGACTTAGCTTTGGAGCATGCAAGTCCTATTAAAATGGTGGCTAGGTCTACCTGTCTTCTCAGCTGACAGTAAATGTCCCTTCTGCTCAAGTGCCCTTGATCCAGATTGCCACCACGCCCTTACATGTCGTTCTGGAGGGGATGTCATTGCACGGCACAATAACCTGTGCTCCAAAGCATGCTTATCTCCTCAACTGGAGAAAGGTCCAGGCATAGACTTTTCTAGGCCAGCTGATGTGCTGGTGCCAAACTGGTCCCTCTCCAACCCTGCAGCTTTTGACCTGAAAGTCATTCATCCGCTTAATACGGACTTGATTCTGGAAGCGAGTTTGGCTTCTGGCAACTCTGCAGAGGTTGGTGAGATTGAAAAGCATGCCAAGAATGATCAGATGTGTGCAAGGTTGGGCTGGACATGTATTCCATTAGTGGTGGAAGTCTATGGTGGTTGGGGATGTGAAGCCAAAGAATGCTACTCTAGATTGAGCAAGAGGCTAGCTATGCAAGTGGGAATCTGTGAAACTGAGGCACTGTGCCAAATGTACTGTCTGCTGGCTGTCACACTGATGAGACAGAATGCAAGAGCCATCCTCCTCAGATGTGCCCGTGCTCCCCTTCTTGAGTATTCTCATTAGTGTATTCTTGTATCCTGATTATTATTATTATTACTATTATTATTATTATTACATAGATAGGTCTGTAATTTTACAAAAATAATAAAATCATTATTAGTTACAAGGTGTTGCATGGTTTGTGATTCGTGCCAATGGTGTCATCCCATTGCCATGCGAACTGAAAATAACTAATGAAAGATGTCAATATAGGAAGACAATATCCTTCACTGTTTGTACATTATTGGTAGAGACAAGGCATTTATATTTGGAAACCTTCCCAGTCATGTAATTATAAATTTGCATGCAATCGTTCTGCAGGAAAACCGCTTCACAAAATGCGACATCTGCAGCATCATAAAATCGGAAAAGGAGAAAACGTTTGATGAAGAGAAGATAAGAAAGTTAAACGAAATGATGGAAGATCATATTAAGCTGCAAATGTTGGTATATTAATGTCTTGAATAATATGATGTATTTTTCATTCTAATCGCCATAGGATCAGAGAAAGAGATACCACACTAAAAGAGAACGAGCAGAGACAGATGGGAACATGATGTCTATCATAATAGATGGTATGGACCAGAACAGCACACAACTCCCTCACATGAAACGATTGCAGAAATCAGATGCCAATTTATGGCACTTCAGAACACATTTAACTGGCGCGATGCTCCATGGTCACTGGGCCACTGTATTTTTGGACTACTTACAGTGGCCCCACATGACCCCAATCTTACAATCAATGTGCTTTTGCAAGTAAGTTATATCCACAATGTTTCATCGCATGACTTGTTCTGTATTTTAAAATTAGGTTGTACTGTCTCACTTTCAAAACTTGAAGCAGTTATCGCGACCAGTGCCAAAGCGTTTGTGCTTACAGCTTGATAATACTGCCCGAGAAAACAAGAATCGTTGTGTTTTATCTTTTTTTGTCGCTACTAGTTCAGTTAGAAGTGTTTGAAGAGGTAAATTAATAATGTTAAAATGAACGTGAATAATATTATTATCGGCTTGCAGGTTGAGCTAGGATTTCTGATGGTTGGTCATACCCATGAAGATGTAGATGCTTTGTTTGGGAATATTGGCAAATGGCTGAAAAAAATAATGCCCTGACTGTACCAGGTAAGAAATTCCTAAAAAATATTTTGCCATTTATTTGATCACACCTTATATACAGACTTGCTCTCTGGATGTAAAGAAGCCAAAAAAATGATCAAAGAGGCAGTTTGTCTGCAAAAAATGGTTGATGTGAAATCATGGCTGTTGCCAAACACAGAAGAGCTCCACAATCATTCTAATCCCCACATATTCCAATTTTATTGCAACACTCAAGGTCAAGCAGAGATGAAGTACAAGCGTTGGAGTAGTGACAATTGGGAGCCAAGTGGGAATCTACCCGGATTGAAGCTGTTAAAGGTGAACTTGGTTTATTGAGTTATGGTTCATGAATCCATTATGAGCACTTCACATTGTTCCATCTTATTACATTTCAAATTAAATTGTTTATGTTGCATAATAGTCTTGATTACCACATATTAACTTTAGGCCACAGTGAGTGATGTTCCAAGCTGCGTGAAGCCAAGTCCATCAAAGCAAGACATGGAAGCCCTTGCTGTGTCCATTCCTAGGTATTTGTGTTTAAAAGATGCTCAGAAGCAGTGGTGGAGATCATTTTTTGACAAATTAAAGGAAGAATTTGAAAAGGAGTATTCGAATGTAGAAGAAAGATGGGAATTAACACAGATTGGTGATATTGCTCAAGAGAACCACACCGTAATCCTACCTGATCCAGTACTACCTTCAGAATTAATCGAACAACATGCAAGTTGTACCGATGATATTCCAGAAGTAAGTTTATAATAAAGATTGTAAGAACACGCTTTTAAAATAAAAAAACTTTAATATTAATTATCAGGTCTATGTTGGCCATAGAAAGAGAAAAGCAAGCACTAATGAAAAAAGAAAAAAACTTGAAGATGTTCATAAGGTATGTGATTTTGTTTTGTATACATACTCAAATAATGTTGGAGCAAAAGATATATGCCATAGTAAATACTTTTTAAGTAGTTATTTTGTAAAGAGGAACATAGAATTTCAAAGTCATATTTGAGTTAATGTGCTATTTCTAGATGCATTGCAATTACAACTGGTGTATGTGGCCTGTTAAAAATTCGCCTAGCTTGTGATTTTTAATAATATTTGTACACTGATCAAACTTCATTTAAAAAAAAATCCCTTCTTGAAAAATATAATTTCATGATATTACTAGCAAATGATCTTCAATGATTTTGGTTGGTATTCATTAAAATACGATAACTTTTCTTTAGTCCAAATCCGGAAATTAAAATTGAAATCCTCCTAGTTTGACTAGAATTCAGCTCAATTCCCAGCTTGATATTTAAACATTTCACTCAAAGAAAGGAAATTATTTCAACAATGATATTACCTTTTCATTCGAAATCCTTTCAATCCAAAGCAAACCAAACTTGAAATTTCAAAACTAGGTATTAATAAGAAAAATGTATACACTTTAATTACTAGAATACTAAAAGTTATACTAATGATATTATTATTACCTGTATGATCTATAGCTTGAAAAATTCAAATCCTCTAACCTAAAGTATCTTTCTAATCCCAGTTTAGCATCATTTTTATATTTCACTATGTATATAGTACTCTGTGTTTCTTTCATGCTGAAAAAAATGTCATATAAAATCTTTTCATTCAAGGGAAATAAATCCCACCTTGAAAAGCATGTTATCTATGGTATCTTATGTTGAAACCAAATTGACACCTAGACTACAAGTTGTAATGATATATTTGTCTTATTTATGATCATTGTTTGCTATTCATTCAAAAAACATTAACTTACCTTGAAATTTCAAGAATATCTGAACCACAGAGATTAGAAACTTTAAGCCTAGATATTCTTGAAATTTCAAGCCATTTCCTTTGAATGAAACATATTATAAATTGTGAATTTACTAGTATCTTATATTGAAATGAAATTGACATCCAGACTACAAGTGGTAATGATATATTTGTCTTATTTATAGTCATTATTTGCTATTAATTCAAAAATCATTGAACTGAACTTGAAATTTCAATAATATCTGGCCAGAGTTTATCAAATTTAAGCATAGATATTCTTGAAATTTCAAGTTATTTCCTTTGAATGAAAAATATTATAAATTGTTAATTATAAATTTTACTAGTATGTTATATTGAAATAAAATTGACATCAAGTGGTAATGATATATTTGTCTTATTTATAGTCATTATTTGCTATTAACTCAAAAATCATTGTAACTTAACTTGAAATTTCAAATTATTTCCTTTGAATGAAAAATAGTATAATTTGTGAATTTATCCTCCTAGCTTGAAATTTCAAGGATAACGATAACTTGCCTAGAATTCATATTCCCAGTTTGAAATTCAAACACATCATTCAAAGGAAGGGAATCATTTCAAGAATAATAATACCTCTTTGTTCAGAGTAATGATATCACATTTTGATCCAAAGCAATCCGAACTTTGAAATTTCAAAACATTAAATTCTAGATAAAAAGTTATATAATATTGCTAATAGTGCTCTAAAATATAATTCATACACAAGTGGGATTAAAGTCAAAGTTATAATAATGATCTGGTATAACTATATAATATACAAGGTAAGCAAACAAATCATAAAGCGTAACTGTAGTATCTTTGATTGATATGAAATGAACAACTAGGCTACAAGTTGTAACAATATGCTTGTCTTTATTACAATCATTTGCTTTTACTTCAAGTCCTTGTAACTTGAAATTTCAAGAAGATATATAAGCCTAGATATTCAACTTCTTTGTTTTTGAATTATAAATTGTGAATTTACGGCTTGGATCTTAATGACAAAGTATAATTGTAAATGGTGCATTAACTAATTCCTGGTGTAGACATTTTGAAATTTCAAACTAGGATAGCCCAATGTCCACATATCTAAATTTGAACTAAATGGAGAAATTCATTACTAATAAGGCGGTCCGTGGGTCTTTCCGCCATTTTGAATTTTCATTTGTTCGTTTTTTTCAGATAACGAGATTTCAAAAATTTCCCAATTGTTCGTTTGTTTAAAAAAACGAAACATTGGAATTCATTCATCGAAATTTCAATGTTTCATTTTTCCATTGCCACGTTTAAATTCACGTATCGGTCCGTTTTCCCATGTCCTTATTCATTGAACAAAGGATGATATATGGACCTTCGCAAGATCGGAACGGGACTCGGGCACCTGTGTCTGACCCCTCCCCCTTGATTGCTAAATCTCATAGGGCCTTATGCGTAAATAATAATATGAAGAACAGTATAGATTCACATCAACATGGTCTCCATTGCATGGGCCAGTAGATCCGTTTGGCGAATCACGACTCATCACGAGATCGCTTCCGAATCGTATAAGATAATGCCCGTGACACAGACATGTGGGTGTCCCCTCCCCATTCTGATGCCTAGACAAATCGGTCGCACCCTCCCCCTCCCCTTCCCCTCCCTAGTTGCCAGACTTTTATGTACTATGTGACGTGGACTGGAGACTAGCAAGTGACGTACTTCTCGTGCTAGTCCCCAGTACGGTCACGTCGAAGTACGTCTGGCTTGCGAGACTAGGACCGCGATCGAGGTGCCTATAGATACTCAATTAATTATCCCGGGACCTAGGCAACCTGGTCCCCGGACCCAGCTCCCTGTTAGCAAAGAGTACTCTGTCTGCCGTATAAAATGCTTTGTGACATTTTATATCCCTAGAAAATTTTTATTCTATTTTTTATTCTATTTGCAGGTTTCTAGGGATAATAGCTGAGTATGTTACTCTACATACTGCGTGATTATTACCCAATGCTGAACAGCTATTTCTATAATTGACTATAATCTCATTTCAGTTAAGCCACTTACACTTTAAAAGCATAAATTATACTAGCGTCCACTTCTATTTTATTCTATTGCATAGAATAAAGCTACAAATTTCTACCATTTATGTATCCCCGCAATCGCACTGCCTTAGTTCCGCTACAGCTTTCGCTCTTAACATTTTGTTTGGGATTCTATCTGTAGTGTGATGCTGTATACAATATCTGTGCACTGGATGTCTCAAAGAAACGTGGTTTTCACGATATTCTAAGTTAAAGTTTTTTATTGTATTTTTTATTCTATGTATTCATATCAAAACCATGCACATTCCATTATGATGATACTGCAGGCTCTAATTCAGAAGACTTCGCAACGACCATTAAAAACTCTACAACAATGCAGACAAACGTTCAGTGAGACATATGTAAAGCTTAATGCACTCTGCTAATGGACCACAATTTCCATTGGAGATGGCGTGGAACACCGGTGAGTAATCTGGAAATTGCTGACGAAATTGTTGGTTTCTCTCATCCAACAAGTCTTCTCTATTTGCTAATGGATCATTGCCAAATGCCGAGCTAATAGTGAGGTGTCCACCTGATGATGTGAACTCTGCAAGAGCTGCTTCTCACTCTGGTATTATTCCTTCTGGCAATTTCACTGTCCTACTAGACCTCTGTAGTTCATTGGGGATCCCTTTACCTGATAAAATATGTATCAGTTAAAGCACACATGAAGTTGAGATGCTTACCAGGAATGTAGTGACAATTCCATGCTTGCACAAACTGTCTGGTTCCAATTATGCACACATTCATTGCAATCCATGACACACAGAAACGATGTGTCATTGAGTCTATATCAAACTCTCCTCTTTCCTGCATCTGCAGAAGACACGACTTTATTGGATAATTGACCCGGTGATTCACTTCTGGCCAGTAGCGCTCAATAGTGTGGTTCTACAACAAGAGCCGGCTAGACATAATGAAATAGAAAAATGAAAATACCAATGTGGAAGCTGTCTGTCTGTGTGGTGGCTTGACCACACTGTAGCGAAAATGAGCTAGTTTCTCTTGAACAAATAGTGAGAGAACCCACTCCTTGCCATAATCAACGCGAATCTGATCAAATAGCCCATATTCCACCAAAATTGGTCTAAACAAAATAAGAATCATAAAGCATTTGCATACAGGCAGTTATGATCTAACCTCAACATATGCTGATAAATTTCTACATTGTTCTTGATTGGCATGGTGACAAAGCTTAGAATTTTACCTGAGTAACCATCAACAGCACAAATGTGTGTGACTCCAAACATCACGAGTTTCTCATTTTGGTCGATGTGCAGTTTCTGACCAAAATAGGTGGCACTATATGGAACTGGATTTATACTTCGATGAGTTTTATTGGTGCGTGCTTGGTGGTAAGCAGGACAAACAGCTTGCAGTGCCTTAGCAACTTTCTTTTCAGAAACTTTCACGCCTTCTGATGCGAGAAGTCCGCGCGTCATTTTGCGCCCATACGTTGGTCCTACCTTTACCAAAACGAAATAAGCAATACTTTGGTACACTAGAATTTGGTAGTTTTAATATTACCCTGATAATAGCTTCCCGTACAACTGCTTCAACTGATTCTTGAGATAACCTTGAGGTTTTCCGTATATCCTTAGCCTCACAAAACCACTGAATACTCCTCACACTTAGTCCACTCTGACCAGGAAACATACCTTTCAACTCCATGCTAAGTGCAGTATGATTTATTTTTTCATCTTGAATCCTTCGCTTTACGTATTCCTCCAGCTCGACTAGCTTAGCCATGTAAAAATAAATAAATAATACAAAACACGCACGTGGTCGCAATCACAATGCATAGGGCGCATGCGCAGGGTATGTTAGCGTGTCGAATTGCGAGGTGTGACACAGAACATGAGCGCTGCCGAGAAAGTTATTCGATTTGCCTTGGATGATAAAGAATTTGAAGTGGGCCTGTCTAGAGAAGGCACCATAACTACGCAGCAAATAGGCCTAATGTTCCAGGTTAGTTAGTATGAACTTTTATGTTAAAATACTCATATCTGATTCTTTTGCTATACATGTATATTTGATCCCAATTCAGTTGGTGCCGCAAACTGTGTGGTTGCGAGCTCGTTTTGCCAATAGAACCTACTGGCCAGACGGAGGAATCTTCGACCTCAATTCAGTTGAATCGTTCTCCCTTCTAGTCGTGGAAGGAGTGCCCTGCACTCAATCGACAGAAGCACCCGAAGTGCCGCACAGCAGTAGGTCAACTACCACTTTGAGTTCAACACCGTCTTCGGGAAGTGGACCTAGTTCCTCTAAGCAGCCAACAACGCCTACGTGGCCAGGCTTCGCATCAGTGGTACACAGTCAAACGAAGGGTCTGGCTAAGAAGAAAGCATCCGTCAATCACACGTTAAAGGTTATTGTAGCCAGCATCAATCATGTGGACGGCGATAAACCATCTTTCAACAAACGGGACCTTGTGTACGTTAGCATATCAGAATCTACTGCCACCCTGCCACACGTTCTGTCTGCGGTCCGCGACCAGCTCGGGGAAGAATACATCATTGTCACTAGCGATGGTTTTGAAGTGAAAGATTCCCCGGGCACTCAAGGTACATGTACATCCAACACCATGCAGGTGATAATACCGAATTAACTTTTTTCTTTCTATACCTTTGTGTTTTGCAGGGTTTCTTTTTTGGAAGGCCAACGCGCGGAAATTTTACGCCGTCCCTAAAGTGGACACACAGACCTCACGACGACAGAAGAAAAGGCAGAGGCTGTCAGACAGCAGCACCACACTTGAGACCACTTCAAATGTGATGGATTCCGATGATCAACTGCACAAAGTGAAGGAAGATATCCTGGCTGCCATAAAGGCCAGCAGTGACACCATTTTGCAGCTGACAAAGGATTCTAAAATCCCACTAGGTCTAAAGCATTTGCTGGCAGATGCATTCAAGTGCCACATGTGCAGTACTTGCATTCAACCCCCCATTGTGCTGGCAAAGTGCTGCAAAACCATTCTAGGTTGTGAAGCATGTGTTAACTTGTGGTATTCCGGACCGGATGCCCTGGAAAAGACCTGCCCAAGATGCAGAGCAAAGAGAGGGTTCTGTGAGACCATGGTAGTGCTGGGGTTGGACGAACTGGTGGCTGGAGCTAAAAGTATCCTTGGTGACGACGTAGCAGAAGACTAGAATGACAGGCCATTGACTCTTTCTCTATGAAAATCTTAATTTGTGATTAATATTCTCATGTGATGCAATAATTCATATGTATTAGTACAATAACGATTTTATTGTACGTCATCGGTATTATTTAGTGGGGACTCACGTATCAGGATAAATAACGACATTCATCTACATGGAAGCAAAAGAAGCTATTGGTACTTAGTCTGCCCTATCCATCAGCACTGCTTTATGTGGGGCAACATAATATTTGATAAGGGTATATACGTAAGTTAAGAACACAAACAGTTTCTTTTTCTTTTCCTGATACGGGAGGTGCCATTTTCCTGACACGTGAGTCACTACTGTATTATGCAAGTATTACGTAATGAAATCGTAACCGTTAAAACATTAGATAGGATTATTAGGGGTCACCTGTCTTCCCACAAGCACGTACAGCTAGTTTGAAGAGTGAGAGAGGCGTAAACCATACTTTTTAATTCAACTAGCGTTACCAACCTTTCTACGTTCACTAATTACACTTTATTATTAGCTAGTGTTGAAAAGTTCCCGCCCACTTTTAAACTCCCTATAGCTATGAGGTAAGATTCAGCAATCAAGGGGAGGGGTTAGACACTGGTGCCCGAGTCCCGTTCCGATCTTGCGAAGGTCCATATATCATCCTTTGGATTGATTAGTTCAATGAATAAGGACATGGGAAAACGGACCGATACGTGAATTTAAACGTGGCAATGGAAAAATGAAACATTGAAATTTCGATGAATGAATTCCAATGTTTCGTTTTTATAAACAAACGAACAATTGGGAAATTTTTGAAATCTCGTTATCTGACGAACAAATGAAAATTCAAAATGGCGGAAAGACCCACGGGTCTGTGTGCCTTTCCGCCATGTCGATTTCTCTTTTAATGGCACTCTTGTTTGTCCATTTTATTGCCATTTTTTGATCTTTCGTTTAATGACATAATCACATTTTGCCAGACATTCGCCTCAATTTCGATGGCAGCTTGGATTGGGAAGTCGAGAATTCGAACGATTGCGTAAAATGGGTTCAATTATTGGTTTTGTCAAAATTAAATATTTTGGAAAATCGAAAAATTGAAATTTTGGTATGGAACCGAAGTGAGTCCGGAATGGAATCGGGCTTTCTAATAACTACGAAGCCACACCTATATCCCGGTTGTCCTTGCTGCATATATACTGCGGGTTCTAGCTCCGCGAGACTATACGCGAGTGAGAAACTATATAGAGCCTGAATTATTCTTCATCACACACACACACACACACACACACACACACACACACACACACACACACACACACACACACACACACACATGTACAAACACACACATGCACACAGACGCACGCACACACACTCCAATTGCGCGGTACATGCTTGGATCTTGAATTAAGTGTCGTGAATACGATTAACACGACACCGATCGCCCCGACGGCGAATATCTCATTAGTGAAACTGCATACGCTTAGAAAGCTACGACAGCAAAGATAATCTCGTTACCCTTGGCCTCATTCGATCGGACATATAGTTTATATTTCGTTTTATGACCTTCTGAACCAGAATACATATATTTGTGTAGCTTGGTTTAATTACATCATTAACGGTATCGTGCACCACTTGTATTCTATTATAATATATAACAATAGAGGGTGCATAGTGTAAGCAGACGAGTCGCTAGATATTGCTTGAGCGTGGCATTTTTGACAAGAACCGTTACGCAAACGATCCAGAAAGCAAGAAGTCTTACAGAAAGGCCTGGTGTAGAACAGAATCTAGTGGTCATTTAACACAATATTGGTATACATAACATGCATGACGTCATGTAGCATGTTGCGTTCCCACACACTGCTGCATACATTTTTTAAATGAGTGGAACAATATATATATAAAGTTTACATGAAATCATGTAATCCATGCCTGTCAGTGATCCTCGTTTGGGGGTGAGTGTGTATGCATAATTAAAATCAGCAACGTTACTTCACAGAACCATATACAAAGCATGTCACACATGACACATGCACAACCACATGCGACCCACTGCCTTAGAAAGTGTATTGTGATGTCACATTTATTCTTCTTTCATATAAATGGCTTCTTTCATATAAAATGGGCAAAAGTGTCACTGGTCACATTAACATTATTTATACAATAAAAATCAATATTACAATATATACACATGAGTACAATCTTAAATATAGCCTATAGTTAATGTTAATTCAAAATACATCTGGTGAGGATGGCAGTGGCATTGGCCCTCACTAGATGGAGGTTGAGTCTGCCATAGATGTCTCTAAGTACAGCCGACTTGGGCCTGCATGTAAGCGTGGCAAGCCGAGAAGCCAGCTGTGAGAAGGCTTCAACAGCTCATTTCCCCATGCACCATAAGTATCTGCTACCAGGGGAACACACAACCAGCCGAGTTCTTTGCATTTTGCATAATTGGCCCTGTGTTTTCTGCCTTCACTGGCAAGGGCAGCTGATCCTGAAGACACTCCCCCTTCCATAAGGGTATGTGTGTTGAGCGGAGAGGTTACAGAGATATCAAAGGCAGCTGTCTTGCCTGTTGTCCAGTTAGTCAACAGAAGGTCAGCAGGATGGGTGTGGCTATGATGGGCTGTGGGGTCATTGCCAGCTTCCACTTGGATGCCAAGATGGGCCCGGTGGCATGTTTCAGCCAGAACATCACAAAGGGTGTTGTGTCGTACCACCACATCACCGCCACGCTTACAAGTGGTGGCATGATGTCCCAGAGGGTCAAGGCATTGCCAGGGCAAAGTGCATACTGGGATCCCTGGGAAGTGTCCATACCAAGCCACCATTTTATGGCAACTTCATGGACCGGTGCATCAAGATGTAGACCCAGCCCCTGTGATGGTAGAACAGACAGCCAGGATGATGCATGTGGTGCAGAAACAGAAAACAATCGTGCTTGGTCAGCATTGGAGGAGGTTTCCAACAGCAGATTGAACATGCAAGTGTCCAATGTGCTGGATAGTTCTTTTTGGGAGACCAGAGACACTGAGAGAAGGGAGTGAATTTGCAGTGCCTTGTCAGGTGGAACAGCAGAATTATAATCTGCAACTGCAGAACAAAGGTGAAGATATGTCTCTGAACCAAACCCAGCTGAGCAAATAGAGGCTGCTATATGCTGCAGGTGCAAGTTGGTATAGTGAGCAAAGACCCAATCTTCCCTTAGGCCTAGAATTGTCTGTCTCCAAGCTGTATCTGAAGCGTCCACAGCAGTGCAGCAGTTAAAAAGAAACATGAAAGCCATGCATTAGATACACAACAAAGTTAAACACATAATGGCCCTGGAGTTGGCTCTGATCAGGGTCAAGTTCAATCTACCATAGATCTGGTTTATTGTGATTGCCCCAGTCTAGTGGCTAGTCTACCTGCAAGTACTATGCTGAGCTTCAGGTCCCCAGCTCTACCACCAAAGGGTTGCAAACCCAACCTAACTCTCCACATTTTGCATCATATTTAATGTCGCTTCAAAAACGATTATAGGGATATGCATCAGGATCTGAAAATGTCTACAAATGCGCACCAAATTTCCTTGCACTTTCTTATACAAATGGCTGCTCTTGTTGTAGGCTCGTGTTGCTAACCCCCCCCCCCACACACACACACATATACACATACTCACCCCATCACAAAGCAAACCACATCTATATAGTTAAAGAGATTTAACCCATCCTTGAACAGAGATATCACACATGACCAGCAACCCAATTCTTATGAATCATGCGCACACCAAGACATCATACCTGAGCAGTGACCAGGGATTTAACCCATTGTTGCCCAGAGTATAGAACACACCCATGACCAGTGGCCATGGATTTAACCCTTCGTTGCTCAGAGAATGAACCCCACAGGTATCACACATGATCATTGCACAGGGTATAACCGAGTATGGACCACACCTCTGACCAGTTGCCAGGGGTATGAATCACACCCAGGTATCACATATGACCAGTGGCCAGGGATATAACCCGCTGTTAAGTAGAGTATGAACCCCACTCAGATAATTACACATGACAAGTGACCAGGGATTTAACCCTGAGTATGAACCACACCCCTGACTAGTGGCCAGGGATTTAACCCTTTGTTTATTTGTATTTATGTATTCTAAATGCATTGGCATCCTTGTTCGCTTACTTTCTACACAATGATTATTGATACTTACACAAATCCTACATCCCCAATTTCATCTATATAAAACTTCTATATCTTGTTCCACTCATTTTAAAATGTATGCAGTTGAGTGTGGGAGCGCAACATATCGATTAGTACATGACGTCATGTGATGTATATCCTTATGACTAGTTAGCTGAATTCTGTTCGGCAATCTTTTACTTTAGGCTCCCCATTGAAATTCATACTAGTAATGTGTGTGTCTACTCTGGGGGTGACGATGTATACTTACCCCTGCTTACACTAAACCTAGGCTAGGACGCTAATACGAGAACTATCACAGGGGTAGGCGTTCATTCGGCTGAGTATGAAACGCTAAGTACTGTATGTGATTAAGATGGTGGCCGTGAACTTTATACAGTATAGTGTATTCCAGTCTAATATCTATGATGAAGAGTTACTACGTTAATTGTATAGGTATTCGCTGGTGGCTCTATCCTAATACGCTTGATAAACTGAAATAGAAACCGCGGGTCGATCGGTGTCTTTGTTAATCATATTCACGACACATAATTCAAGATCCACGCATGTACCTGTGTGTGTGTGTGTGTGTGTGTGTGTGTGTGTGTGTGTGTGTGTGTGTGCTATAAGTTATTTATGAGATGAGGCCGGGGGAAGGTAAAGTTCATTGGCCAAGCTCGCCCATACAAATGTGGGTGCCGCCGACATGCTAGATGAAGAATAATTCAGGCTCTATATAGTTTCTCACTCGCGTATAGTCTCGCGGAGCTAGAACCCGCAGTATATATGCAGCTAGGCTATAGAAGGACAACCGGGATATAGGTGTGGCTTCGTAGTTATTAGAAAGCCCGATTCCATTCCGGACTCACTTCGGTTCCATACCAAAATTTCAAATTTTCGATTTTCCAAAATATTTAATTTTGACAAAACCAATAATTGAACCCATTTTACGCAATCGTTCGAATTCTCGACTTCCCAATCCAAGCTGCCATCGAAATTGAGGCGAATGTCTGGCAAAATGTGATTATGTCATTAAACGAAAGATCAAAAAATGGCAATAAAATGGACAAACAAGAGTGCCATTAAAAGAGAAATCGACATGGCGGAAAGGCACACAGACCCCCACGGACCCAAGTCACACATTGAAATTTCAAAATTTATGCTTGTCTTTTTTACAATCATTTGCTTTTACTTCAAGTCCTTGTAACTTGAAATTTCAAGAAGATATATACCAGAAATTTAAGCCTAGATATTCAACTTCCTTCTTTTTGAATTATAAATTGTGAATTTACGGCTTGGATCTTAATGACAAAGTATTTTAAATGGTGCATTAACTAATTCCTGGTATAGACATTTTGAAATTTCAAACTAGGATAGCCCAATGCCCACATATCTAAATTTGAACTAAATGGAGAAATTCATTACAAATAAGACAAGTCACACATTGAAATTTCAAGTTGGGACTTTATATATAGGTAAAGGTTGTCTAACTGATATTCAAAATGTATGTTATAACAGCATTTACCATTGTGGAAATCATGCATAAAGTCTGTTGCAGATAAGTTTAAATTGTAAAAGGATTAATGACTATAGATAGATACACTAGATATTCTTGAAATTTCAAGTTCTTTTTTTTTGAATGACATTGTATTTTATATCTCAGTGCTTGGATCTGAGTTTAAGGCTTGGAGGATTGAAATAATCACTAATTACAAATGTAATTATGTCAATACGGATATGAAGTTATGCTCTGAATTAAAATGTGTTTTTTCCATTTTTAAGCTGGGATTTAAAACAAATTGTAGTGTAGATACGTTTGAAATTTCAAACTAGGATCCGAAACGGACTATGGTAATTAATAGCTGTAGACCTTAATTTCGATCAAACCAAGGAAAATCTTACTGAAAATACAGTATTTCAAAACCTTTTAACTTGAATATCATATCAATTCAAGTCCCAGCTAAATGTTTTGAAATTTCAAGTCCGGATTTTTTGCCTTGTATACAAATTGTAAGTTGTCTAACTTACTTGAGATTGTCTAGATCAAATTATGCTAACAAAGCCAATCTTCGAATGAAGCTTTGACTGTAACATTTAGCATATGACAGTTCACATAAAATGTAGGTAGATTTCTGTCAGATATATTCTACAACTACCTTTCTGATTCACAGCAATATCTATCTTTATCCTGCCAACTGTATAAGTATAATATTCAATGACCATTTTGAAATTTCAAATAACATTTGACCCTTAAAAACAGCACTCATCATGATCTTTTTCTATCAGAGTAAAGAATCTGAAGTGAATGATAGTGATGTTGATGTTCAGCTAGGAAGTTTTGTGGCATTGGGCCTTGATGAATTCAAGGAGAAACTGCCACAAATTGCCAAAGTTCTGGCTATCGATGATGATTCTATCACTCTGGAGTGGTGGGTGGATCATATACTGGCCATGGTTAGTTAAATCTGTGGAACAAACACTATCTGTGCACAGAAACAATATTGTACTAAGAAACATATCTTTATCTAAGTCCAACAGACTGTCTAAACCGATTATAGATAAACTGAAGAGCATTTATGATAATTTTGAGTTCATGTAGGATATTCTGTTGAATTTATGTACTATTTGTGAATGTGATATGAAGTTTATTCAAACATGTTATCCTCTTTGATTATTTTAAGTAGTAGTATGCAATTTTTTACTTTTGACTCTGAAGTGTTATTGATGTATAACATAATTTTATGCATAAACTAGAACCCCGATCATAAGCACATGACACTTCTTTTGAATGAATTTTAAATTTTATATACTTGAAAATGCTCCATATGTATTGAACAGGGATGGAAAATTTAAAACTGACAAGATTGATGTGATTTATTTGAATGAAATAGACCTTTTTGATTCAAATATCAGGAATTGGAAATTCCACGGTGAAATTGGAAGTGGTTACTATCATATTGAGTACACATTTCTAATTACTAAAATGTAGCAGGTTCGTTAATCTGTAGATCACCATAAATATAGTCTACTAAAAATTCAATCAATGTCATTGTAACGTCTTCTTCTTCCTCCGTTTCTTCGTATTTCCATCAGGTAACTGTAGCTTTGGGTGTTGTTGACTTTTTGGAGCATTTTACATTGATAACATGATCTTTATACATAACATACTGCTGGTTAACAAACCACAAATGTTCACATTTATTGCATTTGCAAGGATTGGCTAGTACTTCTAAAATAGTTTTCATCTGGTCATCAGTTAGGTCTGCAAACTCTACAGACAACTCAGATCTGCCCTCTGCAACACTATTTAACTTCTTTTGTAGTGTTTTTTGGAATCTGCTATCTTTTTTCTGATTTTTTTGAATGAGCCTTTCATCTTGCATCTTGGCAACATATTCTTCATGTGATTGGCAAAGGGCTTTACTCTTTCTATCTTGTTTTATACAAAAATTTTACAATATTGCCTTGCTCATCTTCAGTTTTGTTTGAAAGTCAATTAAGAGTTTTGTTTTAACTTTCCCATCCACAAATCCTATTGTAATGTTAGGTGCCTTTCTCATCAGATGGTCAGCCAGCCCAAGAGTCTGCTCAGCAAACATATTATGTGCCGGTGCTGATAATGTTTGAGCAGCGATGGCAGGAGGAATGTTGGCTAAGCTACCTTCAATATACTCTTTCTCAATAACATCTACAACACCAGCTATAAGCCTTAGCAATATTTCAGCCAAGCATTCTATCTCTGAAATACTAAGAGCAGCACTTCGCAGACTGTGCAATACTTCATCTGAATCTTCATCTAGTGGAATACCAAACACATCATTCTTCATGTCAAATACCAGTTGAGGGCTGTTTTTTAAAAGATACGCAAACTGGCGTCCCTATGGCCCTATGTTCATTTCTGTGCAAAAGAATTTGAAGCCTTTGTTTAATCACCCTCTTTGATATTGACATCTGCTTCAGTAATGATCTTGTACTTGCACATCTACTGCAACCACTTCTTAGTTTTGTAGACAGTGGGGACAACAAATTGCTGGGTCCTGCTTGATCAGGAGAAAGATTTACAACAGTAGATGTGTTGTGTCAATAGAGGGTTGCATAGGCAGAGCGAATTGTTCATCTAGAAGTTGGATGATAGCATCCCAATTACGTGTAAGGTTCTTCTTCAATGTAGCCATTGCTGTTAGGAAGTGCTGAATTGACCTTTGTAATGCATTCACATTAATTCTATTTCCTGAATCAAGAAGTGCCACCATTTTGGCTGTTTGGGTGATGTTCTTGTTTGTCAAGTTGATATGCATGTACATCACCAATCCTTTTCTTATCATTGACACCTGTAACATCACTCTTGAAAACATCAATTAACTTCTTCAAATCAGCTGCAGTCTTCATCCTAATATAAAATACAATTTTAAATGCAATTTGGTAACCAAATCTTAAACCTATTCCATTTATTTCTCATGTGCACTATATTGGTCTGGGGACCAGAACACCAATAAAACAAGCCTTGCGCATCACCCAAGAGTTACGAAAATTAAATGCCTTGACTTCTAGTACTCAAGCTACATGTATCTGAAGTCGAAATTTCTGCCACTCGAAGGATTAGGTGATTTTTAATTAGAATCGCTAGACACTGAACCTTGGCGGTTGAAAGAACGATGCTGCTTTTTGTTAAAGCATAAATTGAAATGCAGAAGACACTTCTTAAGGCATATTGGTATTTTCAGATAATATGGGTGCACCTGACGCCAGTATGAAACGAATACACACATGCCGTAATATAACCCCTTGCGCATCAACCGAATTTGATACTATTAAAAAGGCAGCTAGATTATGACCCTTTCTAACTGTTCAAAACGTATTTTTCCCTGCCGCTTGACATATGAAGAAAATGTTCAACTTATAAAAAGTACCTATTTTTCAACGTACGAAGGTAACTAGACAAGTAAAATGCGATTAGTTTCAACAGTATCAATTCATAGTACACTTGTTACGCGCGATCGATGGATTTGCGCGATCCATCGATTGCGCTGCGCCATCGATGGATCCATTGATTGCGCACCTATCGATCGATCGCGCAATCATCGATCGATCGCGCAAACATCTATCGATCGCGCACTACTGCGCTTGCGCGATGGATGGATGGAATATGCTGCACGTGCTTTGGTGTGAAACAGTACTTCAGTTGCTAAGGCATTACTTGAAACCAGTCGCTTTCTGGGACTTTTCAAAGTGCTTGTAATTCCAAATGAAGGGAACAACAAGGTTTGTATAATACAGTTGCATACACTTGTACGTAACTTTAAACCTATCATTGTAGGAGAATGGTGTGAAATTATTGCGGTGACATCGTTCAGGCTGTTCATGCAGATGAGTTGAAGCATAGTGGCTACAAGAAGGTGTTAGACTATGTAAGTGCATCCTTGAGATTTCGTAACCGTGTTAACAATGTTGAAAGAACTTGCACTTATATGAAACTAGATGAGGTGCATGGAGAAAATAAATATCTTTGGGTTTCATGGTTACCTCGCATCATGTTCTCCATGAATTGTGAACGACATGAAGGCATTAAAGACTTGCCCTATCGTGTTGTATTCGGTAGATACCCTCCGGTTGGTATCTTTCCCGGAGCTGGAAAACATCGTGTAGATGAAGAAGACCTACCCATAATATCAACTTGTGACAATCCTCATACAGCTACATTGCGCACAGAACCATGTTTGGAACAATTAAGGGAAATTTCCGTTGGTGGAGATCTGCAGAGTTATGATGGTAGTGTAGCTGTTGTGCGTGGAGACATTACTTTGTCGCTTCGTGAAGCAGCCCAGAAATTTAATTCATGTAATAAGTTCACCAAATCCTGCTGCAAATGTTCAAGTGGGTGCAAGACAAATCGGTGCATCTGTAGAAAAAAACGGAATGCTAGTGTGCTCCTCCATGCACAAACATTCAAGTGCCAACACAGGCATCAAGAGCGCCATTATTGTCACCAGGTGATAGAGCAATGCATGACAAAACTGGATGGTTGAGTAATATGCATTTGGAGGCTGCTAATGTACTACTCAGAGAAGCATTTCCTGCTGTTGACGGGCTCCAAAATCCTATCCTTCAACAGAACATGTCCTTCAGTGTCCCTAGCTTTGAATTTGTGCAGTTTCTTCTGGTTAAAAAAAACCACTGGCTGGTGATATCTAACATTGGGGAAGAAATGGATACTGTTTGCATCTATGACTCAATGCAAAATAGACCTGACGGGGAATGCATATCACTTGTTGCTAGATATGTGCAATGTCCAGATTCTCACATTACGATCAAGGTCATGAATGTTCAGCTGCAAGATAATGGTTATGCATGTGGGGAATTAGCTGTGGCCTTTGCAACATCACTGATCGATGGGGAAGATCCAACACAACTGCACTACAAGGAATTGCGTAGTCACTTCAAGAACTGTGTTGACACATACAGCATAACCCCATTTCCTTCCACTGTTGTAAGCCATCAGCCACGTGTTGTACATGAGATTAGGAAAAGGGTGTACTGCAAATGCCAAGCTCCTGACAATGGCAAACCAATGATCCGTTGCTTTGCTTGTAGGCAGGGCTTCCACCCCGAATGCATTGGAGTCGGAGCAAAAACTGACAAGTGGAAGTGTCCCACTTGCACTGAAGCACTTTAATTCATGTGCATGCTTCAATGATCATTCTGGTTTAATGTAGTTGATTCATGTCACTACACAATTTTTGGTGATCAGTGTACATGCAAGTTCTTTGATTAACTCAAGTCACTTACTAACGTATCTCTATGTACTCTGGTTGAGTTGTACATGCACAACACCAGTTTTTCACATAGACGTATACTTTAGGAGTCCACTTGTAGGTATCTATAATCAATCATAAGCTAAGGCTTGGAAGTCCCAAGTAAAACATGTGTAGGAAGAAAGCCGTAGTACTTTGAGACTAACAGCAGGCATGTACCAAGCAGGCAATCGACAGATTGCGCAGATTCTATAGCTGCGCGATCGATCGATAATTGCGCAAACTCAGCAGTGCCCAATTCGTCGATCGCGCAATTCCTGTAGTTGCGCGATCGATCGATGATTGCGCGATCGATCGATAGGTGCGCAATCAATGGATCCATCGATGGCGCAGCGCAATCGATGGATCGCGCAAATCCATCGATCGCGCGTAACACACTTACTCAACTACTATAGGAACACAGCAGAGGTCAAAATTGCAGTTAAACCAACACAAATGAGCTTGTTCAATACACAAATCCAGTCACAATTTTCATCGCGTTATTAGATCATCATTCTTTGGTACGCGTACGTTAAATGTTCAAATACCTACCATTACACGTACAGCTGCAGCTGTTAGTTACCGCTTACCTTTCAATTAAGAACCAACACTCCAGTCGTAGTTCTATGCCCTGAGCGCTGTTTGGTGCACAAAGTGCGACACAGATTGGTTTTCTAATACGTGTGCACATAAATGTGCACTTGGCGGTGAACGCGGGGTGCACATAAATGTGCACTTGGCGGTCAAAGAGTTAATCTGATGCATAAAAAGGCTTCCTTATCCGATGTAAAAAAGGCTACTTTTGACACTTTTGACTACAATCAGCAGCGCTGCCCCCACCGCCAGCAGCAGCAGCAGCAGCAGCAGCAGCAGCAGCGCTGCCCCCACTGCCAGCAGCAGCAGCAGCACTGCCCCCGCCGACGCCACCAGCAGAAGCAGTAGCAGAGCTGCCCCCGCCGCCACCAGCAGCAGCAGCAGCAGCACTGCCCCCACCGCCACCAGCAGAAGCAGCAGCAGCGCTGCCCCCGCCACCAACACCAGCAGCAGCAGCAGCAGCACTGCCCCCGCCGCCACCAGCAGCAGCAGCAGCAGCAGCAGAGCTGCCCCCGCCGCCACCAGCAGAAGCAGGAGCACCGCCGCTACCACCACCAGCCCCACCACCGGCACCAGCAGTATTGACACCAGTGCCCCCACCGCTGCCACCACCACCCACATGGCTCCCATGGCCAGAACCAGGCCGCCGCGGCCATAGAAGAGGCTGGGGGAGACATAGAGGACAAGGCCGAACTGTAAATAACATTATACATATAATTTCTGTTATTAAAATTTTAAACCTCCCTTCCTCCCTTCGAAAATTAAAATCAATGTGTGACCACTTATAAAGACGCCTAGTGAAAAAACTAATGAAACAAGTAAATAAAAACATTCTCTAACGAGAAAGTTGTTGGTATATAGGATTGACCAATGGTGGTGTAAAAATCATGGAAACAAGAGTGACAGAAATTTGACTTGAAAATTGAAATAGGCCTATATTTAACACACTAACGTTATAACAGTACATGCCTGAGTGATGGGCTAGGCCTATTTCAATTTTCAAGTCAAATTTCTGTCACTCTTGTTTCCATGCTTTTTACACCACCATTGGTCAATCCTATATACCAACAACTTTCTTGTTAGAGAATGTTTTTATTTACTTGTGTATCTTAATGCTGTGACATTCTCATTGTTATAAAGGCTATAGGATTTTTTATGCCGAAACACTGCAAAGCTTCTCAATGGGGGAGCTTACAGCGCTACCCAATACCCCCTAGCTGGGCGGGAGGTGGGCACCCTCCCCATGGCGGCGCCACTCACAACTCTTTCCCACCTATAGCCACACCTTCCATTGTGCCCCCTCCCAAATCCTGGATCCGCCACTGACTTACGTATGGTGTATAAACAAACAATTACTTTAGATTAGTGCTGTTTTGCGGTTTTTTTTTAGTTGCCACAGAAATCAGGCTTTTGAGGTCTCCAATAGAAGTTACCAGCTTAGAAAAACATGTGACCTATCCCCAGGACTTGTGTGTGCTCCTATTGTTTAGATTTAGAAGTTGGTAAAGTTATTTGATGAGGCTATAGTGGAACAATTATACATGTAGCTGCATGCAATATTGTGTATTGGCTCCCATCCACGCCAGCCTTGCCCATTGCTAATAGTAGTGTAGTATTGTTAGTGTATGCAATCTATCATCAGTGTAACTACCACTCTTTTTTGGTTGCGATGCAAACTGAGTTTTTCCTTACTTCGCTCAGCAATCATGTGCCTTCGAGGAACCAGGTCATTTCATTCCCACTCACAACACCATTCTATAGCTCTGGCCTGTGCAGACTCATGACTTCACTGGCAGTGAGTTTCTGTTGGGGAGGAGGGCAATATGAAGGATGGGGAGGAGGGCAATGAAGGATTGGGAGGAGGCAATGAAGGGTGGGGAGGAGGGCAATGACGGATGGGGAGGAGGGCAATGAAGGGTGGGGAGGAGGGCAATGAAGGGTTGGGAGGAGGGGCAATGAATGCACACACACACACACACATGGCCAGATTAGCTTGCC
This sequence comes from Ephydatia muelleri, assembly GCA_013339895.1. Taxonomy (NCBI): domain Eukaryota; kingdom Metazoa; phylum Porifera; class Demospongiae; order Spongillida; family Spongillidae; genus Ephydatia; species Ephydatia muelleri. The sequence continues at coordinate 13,902,444 of JABACO010000006.1, forward strand.
TGGTTTTGAAGTAGAAACAGCAGTGGTGGCGGCAGTGGTGGTACTGGCAGTGGTGGCTTTGGGAAGCTCTTTTAATACCTTCACAGGGAACATTCCTTCTCTACCCCCAATCTTCCCTCTCATCCAGTCTTCACTGACCCACCCAGGATTCTCTACTCATAGATGGCTTCACACTCACCTGTCAACACCTGACATGTCACATGATTCCTAAGTAGTGGTACCTGACATGTCACATGATTCCTAAGTAGTGGTACCTGACATGTCACATGATTCCTAAGTAGTGGTACCTGACATGTCACATGATTCCTAAGTAGTGGTACCTGACATGTCACATGATTCCTAAGTAGTGGTACCTGACATGTCACATGATTCTAAGTAGTGGCACCTGACATGTCACATGATTCCTAAGTAGTGGCACCTGACATGTCACACATCACCCTTCTCTCTTACTTCCTCACTCCCCACACAAGACCAGCCATGTCATTACCACGGTCACTTTCTCTGCAGGTACGGTGGAGACTACATCCACATCCTGTTCCTTCTCTGCCCCCTATAATGGCAGACTACTGGGGATAGTGTCCACAAAGGCAACAGGCAACATGCCTACTACTCCATTCATCATTGACTTTGTTCAGCTAACCCCAGCCTGAAGAGGCGTACATGTGTGTGTGTGTGTGTGTGTGTGTGTGTGTGTTGGTGTGGTGTGTGTGTCATGCATGTGTGTGTGTGGTGTGCATGTGTGTGTGTGTGTGTGTGGTATGGTGTGCGTGTGGTGTGGTGTGTATGTGTGTAGTGTGGTGTGTGTCATGCATGTGTGTGTGTGTGAGTGTATGTATGTGTGTGTGTATATATGTGTGTGTGTGTGAGTGTATGTATGTGTGTGTGTGTGGGCATACACAATGATATCTGGCTGAACCCTCCAAGCCACATCAGTGTATGGGGAAGGCTTACCTTAAAGGACAGCTCTCCATCTTGTCCATCAAAGTCATACAAGGCAGTGGTAGTAAGAGAAGGGGCTTTCGGTACAACAGGGGATGAAGACACTACTGGGCTGACTGCAGGGGGGGGGGGGAGGAAAGGAGAGAGGGGAGAGTATACAAAACTGGGCCTGTGTGTGGTGCAACTCATATAAATCCTAGCCACACCCACCTGGGGGAACTTCAACAGCTGGAGGTGGTAAGTCGATCTTAATCTCCACAAACTGTGCTGGGAACAGACCCTCCTTGCCCCCAAGCCTGCCCCGCAGCCAGTCCTGATCCACCCTGCCCAGCAGCTCTATCACATCACCAGCACAAAGGTCAGTTCATCTCCTTTCTCAGCGTCAAAGGCATAATGGGCAACACAGTTAGGGCCACTGTGTGAAGGTGGTGAGGGAGAGAGGTGATAAGGGGATGAGGTGATGTGATGAGGTGATTATAGTGATGAGGTGAGTTATCGGAGAGAAGAGAGTGATGAGAGGCAAGGTGGAGGCATAAGATCAATAATGTGTGATTACAGTGGAGGGGCAAGGGCCAGAAGGGGTCAGACCTCTTTTTACTGCTGTTATCTTGGCCTGAGCAGCTAGGTATGCTGTGTCTATGGCACCTGGTGGTAGGTCCTCCCACAGGAGGTCATAAGGAGGTGGTGAGGAGAGGACATGGTGGGGGAGAGGGGGAGGTGGTGAGGAGAGGTGGTGAGGAGAGGTGGTGAGGAGTGGTGGTGAGGAGTGAACATGGTGGGGGGAGGGAGGGGAGGTGGTGAGGAGAGAACATGGTGAGGGGAGGTGGTAAGAAGAGAACATGGTGGGGGAGGGAGGGGAGGTGGTGAGGAGAGAACATGGTGGTGGGAGGTCGTGAGGAGAGAACATGGTGGGGGGAGGGAGGGGAGGTGGTGAGGAGAGAACATGGTGGGGGAGAGGGGGAGGTGGTGAAGAGAGAACATGGTGTGTGGGAGGGAGGAGGGAGGGGAGGTGAGAATATAGCTAGGGTGAGTCAACTAATACATAAGGGAGGTGGGTGATGATGCCACCTCTGTAGTCTGGGGATACACACCACATTGTCCACAAAGTTTGTTGGGAAGATGCCCTCTGAACCATTCAAGAGTTCCCCCCTCAGCCAGTCACTGCTCACTCTTGACTTGAATACAATCAATTCACCGCCCTTAAAGGTCATCTCATCAGCACTCACTATGGAGATTGGCAGTGGAAGGAGATGTGTACTTCTTACTACCGGTAATGTTTTCCCTCACTCAGTATCCATACAATTTCGTAACTAACTTTTGTAGTTGTACTAATTTATATAGCTAATTTAATAATCATTTCATCCACCTCCCCACTACAGAAACTCACTGCCAGTGAAGTCATGAGTTGCAAAAGCACAACATATCGAGAAATTGGTGGTCAAAAGGATTATGCGGTATTCGGTCATTGCGTAATTCAATGTCCATAGAAAATGTATGGACGCATTTAGAAAACTGCAGCTAACTGCAGAAAAACCCCAAACATTGACTAGCTGCTCTTGGATTTGCAATGTGGGGACTAGTTGACATATTTTGTGTAGTTTTTCGGAACTTAAGTACCTATATCCGCACTTCCACATTAATTATGTAAGGTTTCCAATGTCCATTCATTTTTTCTCATTTCCTTATTCAGTCATCAATTGTTTCCAAACCAAATGATATTTTCCTTACCTGCTCACGGATTACATGAGAGTAATCAATGAACTTATTTATTATTATTTTTTCAGAGCTTAGGGCCTTCAAATCGCACTTCCCTTGAATGGTTAGTGAGATACACCCCACATTCAATGTGCCTACCACGATCATCACGTGCCACCCTACGTCAGTCAGCCGTGCCCAGACCTGGTAGTTTATTGGGGGTTGTTGATGTTGTATTAATGACCATTATTGACTTAGCATGACCCCTTGTAAGAGTGGGCACTGATTGGGATTATATGTTGCAAAGACGGAGGTGGCGATTACACAGAGGAGTTTGCCACTCATAGAATCGACACAGGAGTGCCTGGGCATGACAACCAACCAGTCTTCTTACGGAAGCATCTTGCAAGTCTCAGAGTCCTAGGTTAGCATGAATGTGACACGAACATGATTACAGTAGCTACGTCCGTAATAGGCTAAATGGTTGTGTAACTGTAATATCCCGGAGCGTTAGTACATATAAGCAGGCCCTTAGCCAGGAAGTTAGGCGGGGGGGGGGGGGGGGGGGGGGGGGGGGGGGGGAGGGGAAGTCCGTCAGGTCCCCCCTCGCGTTTAGCGGGCCAAGTACGAAAAGCGAGACACCTTCGGGCCTAATGCATTTTTATAAGTACCATAACTAGAAGAGGCGTCAAGCATCGAACGGGGGAGGGGGGATCCCCCCCTGGCTATCGACCTGATAAGAGCTTACACATAGTGAGGTAACATCATAGATCTCTAAACTATTTGTATGGTAACGTCTGGTACAAACGGTGGAAGCATCAAATGTACAATAGCAGTCATACACTGGCGGTACACATTTTATTGACCTTTCCCATTGAAAATGAATGGCTTATTAAAGATTCCACACTTTTAACTTTGCAACAGTTAGTCCGACTTTAAGTTGAGGTGCATAAGATTTGTGTCAACTATAACATTTGATAACTACCATGTTTTCTCTGCCCCATTAGTGTATGTACATGCATGTACATGTATAAGGGACAGTTTCCACGAAAACGGCCCCATCACATATAATAACGACTGTTATAAAAATTCTTTGCGTTTGAATCATTATAACTTCCGAATGATTAACGCTATCGACTTCCTATTTTCAACACACACCATTTCTCAATGGTAAAATACATTTTGGGGCCTTGCACTTGCTCTGTGCAAGTATCGCAACGTCCAATATCCCACCGGGTTTAAACCTACCATAACTTTCGGTAGGAGTAATAAAATCGCTTCAAATTCGGTTTGTAAATAGAGCGGTCCCTACATGCACATTTTCCCGCTTGATATGGCGGGACACAATTGCCGCGATAGGTACAGGAACCTCTCTACCCACAAACCAAATTTTAAAAGCGATTTGATTACAGGAGAACTGAAAGGTATTTGGCGGGTTTGAACCTAGTGGGGCATTACACATTGCAATATCCCAAAACGTATTTCATCATACAGAAATGGTGTGTAGTATGAAGTGTTGAGAATAAGAAGTCAATAGCCTTAACCATTTGGAAGTTATAGCGATTCAAATTTTGAGGGGCAATTTTGTTGGAAACTGTCCCATATGTGTGCATACATGTATGTGTATGTATGTGTTTTATGTACATGTATATATGTGAAAATGTATGTATGAGTGTGTGTTTTATGTGTAGTGTACATGTATGTGTGCATGTGTGTACATGTATGTATGTGTGTACAAGTATTAATGTATGTATACGTATATGTATGTATGTGTGTGTTTTATGTATGTCTTTACATGTACATGCATGTGTATACATATGTGTACATGTATGTATTATGTGTGTGTTTTATGTGTATGTGTGTGCATGTGTATACAAATTGATTTTTTTGAAGTAACAATAGCACCATAAACAAACATGTACAAAATAAAATTCTATGTTCTTGACCTTCGTGTCTTCTCAGCCTTGTAGAGACTCACTGATGGAAGAACCATGTTGGTGATTCAGTGTCAGCTCTCTTGAACTATCCGGCATGCTCCCGCGCGTGCTGCAAGATGTAACATAGGTCACAGGTCAAGTTGAACTTTGTACAAGTATTGGAGTTAATGATACATAAGTGTGTTCTTAATTGTAGTCATTCCAGTACTTCACCACAGGCCTATTGCTTTCTGGCCACTTAATTATATTTAAGGTTTTGTTTTAAGTCTTCTGAAGGTGATAAAAAGATCTTGTTAGGACTGATATTTGTTTTATGGAACACAAATATAAGGCATAGTCTCCCCATCTGAAGGATCCTATCACAGCCTCACCCGTCCACCAAAGGGTACTGTCAAAAGAAACTAGAGGACTATCAGTTCTCGTTGTTGAAAGCATCATCACCTGCTGACAAGGCTCGGCTGCTCTCTGTGTCAGCACCTCATGCTGCATCCTGGCTACTGGTCACACCTCCTAGTCTTGACCTGAACTTTGAACCCAATGAACTGTAATTCTCCATCCAATGGTGGCTAGAGATGGACACGGCTAGAGGCTCCTCATGTTCTTTGTGCCCTGGCGCTACTACCTATAAACAGGTTGTCCAGTGCTCAGCTATTGAATCACATATATGTAACAATGAGTAAACAAGCACGTTGTGGGTGCAAGGGTCAAGCATTTTAATAAAAGATGATGGTACAGGGACTGATACAGAAAACAAAAGATAGAGGCCGCAAAAACTGTTTGTCATTTTGCAATCACCCCCATGATGGGTGTGGCCTTAGGAAGAACGGAAGTTTTTGAGGGGTGACTCTTTCATTGTAAGGGCATCCTGTTCAGCTGATTCTGACAAGAGAGTACATTCAATTTCAGTGATGGATCCAGGATTTCCAGTTTGTGGGGGGGGGGGGGGGAACAATTTACCCATGCCCACATCCTGCTCAGCTGGGGTATGTGGGAGTGGCTGTAAGCTCCTCCATAGGGTCTAGGGAAGAGCACATTACATCGTACTTCGACATCAACCCATATTTCAACAAGTCAAAGAGTGTATGGAAGCGCTTGCTTGTGCCTAAAGTATATGTACACAGATAAAGCCCATTACACAGAGGTGTAGCTCCTCCCATGGATGTGAGATAAGATAACCACAGGCATTACCATTTACACACACACACACACATCTGTCACAAGTAGTCCTGTACATGTACTATCTGCAATCAAGTGAAGGTCAGTGTACACACAGCTCACAAGATGCTTTGATTGTATTCATTTTAGCCAGGACAATGGTTGAGTACACCTTGGACTGCCCTTGTGGGTTTTGCGGTAGCGGTCAGGCCCCAAGGCCAACATAAACAACAGTAGTATAGGGAGAAGGCCAACAGTATACTATATCAACGCTAATAGTACATGGCTACACTGCTCATCTGTATCTGTACTGACTTGTTGGAGTCATGAATGTTTGGGGCAGTATGCTCCACTTGCAGAGAGGAGAGTTGTAGGAGAAGGATGCACATGGGGTCCTGGGGAAGAGTGCCAAGGTATGACCGTATAAGGTCTAGGCATATTGAGTGGAGTACTCACCGAGGAGCCAAAGGACTTGTCAGGATTAATGATCTTATTAATAAATACGCTGATGACAATGTCATCAGTGTCTGACTCAGGATCAGGGGGTCCCCTAGGAGGGCTGTCCTCCTCATGCTGAGAAGGTTGGAATCACAATGTACTGGAGGAGCAAGGGAAAGTGAGGAGGTGAAGGTGAAGGAAGGGAGGATAAAAGGAAGGGAGGGAGTAGGTGAGACAGGAGAGAAAGAAAGGAAGGACAGAGGGATAAGAGCAAAGAAAGATGGAACACAAACTAAGTGATTGAAGTGTACACAATGTACCTGGGCAGGCTGGCTGCAGCACTGATGATGCCCAACACCATGTTCCAACTGGAGTGCAGTGCCTGTGGGCGTGACTGGAGGACCTGTCCAACAGATAACGTACTGAGCACAGATCATATACATGTACCATGCACACTGTTATTTGCGCATGTTGCAAACAGTATGTACATATACCTGTGCACACACATATGCACACACACACAACACACACACACACACACACACACACACACACACACACACACACACACACACACACACACACACACACACACACACACACACACACACACACACACACACAACACGCATACGTACCATGTGTGTGTGTGTGTGTGTGTGTAACTTGACCTTCCTCATACCCAGGCCAGCATATCATGGCCCCCCTCGTACCCAGGCCAGCATACCTTGCCCTGCCGCCCCCCTCTCGTACCCAGGCCCGCATATCTTGGCCCCCCCCCCCCCCCCCCTCGTAATCAGGCCAGCATATCTTGGCCCCCCTTGTACCCAGGCCAGCACTCAAATTTGATAGGTGTACAGTTAGAAATGGGATCAGGCAGTCCGTGGCAGCTAGCTGCAATGACCTGCATGTACATTATTAGCTGAACATTTGTTCAGTTGCAAATTTAAAAAGCACGTTGTTATAATAGTAATTAAAAATACTACTGTTAGTTTTATTACTGTCACAAGCATGTAAAACAATGCTATTAAGCAATAGGAAGTTTCATAAGTAGCAGCGGTAACCTCCATTTCAGCTACTTTGGCCCTCTCCTCTGCTACAGAGGCCCTCTTCTCTGTTGCAGTGGCTCGTTCTTCTGTTACATTCGCTCGCTTCTCTTCTGTAATGGATTTCTTATGGGAAACAGTGGCTCTGTCCTCTGAAATACTAGCCATCTTCTGTGCTGTTTTGGCATTCTCTTCAGGCACAGTGACTTATTTAAAAGCATCACACAATCGTTCTTTTGTGATAACACATTCCTTTTCGGCTATCATGGCTCTCTGCTCAGCTGATGTTGCTTTGCTCTCAGCTGCAATGGTTCTCTGTATAGCTTCAGTGGCTCTCTGTTCAGCTGATGCAGCTCTTGCATCAGCTGAAATGGCTCTCTCTCTTCATGCATGGTGGCTCTGCTCTCTGCAACTCTTTTACTGTCTTCACAACGAGTAGCTCTCTTTTCTGCTCCAATGGCTCTCTCTTCAGCACTAGCAGCTGTCTTCTCAAGTACAGATGCAGTTTCCTCAGCAGTGGCAGCTCTCTCTTCTGCGATAATGGCTCTTCTTTCAGCAGTCGTTGCTCGGTCTTCAACTCTTTTTTGAGTGGTAAGCAATTTCAATTCAGCAACAGTGTAGATTTTGGTTCTCTGAACTTGTGCACCAGTACTTGTCTGGGGAATGACATAGTAATGTGCTATGAAGATGGATCATGATCTAAATGCTTTAAAGACTTGATCTTCATATCTATAGGTTTTATAAGTGGTGGATATAATTGTTTCGTTTATGTAGACACCATACCTACCTATATCTATCAATAATACATGCACATGTATGACTAATGATGAATACAAACATGCTTACCTTTAAAAGCAATAGAAAAAGCTCTTTTTGATATTCCTTTACCATCAAATCAAAGGCTGTGTTTTTATCCTAGATGAATGGAATAGAATATGATCCTAATCACAATGTGTTTCCACTTTGGAACTTGCTCCATCAAATATATTTACAATGCATTGTGGTTGCTAAGTCAACTGTGAAATTCTTGATGAAACAAATTCCAAAGTGGAATCATGTTTGGGAACATATTGGAAATGAAGCACATGATTATGTACATTCAGGTCCATAATCTAGTACTCAGTGATACCCATGCATGCAACATGTATATGTACACCTGGTACATGTATGTATGGAATAATGCTGTTTGTATAAATCTCCACATCGTGTGCTTGAGATCCATGTGTACAAATGTGGTATTTCTTAACTTCAATCAAGCTAGAGGACAGGCAATGGAGAAAATAGGTACATCCATGGCAATGAAAATATACTGCACAGATAGTGAAAATTAGTTGGCCATTCTATCATTTATCATGAAGTGCTTGGCTATGTGTACATCACACCAGTGCATAATTGTGCATTTCATACAACATGGATGACACACCTTATCCTTTATGGTAGTGTCAGCATTATATGATGCCATCAGGACTGCCCCACTTCATGGTGACCAGCCATGTGCAGTGGAGTGGATCCATTACTGGGCTAGGAAGTAATATATATATCTAACTAAAATACAGTTATAGTTACACAGATTTTTTTTATTGAATACAGTCTTGATAATAATAATACACAAAGGATACAAAATAAAAATTTAATTAAATTAATAATAAAGACGAGGACCTTTGCCTCTGCACAGGCCAAAACTATAGAATGGTGTTGTGAGTGGGAATGAAATGACCTGGTTCCTCGAAGGCACTGAGCGAAGTAAGGAAAAACTCAGTTTGCATCGCAACCAAAAAAGAGTGGTAGTTACACTGATGATAGATTGCATACACTAACAATACTACACTACTATTAGCAATGGGCAAGGCTGGCGTGGATGGGAGCCAATACACAATATTGCAGCTACATGTATAATTGTTCCACTATAGCCTCATCAAATAACTTTACCAACTTCTAAATCTAAACAATAGGAGCACACACAAGTCTTGGGGATAGGTCACATGTTTTTCTAAGCTGGTAACTTATATTGGAGAACTGATTTCTGTGGCAACTCAAACTAAACCGCAAAACAACTTATAGGGTACAAGCTGATTAGCCTTTTGACAAACTAACAAAACCTGTATTCAACTGCTCACACAGCCCCACAGGAGGTGTATTACCTATGATGCAAGATAGTAAGACGTTCATTCCATCTGTATTACATTGCGGGTCATTCTATTATAAGTGGGTAGTGTGTGCTTCTCATCTTCCGATCCTGATGCAAATATTCACATTTGTTCATCTAAGGATGAATGTTACCTGAACCAGTTATTTCATTAACAACCTTAATGGTTTATGAAATATACTGAACTGAATAATTCATTTTTCCAGAACTTTGCAGGCTCATAACCTTTCCCTGATAGTGACTTCTTTAGCATCAAATTTAATCTCAATGTACTTAGAATCTGTATATATATTTAACTTTGGTAAGTGATGAAAGGGTTAAAAAAAATTTATCATCATAGGGCAGATTTCTGAATTGAGATGGTTTCCGGATTGAAACATTTTCAGGATTGAAGGGAATATCAATATTGTTGTTTGCATGAAATAAAAATTTAGTTTATAGACAGGCTCTAGGGACCGCATCGAGTATACGAGTGTCTGCCTTCTTAACCTTTAATCTATTTTCATCCTTAATTCAGGATGGAAATCCTGAATTAAGGATGACTTTACGCCGCTCGTATCAACATCAATTCGAACGGTATTGATGATTTTTTTTTTGCTATTTAGCTTCTGTAGGCTTTCTTCTAAACAGCGCTATCCAGTTTAGTCGTTCAAATTTAGAAAAAAACTATGTTTAGGCTTAGTTTCCTTTTTCGTTCGCAAATACCATCAAAGTCAGGTATAAAGTTGAGGAAAGAGCAGGAAGCTTACTTTCAAGATAGAAACTGTTACAAAGATCTGTAAGGAGAGCCAAAAAGCAAATTCAAGAGTATGGGACACAGGAGATACGAGCATTGAATGAACTCAAGACGGACTAAGCGAAGCGAGTCAGAGCGGGTGGTACGATGGTTAGCCTCTGCAAATAACAATAAAACAGCATTTCTGTCGTTGAGAGCAATGCAGAAATGCCTGGCATTGGTAGAAATGCTGTCACCAGTACTGTTGGGACATAAAAAGAAGGGGCGGATGCTCGGACAGTGATAATAAATTACACTTTTCTATTATTTTGAGTACAAGTTTGATAAAAATACAACTTCTAACAAGAGTCTGGAGGTGCTACCACCAATAAGTAGTGAAAAGGAGTAAAATTGATATGTTCAATGCTCTTTGTAAGCATTCCAAACTATAAATTGCTAATCATTTAATTTATGTAAGCGAGAGCAACGCAACGTGCTTATGCATCCTTGAAGTTTGGGCAGCTTTCTAGATGATAAAAATTATTCCATGCTATAGAATGTGTGCACCATTGTTGAAACAAACAGCTTCTATGTTTTAATGATTTTAATTTTCGCAGCAATGGTTGTTATAAACGGAAGAACTCACTATCCTGAATTCAGGATTTTACCGATCCTGAATTCAGGATCGTTTCACGCAGATTAAAGATTAAATGTTATACAGTGTATTTTAACACTAATCTAAAGTAAGTGTTTGTTTGGAATCATTATGTGATCAGAAAGCATATCATTAATGTTCAATCAAGCAGTGATTTAATTCTCTCTTAAATTCTTTTCCTGCATGTGATATTATGCTACAAAAAATGTATTTATCCGGCCGGTCCTTCATTCTTTTGTAGTGTATAACTCACTCCCCCCCCCCCCCCCCCCCCCCCCCCGGGCCGGCCTCCCCCCCTCCCGCGCCATATAGCATTTCATGTGTTTGTTCTTGTGTCGCCACCCCAACAACACGACAACAACTTTGCATGAAAATTGTGTGGTTATTGATAAATAATTGCTCGATGAATATACTTAAAAAATATCGCGATACAATATTTTACCATAGATTGTTATGCACAATCCAATTAAGGGAGTAGTTTTTTTCGCATAATAACTAATGGCATATTTTACAATACTTTTGTCAATGCACAAACCTTACACTAAAGAGTTCGATATGAGCACCGTAACATCTATTTTGGCCTTAGACCCCTGGCCAGAATAGCCCTGGCCACAGACCTGGTTAGGGTCAGGTTTAAGCGACCATAAATGTCAGGTGTTGCATTTGACTTTGACACACTGTGGCTTGCAGCAAGTAGAGAGGCTAGGCGAGCAAATGTCTCTTGGGCCTCCACCCCCCAATTCCCATAGGTTTCTACAGCCAATGAAACACAGGTCCACCCCAGCTCAAAGCATTTAGGGTCGTTAGCAACATGTTTGCGGGACTCTGCGGCTACTGCAGCTGCTCCAGCAGTTGAACAGGACTCATCAAGGATGGAAGGATTAAGTAGGGATGTCACTGTTATATCCAAAGCTGCGGGCAAACCCTTTTCCCATCTTGTTAGTGGTGCCCAAGTGGGTCCAGGGCTTTCTGAGAGCAGAGGTGCAAACCCAAGGCCAGAGATGGAGTCACGGACAACCATGATGCGGCATCAGAAGCCGAAACAGATAGTAGGCGAGCTCTGTCTGCCATAGAGGAAGCCCCCTAACAAAGAAATAAAAAGGTGGCATTCCAATTTCTTAGACAGAGAACGCTGAGTAACAGGTGTTGATGATACTGCTTCTGCTGTGATTGCATCTGATGTAGAGACCTGATCGTTGAACTGAATGATGGCCTGTTGCAGATGTGCATTATCAGCATTGCTACAACCAGATGTTGATAATGAAGCTATAAATGCTGCGCATGAGTGGTGGGATAGAGAGCGCAGACCAAAGCCACCAAAACCTAAGCTAAGCTGGGCCTGTGTCCAGGCTGTGTCTGTTGTGCCTGTCGATGGAAAAGCAAGATGAGAAGCACCTTCTGACTTCTTCATCAAACAGCTTCAAAGAACCTGCCAGACTTGATGGGGTGGCCCTAGCCAGGTGGACCAATCTACAATAGCTGCCACACAAACGCAAGAGAGACCAGGCCACATGTGGGTCAACTGCTGCTACATCTACCAAGGAAGACAGAAGTTTCCTGGCATCGGCACACTTCCCAGCAATGAACTTTGAACAATACAGGTAATCACCTATCGGGGCACCCAGAATTTCAAGGTTAGGATGGTGTGAAAACTTGACTGCAGGTGGGAACATTGAATTACCAAAATGACTGAAGAGCTCACATTTCGCCAAGTTGATGTGAGTGCCCAGAGAAGGACCCAGCTCTTCAATGAGTGAAAGTGCCCGTAACACAGCTGAGCGCCTTCCAGTGAGTACTCCGTCATCAAGATACCAAGCCTGAAATAGCACTTGTATGCAATCATCATCAGCATCTATGCTTGATATCAACCTTTGGAAAACCAAAGAAAAAAGCAATGGACCAAGGGGGTCACCCTGCTGCACTCCAGTCTCCGATGAAAGATGACCAAGCTGGTGCCACAAAAGGGTGTGTGTACCATAGCACCATGTAACCCAGGGCAGAAGTTCAGGAAAGGATGTGGCACATTCATCAAGAACTGCTTGTCTTGAAACAAGGTTAAAAGCGTTCTGCATATCTATTTTGAAGACCACAAAGTCTTCTTCCATCCAATGGTCCTCAATGCTTTTTCTCAGGCCGTGGATAATCTTTTCAGAGCCTGAACTGCAGGCAACTCCCAGTTGCAGGGGCTGGAAAAGATCAGAAGCTTTGTCCTTGACCAGAGCACAAATGCACTTTCCAGTGAGCCTCCTTAAAGATTCTCCCATCTCCATCATATGGGGTGGCAACTCAGAGATGCTCTTCTGGATCTTCAAAACTCATATCGCGATATAGGCGATATCGGCTAAAGACCATATCGCGGCAGCACTGCCAAGAAGGTGGAGCTCTGTGTGAAGGTTGGAAGTGCATACGGCAATTAGACAAATTCGTAGCACGAAAACAATTTCGTTGGTCAATTTTTTCTCTATAGCTATACTGTTCTTGCTTACTTAGCTACTGAAATGATCTTCTGATCGCGCGCGCCCACACACACATACACACTCACATGCTACAGTACTAGTAACGTTGTCTTGCTTCGCACCAGCGAGGTTTTAATCGTGGCAGTCATCTCTTGCAACTTGTAGGATGGTTTAGCGTAGTTGTTGATGACCAAAGTCGCGCAATTGGTGATACCACGGAAAGTGATATCGCACTGGAGCACTCATTGCCTAGTGGTGGACCAGCTCAGAAGAACTCGTTTCAGTAATGGATCAGGTCTGCTCCCTCGTGATCCAGTGGCACTGCTTACGTTCTGCCGCTTGGCGGGCATTTGTTAGGATAGTAATATTTACGCATGCGCAGCGCATTTGAACTTCAGGGAGTCAGTGATATATTTCTGGTAGGTGGCTGTGTTCCTCTAGGAGACGAAGTTGGAGAGTTAGACATTTTCTGTGTGTTTTTATTTGCACGGGCTTATCTGTACTTCTGGACTGAGCGTTTGTTGAGAGGTCTCACTCTTGGATTCAACGGTAAGTCCGGTTTGGGTGTGGTACATGCCCTTGCTCAGCCATCAGCTGCCAAGTTACCCTGGATGAGTTTGTGAACAGGCCTTGACTCCATCCATCCTCAGAGATATAAGTATTCAATATCGTTTTTTCACGTGTGGTGTGATTTTGAATAACCTGTTGTGACACCATTAGCCCTGTCCCCTCCCCTCCCCTCTCTCATTCCTCTATCCTTCCACAGTCTCTCGCGTAGGGCCAAATCTTTAAGGTAAGAATTTTGTGCTTTTATGAGAGAGCAGAGAGCGGCATATTGTATGTATACCGCCTGTTGTTATTATTTCAACTCATTAAATATATATTGGGGCCGTCAGTCGGGACTAGACCTAGAGCTCTAGTAGGCGCTGGAAGTGAAATGATAGTGTGTAATGTGCTCACATGTTATAAAGGTGTGTTTTGGGACTTGTGTGATTTCTTTAGGATGACAATGGACTTTGTCCCTTTTGTATTTTCTGGTGATTACTGCTTTATTTGTTGAGTCTGGAGTGTCAATTCATTGAGCTACTGCTTCATTTTGTTCCTGTTTGAAGACTATTTATTGCTGAGACTGGTACTGGTTGACTGCAGGTCCTATCTAGCTATCAAGTTACAAGTGATACAAAAGGTAATGTGGTTCACATGTGTAACAAACGCAGCGAGAAACTATGGTTATAAATGTTTTTTGGGTGAGTCTTTTGCCTGTCCTGTTGCTAATAGACTTTCGCTCTTCAGTCTGGAGGCTGCTGGTTTTTCTGTTTCCTGTCTGGAGGTTTGACTGCTGTTTTGTCTGTATCTCTACTGGCCTCTAAGAGGTTACAACCATGTAAAATAGACCTGTGATGATGTCTAGAGACGCTGGGGTATGTCTAGGAGGGGAATGAGACTGATCTATAGTGGTAAAAAGTACTAGGCTCGTGTATGGGTGTTCAAATGTTTGTTCGGGGTGGGGAGGAGGTTAGGATATGTTGTGCTGTCTGTATATGGGAAAATTATCCACTAGCCTCTCCTGATTCTCACAGACTACTTTTGGTCTGACTGGCTGCTACAGGTCTACTGATTTACGTCCTCACGAGGTGAGTTTTTAAATCTTTAGTTTGTAGTGATGCTTACTAGGCGGATGTCTAGCTGAACTAAGTAAGGTCATTCCATGCTTAATTGTACCACCCTAATCTCTATATGATGTACCCTACTCATGGCCACCCTTCTCTGCCCTCATGGCAGTGTGTCGGATAACAGTCGGACATCGGACATTTTCTGATCAATTTTGCAACTTGTCCAGCCGATTTTGCGCATGTGCGGTAATGATGTCCACGCACAATATTGATAGCAGCTGCAGCTCCGCTAGTTGTGCGCACGCGCGCTAATTGCATATAAAACGCGCATGATATGAATTGAGCAGCTAAGAGCGAGATCGGTCCATCGTCTAAAAAGCGAGCAGTGGATTCACCCTTGTAGAACGAGAGCGTTCAATCTAAGAAGCGTAGCGTAACGTAACGGTCGGAACGGTCAAGAAGTGGATCCTTGAAAACGATAAGGAGATTGCAACATCTACATGTACGATAAAATTAATCCGATTAATTATGCATGGCATTCTTTAATCTTAAAAACCATTTTGTTCTTTCATGCACTCATCAGTTAAGCGATAGAACATGCAATGTGTTGTGTTTCAATGCTATTAAATATGACCTGTGTATATATAAAATAATGTCCAACCAATTTCATCATGTCAGATCAAATAGTGTAATGGCCTGACATTATGTCAGGACAATTTTGGAATGTTATCCTCCGCACTGTCATGGTCACTTCTGGGTCATTCTATGTCAGATCACCCAGTCAATAACACTGCACCCTCTCAGATTTAGATTAAATTTGGTATATATGATTAATATCAATGGGAAAGTTATCACACCAATTATCACCTTTTGTGATGAATTAGATTAGGAGATAATCCAAGTTTTTATTTTTCCTTACCTTTCTGACCTCTACCCTCTTTTCATATTAAGTGATGGTCCAAATATATCATGTAAGATATCATTTTAAAGCTCAGAGCATGACAAATCACATGCTATTTTTACTTTAATGCTACGGATTATGTAGTTAGTATTATTGTGCAATGAAATATTTAACCTTGTGTCCCCTAAAAAGGATAGGTAGTTATTAAAAATGCCACCATTTCCCAGAATGCCCTACCATTCTAGCACTGCATTATTTAAAATAATTGGTGGCAAATGATAACATTATTGTTCCCTGACATGAAATAGTAACTACTGTCACAGTAATGTATTCGTTTACTATAGAGAATGCCAAGAAAAGTATATAATTACACACAAATACAACAGCGTAATGTGGATGTGATATTACACTCCTATTTCTCCCACTAATTATGAGCCTTTGTAGCCTTGGACATTGATTCCTGTGAAATGGAGTACCCTCCTCTTCTACTGGTTAGGATGGAGTGCTCAATCGTGCAAAGAATGTAACTTTCACAAATCCAACAAGTGTCATCCTTTTCAGGAAAAACATAACTACTAATTCCAACACTAGGATGCATGAAAACTTCACAAAACTCCTCAGATATATCCTTCACAGCCAAACCAGACCTCGTCATCATACATGCATGCAATGTAGCTGCCCTTGGTCACATCAGAGGTATCAATCTGCAATGACCCCACAATACTAACCACAGCAGTCCTCTCTCCAGGGGATATTTCATGCACTGCTGTAGGGTGCTAGTTGATTATGGAACATAGCGATGATACCTCTGTGTTTCCTTGATGGTGCGGTTAGTACTGAAATGTTCAACCTTACCAAGTTTCACTGGAGTGAGGTTTAAATAGTGAATAACTTCCTCAATATCTACTCCATGAACAACACTGTCATCAGAAGTAGATTCGGTGGAAGCAGACAAAGGTAGCTCTTCGTTCAAATAAGATGTTGATGGACCAGGAATTGGTAAATCAACAAGTGTGGGGAACTCTTCAGGAGCTTGCACAGACAATTTCTGTAAGTGTGTCCTGCACAATGAGCAAAGTTTGTCTCCTGGAATAAGGGAGATGCCCACTTTTCAGTGTACTTGCCCTACACTCACTAGTGATCTCCCTTAGTGACTTCTGTTGTGGCTTGCAGTCTTTGTGCTGATCAAAGACATTGCAGCACTTTCTCTGTAGAACAGAGTACTTGTGCAGGTACTCTTGCTCATGATGTGAACAAATGTCACAAATATCAGTCGAAGCCAACTTGGAACGCAACGAAAGAAGTTCGATCCCATTGGAAACTGTGCGCACCGTTTGGACTTAGTGTTTGTAATGGCAAATCAATTTCCATGGGTTCCAAAGCTGCCACGATTTCAAATGCACAACACGCATATTGCAGAACAGGAAGCGCTCAGCTGTTTATTAGCCACGTAAGGCTTCATGCGCCTATGTTCTGTTTACATTTAATGCCACAAATCATGAATAAATTAACACATGAAGCCTCGCAATGCCACATTTGCCTTGAAATCAAACCGTTTGCAAAAATAGTCTTCCTAGGAAAATGTATGGTATGTTAACAGCAAGATTTGCCATCGTTTCTTTATGAACTAGAATGGTAGGGCTTTCTGGGAAATGGTGGCATTTTTAATAACTACCTATCCTTTTTAGGGGACACAAGGTTAAATATTTCATTGCACAATAATACAAACTATATAATCCATAGCATTGAAGTAAAAATACCATGTGATTTGTCATGCTCTGAGCTTCAAAATGATACCTAACACGATATGTTTGGACCATCTCTTAATATGAAAGGGGTGCAATTGTTGAGGTCAAAAAGGTATATAGAAATTAAAAATTAATTATCTTCTAATCTAATTCATCACAAAAGGTGATAATTGGTGTAATAATTTTCCCAGTGATACTTAACATTTATACCAAATTTCATCTAATTCTGAGAGGGTGCAGTGTTATAAACTAAGGGTCATTGGGTGATCTGACATGGAATGACCCCTCTGCACCCTTGTCTGCACTCATGGTCACCTTCTCTGCACTCATGGTCACCCCTCTCTGCACTCATGGCCACCTTTCTCTGCACTCATGGTCACCTTCTCTGCACTCATGGTCACCTTTCTCTGCACTCATGGTCACCTTCTCTGCACTCATGGGCACCATTATTACGTCGATACGCCTCGTTTAATCACGGGCCATTTTTTTTGGTGGAGGTGGAGGGGGGGATATCTCACGGTACTCTACGGTACTTACATTTATAAGAACTTTGGAAGATTGGTCACCAGCATATCATCTTTGCAATGAGAATGATTCCATTTTCCTTATCCTTTGTTCCCCTCATCCATCACATCTTGTTTCACACTTCCATGTCATAGTTTCCTATTGAGCTTGGAGCTATTACGTAGCGATTATTATAATAATTTGGGTCAGTTTCCGAGAAAATGAAAAGTGGCTATTTATATAAAAAGTTATAAAAATGCTTCACGTTTGAATCGCTAAAACTCCGTAATGGTTTAAGCTATCAACTTCCTTTTTCGAACACTTCTTGCCACACCACTTCTCTCTACGAAATTCAATTTTGGTGTCTTACCCTTGCTCCTTGCCGACGTTACAAGGCACAGTACCCCGAGGGGTTCAAAATCCAGGTAGCTCCCTGCAGGAATGTTCAAATCACTTCAAAATCGGTATGCACGTAAAGGAGTCCTGTCACTATTGATTTCTGCAGATCGTTGATTTTTACCTTATCCGTTATGAAGATACAGCAATGCAAAGTAAAGTCCACGTTTCCCGCTCGAATTGCGCCTTTCTCAGTCCCACTCGTGAGAATAGAAGCGGTTCAAGGACTGAGAAAGGCGCGATTCGAGTGGTAAACGTGGACATACTTTGCATTGCTGTATCTCCATAACGGAAGAGGTAAAAATTAACGATCTGCAGAAATCAATAGTGACAGGACTCCTTTACGTGCATACCGATTTAGAAGTGATTTGAACATTCCTGCAGGGAGCTACCTGGATTTTGAACCCCTCGGGGTACTGTGCCTTGTAACGTCGGCAAGGAGCAAGGGTAAGACACCAAAATTGAATTTCGTAGAGAGAAGTGGTGTGGCAAGAAGTGTTCGAAATAGGAAGTTGATAGCTTAAACCTTTACGGAGTTTTAGCGATTCAAACGTGAAGCATTTTTATAACTTTTTATATATATAGCCACTTTTCATTTTCTCGGAAACTGACCCATTTGATTTTACTGCTATGTTGTTTTTTGTGTGTAGATAACTCATCCATTTTACTTATCGAACATGGAGAATGCTGCCTCGACAGTGGCAACGTTTTCACCTCCGATGCCACCATTTCAAACAGAGTTTTACAACAACATTCATCCGTCTATCTTTGATATCCAACGTGTGCATTCATACAGTATGCAGGAAATAGTCAGTAAATTGCGTGTTCCACTAAATGAAGTGCATGGTGCAACAACCTTGAATTTAATAGGAAAAATCCTTGAACAGAAAATTGGGTTTCAAATGTCACCATCAATGTCAGTTCAGGATCTTCATAAATTCATGCCAATAGTTAATTTTGTTAAAGAAGACATGAAACCCGATTTATGCATTTTACATGCTGTATTGTTTGCTGAAGAGGATTCACATCAGTGCAATCATGCGGATAGATGCATTACAAAAGCATGTATCTATGCCAATTTTCTCTGTCGATATCTCGCCACACACAATTTGAGGTCTCCTGGCTATTGTATACATTTTCCTTCCGCTCATTTAAAAGCCGAAGACAGCAAAAGTTTTGCAGCAATCATCAGATGCACCTGGTCTTATGAAAATTTCTGTTTTTTGTACTCAGCTGAACCTTTGGATTTGAACACTTTAGAGCAATCTATTACTGCACTCTTAGATGAACTTAATGCTCTCCAATTTCATGATAGGGACAGGGCAACATTATATCACTTGTTGAAGCTTGACTTCAACCAAGTGAATCACACCACTTTCTTTACAGAGAGAGGGTGGACATGCAATTCTCAATGCTTGAGCTGAAATTCTTTGGTTTTGAAGGTGGCGATGGATAGTGAAGGCACACAGAAAGTAGTTAAGTTTGTGAATCCTTCGGTATGTCTCAATTTGGAGCATAGAAAACAGGAGGCTTTAGGCTGTATTCATCTTCACTATGAGGCATGTCTACGAGGTCCACTTTCTAAACAATATGTTTTAACGTATACTGGCTGCCTTTCACCACTTACTGAGGTACAAGCCAATCGGTGCCTACACAATTTTGTTGCGAAGTTGATCAATGCTCTTGAAACTGTGCGGGTCATTCCATATCAAATGAGCAGGAGTTGTGTGACACACATCTTCCGATTTTGCTCCAATTTCTCACATATGTTGGTCTTGATGTAAAAGTGACTTGTACCATTTATTGAGTTAATAACTTCAATGGTTTACAAAATGCACGCCACTGAATAATTAATTTTTTCATAAAAATTGCAACATTTGCACACTTATATTTTGGCCGAAATACAATGCACAAATTAGTGCTGGGCATCAAATTGAAGGCGATATCAGGTGAACTGATCTATGATGATTATTTGGGGTGTGGTTAAAGGGTTAAATTTGTATCAACTTCTAAGCACGTTTTTCAATATAGAGGTGCCTTTCCACATTGAAACATTTTTACACAAGTGAAGGGACTATCAATGTCAGCACTTTTCTGAAAAATAAAGTTTGTGTATTGATTGCCCTGAGAACCACACACTGTTAAACCTGAGGACGCCATTTTCCTCATCAAAAATCATTGTTGTTTTTATAGTTTCCAAGTGGTGTTATGTAACTGTCTTACCACAGCTGCCCACCAGTGGGTTTATCTAGTAGCATGACTCAGCAAATAGTGTTTCCTTATTTGGACAAAAGCGAGC
Source organism: Ephydatia muelleri (assembly GCA_013339895.1). Lineage (NCBI taxonomy): Eukaryota > Metazoa > Porifera > Demospongiae > Spongillida > Spongillidae > Ephydatia > Ephydatia muelleri. The sequence continues at coordinate 13,923,087 of JABACO010000006.1, forward strand.
GCTTTTTGCTTTTGTCTCAACATGTCCATTGATAGTCACAATTATTTTCGGACCCGTTCAAGAAGCATCGGCACCGCATATTTAATATGTGCATCTTCGAGTTGCATCAGAACATCCATTCCTGTCTTTGCAAAGTGGAGACATGCTGTGTGTAAACTGTCTAAAAGCAGTTCAAAAGAATGCTGTGAGTAGCTTTCGAACCCGCAGGGCCTAGCAGTCTTTCCCAGGAAGTAGCTTTCGAGCCCGCAGGGCCTAGCAGTCTTTGGAATGTGCTGAGTCAACTCCGTATTCCTCAACACAAGATAGCGACAGTTCAAGTGACGATATGCCCGATAGACTTTGACTATGGTTATATCTCTTTCTGAATGGGGAGACCTCTTGTGAAGAAAGCGTTTCGCGTAATGCAAGACTATTGGGCAAATCGTCACTTGAACTGTCACTATCTTGCGTTAAGGAATAAGGAGTTGACTCAGCACATTTCTGGGAAAGACTGCTAGGCCCTGCGGGCTCGAAAGCTACTTCCTGGGAAAGACTGCGGGTTCGAAAGCTACTTCACATCATTCTTTTCAACTGCTTTCATACAGTTTACACACAGCAAGTCTCCACATCGCAAAGACAGAGATGGATGCTCTGATGCAACTCGAAGATGCACATATATGCGGCGCCGTTGCTTCTTGAACGGGTCACGACAATAATTGTGACTATCAATGGACATGTTGAGACTGAGACCAAAGCAAAAAACGCACGCTCTTGTCCAAATAAGGAAACACTATTTGCTGAGTCATGCTACTACTGGTGGGCAGCTGTGGTAAGACTGTTACATAATACCACTTGGAAACTATAAAAACAACAATGATTTTTGATGAGAGTACTGACATTGATAGTCCCTTCACTTGTGTAAAAGAATAATTTGTGTTCCTGTGTGGAAAGGCACCTCTATATTGAAAAAGGTGCTTTGAAATTGATACAAAATTAACCCTTTAACCACACCCCAAAATAATCATCATAGATCAGTTCACTTGATCATGGCCTTCAATTTGATGCCCAGAACTCCTTTGTGCATTGTATTGCGGCCAAGATATAAGTGTGCAAAGTTGCAATTTAGAAAAATTAATTACTCAGTGGCGTGTATTTCGTAAACCATTGAAGTTATTAAATCAATAAATGGTACAAGTCACTTTTATAACAAGATCAACATATATGGGAAATTGGAGCAAAATCGGAAGACGTGAGTCACAACTCCTGCTCATTTGGTATGGAATGACCCGTGCATGATATAGGTATTGAACACTGCGACATATGGCTTGAAAACATATGCTTTGATCCACTATCCGAACACATAGTTTTTATTGACCTCGATCGTGCTGAGAATCGAATCCACTTGGGACCATTCAGATTTTGCAGTGCACAATTCTACATGTACAGTACAACAACTTGCATGTTTTCCAATTTAGAGGTGCCGTCAGTGGACTTTGTCCAGTTAGGTTACATGGTACTGTGGATTTCTCACTTCTGTGAAACGGTGAACGGTTTCGAATTCTATGGAAATTCCCTAAAATACACAAATTTGTTGGATTGCAAAATGAACCTGAACTTGTTAGACATCTCATCCAAGAAGGTGCAGTCCGGAACAATACAACAAATGCCCTGTATGTCAATGATCTTTCAGTTAGTCGTCTTCAACTTGATGTCATGCTCCAACAACGTTAAGATCCTTGGTTTCTGCTGTATGTGATTCATTAGTACTGTCTGTGTTTGAACATTAAACCCGTTTGATTAGTTCAACGTTGGGTTCACAAATGAGGGTTTTAACATTATCTGGGACAGTTCACGCGAAAATGATAACTCGCATTTTTATATAAAATGTTATATAAATGCTTCTCGTTTGAATCGCTATATCTTCCGAACGGTAACGCTATCAACATCCTATTTTCAACACTTCATACCACACAATTTCTCTATGGTAAAATACGTTTTGGGATCTTGCACTTGCTCCTTGCCAGTATTGCAACGTTCGATACCCCACCGGGTTCAAACCCGCCATAACTTTCTGTAGGAGTAATGAAATCGCTTCAAGTTCGGTATGTAGGTAGAGAGGTCCTATACCTATCGATTTGTTCTGTTCGTTAATTTTTATGCCATCTGTTACGGAGATACAGTTGAATAAACTACGTGCACGTTTTCCCGCTTGATTCGCGCCAATGTAATAATCCCCGCCTCCCCATACATTGAGCGGAGCGCAATTTGCCCAAATCATTGGCGCGAAACGAGCGCGAAAATGTGCACGTAGTTTGTTCAACTGTATCTCCGTAACGGATTGCATAAAAATTAACGAACAGAACATATAGGACCTCTCCACCTACAAACCGAATTTAAAGCGATTTGATTACTCCTACAGAAAGTTATGGCGGGTTTGAACCCGGTGGGGTATCGAACGTTGCAATACTGGCAAGGAGCAAGTGCAAGACCCCAAAACATTTTTTGCCATAGAGAAATGGTGTGGTATGAAGTGTTGAAAATAGGATGTTGATAGCGTTAACTGTTCGGAAGATATAGCAATTCAAACGAGAATAACATTTTTTATATAATTGTGAGTTATCATTTTCGCGTGAAATGTCCCATCTATTATTTGACACATCTTTATAAAATGGTGACACCACACACAAAAAGTAAGTCAGTGTGCATGCCACTTAATAATTAAATTAAATTAATAGTTAGATTAATAATTAAACTTTGCACTCTCATAATTAACCAAACACTGTTTGGGACATGAAATCCATCTAGGACTGCCCGACAACATGCCTGTGGTCTGGGCACCTGGACCATGTATGGGAAGGGAAGGGTATGTTGTACATGAAGGATCAGGGTATATGAGTGTCAGGTTATGTTGTGCATGAAGTTCAGGGTATGTTTATAGCAAGACACCGCTGGGAAAAGCTTTGGTTAATTCAGAGCAAGCTGACAGGGATAATGTTGGAGAAGGCAATTAACTGTGCATTGGCCATGTGGTTGTATGCAACACTTTCCAACAGGCCTGTTATGGCGATACCCAAACACGCTTGCATGTTGTGGCATCAGTAGTATGTGGTGAAGGATTTTCTATACTGATAGGCATGTTGTGTGCAAATTGTGCAGAACTTCGATATCAATCATTAAATTGTGAAATAATTCCTTCTGTTGTGCTTCAGAAGTTCAAGATATCAGATAAAGATCTTTATTTTTGTTATAAGGGGAAATGTTCTACCGTGTTCTCTCTTGAAAACACTGCTGTTTTGAATTATCCCAGTATCACAATGAAATCAGTATTCTTCCTTCTCTGCCCTCATGGTCACCTCTACACCCTTGTCTGCACTCATGGTCACCTTCTCTGCACTCATGGTCACCCTTCTCTGCACTCATGGCCACCTTTCTCTGCACTCATGGTCACCTTCTCTGCACTCATGGTCACCTTCTCTACACTCATGGTCACCTTCTCTGCACTCGGTCACCTTTCTCTGCACTCATGGTCACCTTCTCTGCACTCATGGTCACCCTTCTCTGCCCTCATGGTCACATCTACACCCTTGTCTGCAATCATGGTCACCTTCTCTGAACTCATGGTCACCCATCTCTGCACTCATGGCCACCTTTCTCTGCACTCATGGTCACCTTCTCTGCACTCATGGTCACCCTTCCCTGCACTCATGGTCACCCTTCTCTGCACTCATGGTCACCCTTCTCTGCACTCATGGTCACCTTCTCTGCACTCATGGCCACCTTCTCTGCACTCATGATCACCTTTGCACTCATGGTCACCCTTCTCTTCACTCATTGTCACCTTCTCTTCACTCATGGTCACCTTCTCTGCACTCATGGTCACCTTCTCTGCACTCATGATCACCTTCTCTGTACTCATGGTCACCCTTCTCTGCACTCATGGTCACCCTTGTCTGCACTCATGGTCACCTTCTCTGCACTCATGGTCACCTTCTCTGCACTCATGGTCACCTTTCTCTGCACTCATGGTCACCTTCTCTGCACTCATGGTCACCCTTCTCTGCCCTTATGGTCACCTCTACACCCTTGTCTGCAATCATGATCACCTTCTCTGCACTCATGGTCACCCTTCTCTGCACTCATGGCCACCTTTCTTTGCACTCATGGTCACCTTCTCTGCACTCATGGTCACCCTTCTCTGCACTCATGGTCACCCTTCTCTGCACTCATGGTCACCTTTCTCTGCATTCATGGTCACCTTCTCTGCATGCACTCATGGTCACCCTTCTCTGCACTCTTGGTCACCCTTCTCTGCCCTCATGGTCACCTGTACACCCTTGTCTGCACTCATGGTCACCTTCTCTGAACTCATAGTTACCCATCTCTGCACTCATGGCCACCTTTTTCTGCACTCATGGTCACCTTCTCTGCACTCATGGTCACCTTCTCTGCACTCATGATCACCTCTGGACTCATGGTCACCCTTCTTTTCACTCATGGTCACCTTCTCTGCACTCATGGTCACCTTCTCTGTACTCATGGTCACCTGCACTCATGGTCACCTTCTCTGCACTCATGATCACCTTCTCTGTACTCATGGTCACCCTTCTCTGCACTCATGGTCACCCTTCTCTGCACTCATGGTCACCCTTCTCTGCACTCATGGTCACCTTCTCTGCACTCATGGTCACCTTCTCTGCACTCATGGTCACCTTCTCTGCACTCATGGTCACCTTCTCTGCACTCATGGTCATCTTTCTCTATACCATGATTTGTTAATTGAAGTATTTTTTGCGTACGTTGATTTAGTCAAATAATAATGGCGCGAGTAAATATTTGCACCAACCAATTGCAAGTATCTCACTGTGCACATGACTTGTACTGCTGCTACACAAGCAAAAGGTTTGTCACAGAAGTGCTACTCATTGAGATATGATAATTGCTGAATTCTTGGTGTTAAGGCAGTGTCTTCATCATGGACCTTGTAATTTTTGGTTGCATATTGAACAACGATAACAAGTTATAAGGTGGAAAGCAATAGCACTGTTATGCTATTGCTTCCCACCTGTCTACACTATATGCATTAACCTACACATGTCTACACTATGTGCATTAGCCTACACATGTCTACACTATGTGCATTAGCCTACAAATGTCTGCACTATGTCCATGTCCATTAGCCTACACATGTCTACACTATGTGCATTAGCCTACACATGTCTACACTATGTACATTTGCCTACACATGTCTACACTTGTCTACACATATCTTCTCTGATCAGTCAGAAGGTTGTTGAGAAGGACAAAACGATGGAAGAATACCAGGGCATAACGTCAGCTAACAAACCATTTGAACTGCACTGGGATACTAATGGTTAGAATCCATCCATCCATCCATCCGGTTCACAATCTTTGGTTCATAGTGTTGTGATCAGTGCATCATATATATCTTTAGGTTCATCTTCTGGTGTTGTTCATCTCCTATGTACCTGTTTATATTTAGAATGCTCATAAATTTAACATTTTGTATGTATGTAGGTTCATCACTTTCAGATGACTTTCAGAATTTATCATTGGCAGGTATGTGTACAGTGTGTATTGATGTGTCTATAAATACTCAGTTCGAAAATCGACTTGCAAATGAAAATAAAAATTATTGTGTAATTGATTTTCTGTGAACCATTGATGGTGGAATGGAGCACTTCCAGCTGTTTTTGCGTGGGTTGCTCCCAAGCTCTATCTGTCTAAGTCACACCTTGTGTATTGAACATTGCTCATGTTATTAGTTTAAACATTCTTGTAATGTGTTATCTGACCATTTGCAAAGACGTGACGATGTGGCTACACTACTCGGGGCTGATCTTTTAACCAAAATAATGGTAATTTAATCTCGTTCAGTCATAGTGCATGCTGTTGCAATTTTAGTAGCGCAGTGTACATAATATAAACTTGTTTCGTAGAGTTGTTCTAAGATAAGTTATACCTGCAGGGTTCCTTGTAATTTTAATAGCAACACCCATATATTCAAGATCCTAAAATAGTCATAAATAGCAAATTCATACCTCTGTCTTCAAATAAGTTTTATAATGAAATATGTGCTTGATTGTTGAGATTCTTTTCTCCATCATGAATAGTTTGATTGAAAATTTCAATACATCCCTGATCACTAAATTTGGAGTTTTTATAGTCCGTAGATGATGTACTTTAACCAGTGTATATTATTTAGAATGTAATTAAAGTTAATTATTCCTTGGTACCAACAATAATACTTTTTAAACCTTAACTCTGTAATTGCTAATTACGTTTACACGCGTCAAACTTCCAAATTTGAAAAGTCAAAATGAGGTACGTCTCTTTCTGTGAATTTTGAGTGTCAGTCATCGCTTTATAGTGAGAAAGTAGACCATTTACAACAGTATTGTAATTTCTGTTTCTGATTCTGATTTGAAGTAATACCATCTTCAATGTGGTCAAGGTGACTTACACTGTGTATTGATTGCCATCTTTCGTCCGTTTCAAGCATTCGTTTGCTCATGTTTCTTTTAACAATCTAATGCCTAAACACACCAATTCGTGTAAAAAGTGAATAGATGCATAATGCTGGTTCACATAACAGGTACGTATGCATCAATAAAACGTTAATGTAACACACGTTCGTACAGTACTACCTACATAGAAAATTAAATTACGTTATGTTCGCGCGTAAATTTGTATATTATAAAGATACTGTCTTATTGAGGGTAATCATTGTAACAAGTAAAACACCATGTTTTGCACTGTGTTCGTACATCATGTAATGAACAAGAGCGCGCTTTTTTTAATAACATTGTCCAATTGTCTTGCAAGCGCATGAATTGTCGCTTGGATATTGCATGGATATAATGGATTAGTGAGGCTTGTTATCATTACTGACAATTGATCACAATTTTCCAAGTCTGCCAAAATGACCCTATGAGCATAGCTAAAACAGAGATATCTCTCGCTAAAGGAGTCAGGTTGGATAATGCTATCATGATTGATTGTATAAGTACATTCAATGCCTGTAGTACAGCTTTACTATTTTGTGTGCTGCTGTTGCGAAGAAGACGCGGTTTCAGTTGTGCCCGACAGTCAAATCAGCAGGAGGAAAGGCGCTGAGGAGGCTGCTTGTACAGTGAAATGGGGGAAGGCATATCACCATAGTGAAATCATGGCTTCAGGTAAACTCATCGGTAACTATCAACCATGACTTGAATGGCTCTCATTAGGGACCAAAAATGAGATGCAGCTACAGTTTTTGTTAATGACAAGGGTGAAAAAACTGCCACCATCTATGCCTCAGCCACCACTACCACCGAGCAGACCATTGCCTACATTTACACCACCATCGATCTCAAATGTTGACTCCCCCAGATGTTTGCCGATTCGGGAGACATCTGCCATCCACCAAAATAGAAACAAGCCACCTTAGGCCTTTTGAATTGACAGTACAGCTCCACCACAATCTTACAGCTGAAAGCAGAATGCAATCATTGCTCTGAGTCCTTGCACACAGACGAACACATGCACACAGACATACATTCAGACACACACAGACACACAGAGAGGAACACTTATGGACACATCTAGTGTGCATTGCAATGGATTGGTAGGTGGGGTCAAACTAGGGAATTGCATAGAGGAATGGTCAAGACCTTCGGTAGGCAGATTTTTATCACACACAGGTAAATACACACATGCACAGAGGAACACAGAGTAACACATATACACAGAAACCATGCAAATGTACACAGAAATACACATAACCACACAGAGACATGTTTTCCCACTGTACAAAATCCACAGAGCTACACCAAGATGAAAACCACAATATGGGACATGCATGGAATTGGACATCTTTTGCTACCCTCTGATTAACCAACTGATGTACAACAGGCGTAAAAAGGGAGCTACAATGTACGTGTACTTAATCAAGCTCTTAAAACACAAATAGCTGATACTTTAGACACTCAACTGTTTAGGGCCCAGATGGGTCTAGATTGACCACCCCAGTATTTAACTTTCGATCACTAATTGCGATCGAGCTGGCCAGTTTGTTAGCTCCTACTGAGCTCAAACTCAAAGTGACAAAATTTTGAATTTAATTCTTGTAATGCTATAGCCTAGTGCGGCCATCTAGCCACTTGTTTGATATGTTCGACACATCGTTATTTTGTTGGTGTACTTGTAGCAATAAGCGTGTGTTTGCGCCTGTACATTTGCACTAGCAACTGGCACGTACATGTGATGAGAGCCATTGCCATAACTCATTGTGCGGTGTGTTTTGTTATCCCATAGTGTGCCACTGTTGTGCAGTTTGGTTTGCATCCTATTCTGCATTCATTGGCTGTACAAGTAACGTAATCGGTTGTATTGCACGCTGAGACTAGACTAGATGTGCATGAATGTATGGTAAGTGAGATGCCATGAGATGTAATAGATTGGATATGATAAGCTAAAGGTCTGCTTTGTGTAGTAGTACATTACTTGAACATTGAACATAGTTATAATTACATGCATGTGCGCACAGCATGGCACTATTCTAGTCTACAGACACATCATTCTAAAATGTACCTGAATTTGGTTCGTTTGAATTTGCTTTTATGGAAATACATGAAAATTATAATCTGACAACACAATTGTACATGGGACAGTTTCAGCAAAAATTGCCCCACGGTTAAAATGTTATAAAAATGCATAGCGTTTGAATCGCTATAACTTCCCAACGGATAACGCTATCGACTTCCTATTTTCAACACTTCATAGTACACCATTTCACAATTAAGTGTTGAAAATAGGAAATCGATAGCGTTATCCGTTGGGAAGTTATAGCGATTCAAAGGCGATGCATTTTTATAAAATTTTAACCGTGGGGCAATTTTCGTGGAAACTACAATAGGGTTCATGAAAATTATAATGTTTTTGCTTTGATACAAACATCAATGCAATGGGGTGAAATCATGTCAGGTCAGTAAAAAAAGGTGACACCTTCAAATCATCTCTAAAAACTTTACCCATTGGATGCGGTAACTGTCCAGTACATGCTGACTTTGATACTTCATCCAAAGATCAAACTACTCTTGCATTAGCTCCTTGTGCGCACACAACTCATTTGCATGCATTCGCATTAGCACCTTGCGCACTACTCATTAAGTAGACATATGTTGATCGGTGTCTCCTTGGCATTGTGCTAAAAGAAAATTCTAACAATGAATCAAAGGAAGTGCTGTGGTCCTGTATTTAGAGTCACTTAAAGGCGCTAATGTGAAGTGCATGCAAAAGAGTCGTGCGTGTGCAAGGCGCTAATGTGACTGCATTTGATTATTGTATTTGTGCACTGACGTTTAGAGTATGCTCACGCTCTGATGCCATACTAGCCATTTTACAGCCGAGCAGGGTTAGCGATGCAAACTATTAATATGTTATATAAAATTAATTTCTTGGTTTTGAAATCATCTATTGAAGTATCTCTGCAACAAACTACAAGTCAAACATAGATGGTACCATATTAATTGTACAATCATCCAGAAACTATTTCGTTGGAATTGCGTTTTTTTGTGGAATATACTTTTCGGCAATTAAACCTGGATACGTTTCTTGCAATGAATAACAAATTGTCCAATGATTATGCGAAGCTGGGTACTCGGTGGGTTACCATATCCTGAAGTGCATTTGTTATTATCTTACTGTATGTTCAACTTAAGTTATAGGGAGAAGTGCCCCCAATGTTGTGATTTGTTTATACAGAGGGTCAATGTTGTATTTGTTAGAGGTGAGAACTGTTGATGCTCCTTCGCCCATACAACAAAGTAGTGTGTTGATCTATTTTTCATCTGCGTCCGTGGCAAGGCCAGCTGCCGCACGAAACTGGTCGAACCTGGCTATCCACTGAGGCCAATCATCCGGCGTTTGAACATTAAATGAATCCTGTGCAGTCTACCCTCAACATAATCCGGCGGTCTATGGGAACCCCCAAAATAGTGGACTGTAGCGCACTCGGACATGCTCGTTACTGTCCTTGAAGTACCACAATACATTAAATCTGGACAATAACACAAAAACGTGATTTAGCTGTTTCTTGGACACAATAAGTGACTTGTGACTTTGTGGTTGCAGATAATTATAATAAGATGAAATGATACAGAGTACACACTTAGACAAAATCTTGAGGGTCTTCTGCACAAGCTTCTTGTTGTAGGGAACAAGATGCATACTATCCAGCTTGCAGCTGAGTTGCATTATCACTGCCTTCAAGTCAGCACCCCACTTTATTCCCTTCCCTAAATGGATCGCAAATGAGACAACACTCCTGTCAACAATAGCTCATCACTAGTGCCAGGAACTCGTACCTGATCGTTTGGCAATAAGCGCTGTGTCGATTTACCCATCCTAGGCTTGCCCATGCGCGCAGAATGGTGCGAGGCGATAATTTATGGCCTTTGTGAAACATACAATGAAGCTATCAATTAAACAGTCCAAAGAATTACACACCTTGCAGCGCCAAAAGCCTACGAAGCTGAGTCGGAGTTGAGCTGCATTTGAGCCTCGATGATCCTCTTAACCTCCTCTGTAATATTTGATGGTCTCCCAGATCCGCGGTGACGTGATATTCCACCTTTTTCAAACCTTTTAAAAAAAACTGTATATACCCATGTTACTTACCTGTATCCCCTCCCCCAGCAACAAATTTCTAATTGCTCTACTACGCCCCTGTTGATGGTAAGATAGAATCCTTTACTTCTCGTACGTCGAAAACACCATTTCAATGCCAGAGGAAAACTAAGAAACATTAGCTTTTGCAGCACTTTTACCTTTGCTGATGGCGATACGCAAAGTGAAATGACACAGCTGCTGTAGCCTCTCTATGCCTGCAGCTGTACATGCGACACTAGTTCTGAACATGTTATCATATTGACTGTAGTACGAACGTAACGTAGTTTTCTGTATTGTTATCTTACCGCAACAAAGACCAAAACATCCTGTCAAGGTACACGTCTGGGGGGGCAATCAGTGTGAATGGTCCTGCTCCACTGTGCATATTTGATGGGATTATGGATGCTCCACTGTATGTCAAAATCTTGGATACAACTTTGCTGCCATTTATAGCACACAAGTTCCCATCTTCACATCGCAAAAGACACCAAACAGGGATGCGGGATGGTGGAGTTTTGGGGGATAACGAATATAGATACATGAGAAATGGATGGATACTAGGATAGTAAGATCTAACTTTTCAACAAGATGAATAAACAAAAGGACGATATGTGTACTGAGTAACGTGCCTGAAAAATGTCATCTTCAGTTCTATGCACCTCTCATGCAGTATTAATGTATGTAGGATATTCTGTAAGTGATTTGATTTAATTTGAGTAAATACATGATAATAGTGCATATAGCGTTTATTAAATAACATGGTAGGACAAAAATTGAGAAGCATAGTACTGTGAGTTAGTCCATAAACAATGAGGCCTGAAACATTCTTCTTGGATTTGCTTGAATGAAGGCTTCACATGCATGTACTGTAATTCATTCACAGTAGTGTGTAGCCATTATTGCTAGATCACTGAAACGCAGATCTGCAGATAATGAGATGGACCAGTTTGCTCTTTTTCGATAGAATGGCTCGAAGAGCTGGTCGGGACAATTGTCACCTCTGGCTTGGCTGTTTCTATGAACTGCAAATGAGAAGACACTGCTGGTGGTTCCATGACATGCAATTTGATGTCATCATTGATTTGGCACTGCATGCGGATGGATGATCCTTCGATTCTGTTGCCGTAAATAATTATACATAATTTTCAAGTTTTATAGTGCACAAATAGTGTTACATTCTGTAGCACAGAAGTCACAATTGCACACCATAGCTATAATCACCAGAAGCGGCCACAATTGCATGCCCAGGCTATGAATAGAATAGCTCAAACCTATTTAATACTTAAGTTGGCTATGGTGATCCTGCTCACTATTGAACGAAGACGTTATTTTCATACAATCTCTCGCCATTTCGCCTCTTCTCGAAGCAATTCTCGACATTTGCGTACATAGATCGATCTTTGGTTAGCTCTGGTAAGTTTATGTACCTGTTTATGTACCTGTCATTCTGCTTGTTGCGTAGCAGACCAAAAGGGGGGGGGGGGGTTGCAACCCCCCCCCCCCCCTACCCCTCCGTCCACCAGTGCTAACGTACACCCCTCCGTCCACCAATGCTAAAGGTGGCCATACACTAGGCAACATGTTGCGCGCAACATGGTTGCACGCAACATGTTGCGTGCAACAATACCATGCAGAACTAGGCAACATGTTGCGCGCGCATCACAAGGTTGCCATTGGCAATTTAGTGGTATTCATTATGGCGGAAGCTGATGTCGTTGGAGTTTGTGCTGCTGTAATTGCAATAAGGTTGAAGAATCGACGGAGGAAACGAAGGTTAAGGTCTATGTGGGTTAAAAAGTGGTTGCTTAATCGTGGAGCGCATGGAGCGTATGAACATCTTTTGCAAGAGCTAAAGGTCCTGGATGTATCCAGCTATCGTAACTTCGTACGGATGGACGCTGCAACATTTGAGGAATTGCTTGGCATGGTGGCTCCTTTAATAATCCGAAAGGATACTAAAATGCGCCAATCTATTCATCCAGGAGAACGACTAGCTCTGACATTAAGGTTTTTGGCCACAGGTTGGCAATTAAGCAAATTGTTGCATCCCCGCATGTTGTGTGATAACCAATTCATGCAATATTTATAGGTGAATCCTACGAAAGTTTGAAGTACATCTACAGAATTGCTGCTCAGACTATTGGACAAATAATCCCTGAGACATGTGAAGCCATACATGAAGTTTTACAGCCATATCTTAAGGTATATAGTATTTACATATATATTGACATATGAACACAGATATATGCATGTAGTTTCTAATAATTCAAATCGTCTTTGCCAGTACAAGGACTGGGTGAGCTTGCAGTTGTCGAGACTGAGAAGCTTGGGGGGAGATTCCAACCACTAGTAGGGGTGAACTGGGGTTGCACATTGCATAAAATAGATTTTATCTGCCACTTTACCCAGTTTTTACATTGCGGGTCACTAATACTGCGTAGTTCTGAAGCCACAAACAGGCCAAAAACATCATCATCATCTTGCTTCGAATTCCTGTCACCCACTTTTTCCATGCACGCTATTGCTCTCTTCATTAGTTCGTCTTCCTGTGATTCTTTTTTCTGCCTCTTGGTTAAACCTGTACCTGAACTTGTTGGCCGCTTGGTGGATTGTGCTGTCGAACTGGTATTCATGTCACTTTGGGTGTCGTCTTCTTGTTCTTCCACATGCACATCACTAACCTCTTCGTCCACATTGATCTGTGTGAGACGTTTTGCATAATAGTCTATATGATATCACACATATATACATGCACTCACATATATATTTCCACACACATACATACAGGTACCATCAACAGAAGTCGAATGGGCTTGTGTATCTGAGCTTTTCAGAGACAAGTGGAATTGTTTCAATTGCATAGGTGCTTTGGATGGCAAACATATTGTCATAAGACCTCCTGCCAACACTGGATCGTACTACTTCAACTATAAGCATCACTTCAGCATCGTGCTTTTGGCTTTGGTTGATGCGGATTACAAATTTCTATATGTTGACATTGGCTGCAATGGTAGGGTATCAGATGGAGGTGTTTTCAAGAACAGTAGTTTATATGCTGCTCTTGAAAACAACACCCTGCATCTGCCCAATCGTAAAGCACTACCTGGACAGAGTCAGCCTATGCCTTACACAATAGTAGCTGATGATGCATTTCCACTTAAGGATTATCTCCTAAAGCCCTACAGCCTGTCAGGACTAACAATACAGAATCGTGTATTCAACTACCGATTAAGTCGAGCTCGCAGAATAGTGGAAAATGCATTTGGCATTCTTGCTAACAGATTCCGAATATTTATGGCGCCAATTGCCTTAAAACCTGAAAAAGTTGAAGCTATTACATTAGCCTGTTGCAGCCTGCACAATTTTCTTCGAACTCGAATTGGTGCTCGTTGTGCCTACACTCCTTCTTCAATTCTAGACAGTGAAGATTCTGAAACACATTCAGTATTACCTGGTAACTGGCGACAAGGTCCAGCACCTCAAGGACTACTACCACTTGTGCAACAAGGCAGCAACCGCTACTCAGATTCTGCTAAAGACATAAGAGATCACTTCAGAGATTTCTATTTTTCTAATGAGGGATCTGTACCTTGGCAATGGGACATGATTTGACCTCAGTGTATCTATACTGCATGTAGGTGACCATGATTGATATATGATACAGAGTACGTATATGATATGGATGTATATATCATTAGCCTGATCCACTGGTATGCTTTTATATAACAAGTAAATAAAAACCTTCTCTAACGAGAAAGTTGGTGGGCATATAGGATTGACAATGTTGGTGTAAAAAGCACGGAAACAAGTGTGACAGAAATGTTACTGGAAAATTGAAATAGGCCTATATTTAGCCCAGTCACATTTAGGCAGCGCACGCCTGAGAAAATGGGCTAAATATAGGCCTATTTCAATTTTCCAGTAACATTTCTGTCACACTTGTTTCCGTGCTTTTTACACCAACATTGTCAATCCTATATGCCCACCAACTTTCTCGTTAGAGAAGGTTTTTATTTACTTGTTTCATAAGTTTTTTTTTCTCCGTGTCAACGAAGCTTCATAACTGTAATGTGATGAGGAACGATGTGCAATGGACAAAATGTCTATACCTTACGAACGCTTTGTGCATTGCCCCGACCACAAGTTACTATATAACTTTAATAAATACGTATGTAAAATTAATGTTACAATAACAATAAAATTAATAGTGATAAGTGTAGTTGTTTTTGATAAATTGCCGCCTCCTCTTCCTCGGCCTCTTCCTCTTCTTCTTCTCCCCCCCCCCCCCCCGGGGTAAGGCCATGCGGGTGGCGGGGGCAGTAAAAAAGGCGGGGGCAGCATTGGGGGCAGCATTGGGGGCAGCATTGGGGGGGAGCATCAGCGGGGGTAACGCTGCAGGCGGTGGGTCCAGCGCTGCTGCAGGCGGTGGCCGCGCTTCTGCTGGCGGTGGCGGAGGGTCCAGCACTGCTACAGGCGGTGGCGGGGCTTCTGCTGGCGGTGGCGGTGGGTCCAGCGCTGCTGCAGGCGGTGGCCGCGCTTCTGCTGGCGGTGGCGGAGGGTCCAGCACTGCTGCAGGCGGTGGCGGGGGCTTCTGCTGGCGGTGGCCGTGGGTCCAGCGCTGCTGCAGGCGGTGGCGGCACTTCTGCTGGCGGTGGCCGTGGGTCCAGCGCTGCTGCAGGCGGTGGCGGGGCTTCTGCTGGCGGTGCCCGTGGGTCCAGCGCTGCTGCAGGCGGCGGCGGCGGCACTTCTGCTGGCGGTGGCCGTGGGTCCAGCGCTGCTGCAGGCGGTGGCGGCACTTCTGCTGGCGGTGGCCGTGGGTCCAGCGCTGCTGCAGGCGGTGGCGGGGCTTCTGCTGGCGGTGCCCGTGGGTCCAGCGCTGCTGCAGGCGGTGGTGGCACTTCTGCTGGCGGTGGCCGTGGGTCCAGCGCTGCTGCAGGCGGTGGCGGGGCTTCTGCTGCAGCCATCTATGTGGCAGACAGATTATTGAAACAACTCGCAAAATATAGTATTTACCTTTGATGAATTTTTTCAAGAGAGAAATGTGCTGTTCTGCGGGTCATTGGTTTATACACATGTACAGCCATGTGTTCTAGCTGTGCTATAATTCTATTGGCCCAATTTCATCCGTCCATTCACTGATTGGTCGCTTATTCATGCATGACATCACATACTGAGTGGGAGGAGTGAAGTGTGTGTGTGTGTAGGTGTGCTAAAATTCTATTGGTCAAATACATGACCTGAGGTGCATGCAGGTGCAGTGGTGTTGAAATTAGCACATCTGATACATTCTGCTGTTAACTAGCTATCACTTATGGAAATTTATTTTTGTAAATGACAGCAGTTACTCAAACGTTTCCAAGATCTGCAATGTGCAAGTCCATTGTGATGTATATACCATGCTATAATTGTTGCAAACATGAGAGTATAAGTTGTGCACACATTTTTACATACATGTATATCATTGGCCATGGGAGTAGGTCCCCCATATATCTCTGCATGTGCATGTTAGTTTGCAGAGATATATGTATTATCCACTCAAAAGGTGGGGGTGTCATGAGCCCCTCGCTCACTCATTGTAGCCTACTTTTGGCATAACACACATGTGTATAGCATGCCCCATTCTAACATCAAGTGGCAGTAGAATAGTAATCATTACAAAATGTGGTGGCTTCAAGTGGTCTGCTGTACACAATGCAACTCAACTGTCTGCGGCCACTTGCTAACACTAGAAATCAATGAATATCTGAGCCTTGTAACATACACAAATACATAGAATACACAAATACATGCATGCACCATATATGGCTGTGTTACAGCCTTGGTCTGCTCTGTCAGCTAGACCAGTCCAATCACAATTGTTGGACAGTCCAATAGTTGGACAAAGGACTCAGTGATAGTATTTGGTTCAAAACAAGCATAGTGACCAGACGTTTGTCAGCAATGTGTATAACCACCACTAATCAGAATTACACAATGCACTCAAGTTAAATGCAGCATGGTTCACAAACTAGACACAGTGGTCTCTCTATGGCAACTGTGAGGTTACAATATCAAAATGATTTCCATTTCTGTAGTAAATATACATTGATTTTCTTTCTACAATGACAGGAATGTTGGGATCAATGTGACCAGGGTTCGCTACATATGACCAATTTGAAGCCTGAGCATTAAATGAGTATACATTACACATCAGTAGGTGAGACAGTGTAAGCATTTCATTATTCGTACCATAGCTGCCATTCCGATCCATTTTTCTATTAGCTATGTATGCTTCAATATCATCTCCCCCATCAAATTCATATGATCCTATTAGAAGGTGCGATATGTGTCTCATGTGTGTAATTATGCACATTCTTACTGCATAATGCTGATCTGGGGAACCAGTTATGATTTGAGACAAACATCTGAAGAGACAATTGCCATCACCCCTTGCTCTCAATATTGTTTCAGTGTTAGGGCGATTTAAAACTATATTGGGGCCACCGATGTCTAAATTATTTGCACTGTGAAATGTAAGGCCCAGTTGTGTACACTTTTGACGTTGCCACAGTTCGTCTGTTTGGTAATATCTGAGATATGGCCATGTGGTTTCTCTCTCTGCCCGCTCAACCCTTACATCATTAACAGTAAGATCTATAACAGAGGACTTGGGTGTACTCTGTTTTGGTGTCTGCCCTTTACCCCTTTGTGATGTCTTAGATTTCAAAGAATCAGAAACAGTGGATTTATCCCGGTCTTTGCTAGGTAGTGGTTGTGGAGGTAAAATGTCACAAGCCCGACCAGTTCGCTTAGGTTTACTCTTAATAGGGTTAGGGACTGCAGACAGCTCTATGCACGGAATGTCACTTCTAAATAGTTTACGTAACCTGTTCACTTCTTCAGTACACTCCATGCTGACTTTGATCGATTTAGGATCAAATGCTAACAGATGCAGACCAGCTAGTGTTCTCACACGCGACATGGCAACATAGGCCATTCCTGTTGCAAATATATCACTAGAAAGGTCCACAATTGCACAGTCTAATGATAAGCCTTGACACTTATGGATTGTTACTGCAAATGCCAATATTAAAGGAAACTGCTTTCTGTACACGTAGAAACGGCGTAATACTTGAAACTTACTACGCACACGTTCAATTTTAAACTGCAGTTTAGGAGTGTGATCAAAAGCAACATGAATGCAGTTCTTAGAGATGGCAGTAACAGTACCAAGTGCACCATTGACCAACCCTTCACTGGTTTTTATATTTCGTCTTAGCATGACCCTAACGCCTACTGCAAGTTTTAGCTCTGCCTCTAAACCAGCAGTCATATTACAGTCTTTGTTTAACTTTTCTAGTTCAGATGATGCCCTTTTAGTCCACTTCACCTTCCCTGCTGTTTCATCAAACTCATCTATGCAGGGCATGTTTACTATTGGTGAACTGGCTTTGGAAAGCATCTCTGCATTAAATTGGTCACAAGATTTTCTTGTAGCAAACAGACACACAGGGGACAAATTTTGGCCTAAGAGTTCTTGGAACTTTTCAAAAGCTGTGCATTTTATGACAGCATTGTGCAACAATGCAACAGTTTTGTCAGATATACAATTCACCCTCACTTCATTTAACAACTGACCAAATTCTGGGTCGCGTTTTTGTCGTTCATTAATGGTCAGTTCATCATACACTATAGATTCCCTCCAAATGTTCACAGCTGTCACACAGCCAAGCCTTGCGGCAATAAGTTTATTGGAAATGTTTTGGAACACCATTGAACCATTTACTGGAGGAAGCTGCAGTAAATCGCCAAAGAACAGGACATTCATAGACCCAAACCATTGATCGCTTCCAAACAACTCATCAAGTCTCAAATGAATGTAAGCTAGGGTCAGGCTTGATAGCATGCTAACCTCATCAATGATTATTAACTTCACATGCGTGAAACCATTCCGCATGACTTTAAGTGATTCTTTAGGTAGTGACCAGTAAGTGGATGTCCTAGAATCATGCTCTATAGGTAGTTGAAATAGTCTATGTACAGTCACACCCTCTATGTTAAATGCAGCCAATCCCGTAGGAGCTGCAAGTGCACACCTTATGGAATCTTTGTTATCCTTCCAAAGTTCATTAACCTTTGCTCGAATCGTATGAATTAGGAAGGATTTCCCTGTACCACCCACACCACTAATAAATTTACACAAGGGCTTTAGCTTAGTACAGGAGCATTTCCCATTTTCATGCAGTTTTTGGTGGCAAAGATGGTCATTGATATCATTGAAGATTCGCAGCTGATCTGCATTGAGCTTAGCAACACGCTCTTCAACTGTCTCTGCTGCGTTCACCTCGTTCAAATTGAACACATCTTCCATTGCTGCCTTAGCTTCACCACCAAAATAAGCGTCTTCCTCTGCAGGAGGAACAACGACCCCTTCCTCCTCTCTTGCTTCATTGATTTTCTTCACTGCAGTCTGCACTTTCAACAATGCTTGCAGTTTTTCGTGGTGATCTGACAGACTGACATTGCTACCGATGAGACGATTAAAGGCTACCTCAGCTGTTTCTCCTTCTTTCATCAGATCACATTCATTTCGAAATGGAATGAATAGTAACATGAGAGAATAGAAATAGTCTTCTCTCTGGTTCTCATTGGAAGGATCAAACAGCTTGTGATTAGGAAGAAGAGGCTTTTGCAGCTTCTGGTATACCCTAGAGCCATCCTTGTCTGTCCCGCAATACTTGTACCACTGTACAAAATCATACAAGCACACATTTTCCAACTCATTTGGCCTGGTAGGGTAAAATATGTCTACCATGCTCCCCTCTAATATGTCAGTGGAAGCAGGATTCATCTTTTCAACTTCCACAAGCTGTTTATGAGTCTTAAGCCTGCGCTTTCGTTTGTGAGGCATTGAAGCATCAACCCATTTCACAGTCACTGATTTCTCGGTGAGGTGGTCACCAAGTAACAGGTCGCTTGCTTCGTAGAGGCCACACTCTCTGGAACGTAAGCTCCGAACACCAAAGGACCACAGCTTGCTGTAGATACTGCTGTTTGAATTGACCTCTTGCCACACTTCCTGCATGTTACTTTTCTCTGCTTTGGTTACGTACCCTGTAACATAATGAGCTAGGGTTAACGAAGATTCAGCAGTGAACTGAATGTCCATATTGGCCTGCCAAAGCAGAAGCAGTAGTGGATTGTAATCATTCACTCTACATTCCTGTGCAGCTCGAGGTAGGAGATAAATTTTTTTCCTCGACTTGAGGCATTCCTCCACTGGGTTTAGCACTGCATGCTCAGTCACGTCACGTGGAAAACTAAACCTGCATTTAGTAATGAAACCACTTTTGAGCTTTTGCCTGCGTTTGCAATAGTTAGTACACTTATGCATTTGATATTTAGTGACCAGTGCGTGGAGTTCAGGGTTGAGGGCAGCATCTGGGATTTTACATGTGATGCGTTCCTGGATCCATGCAAGAACGTCTTTTGGATCACTCTTCCCAATCACTGGCGCATCCTGAATCCACAGCAATACATGATAATGAGGGGCTCCCCGCGCCTGATACTCTTTTTTCCAAAAGAAATGTAGGACTACACCAAGCACAGATCCTTTTAGCAGAATAGTGTAAAATAAATGGTGAAAATTTGCAGAGAATTTTCGGGACACTGAAACAGGATCTTCAATGCAAAGCTTAGATATGGGATAGCTAGGAGGATGGTCATTGACCTTCCTTAGGTACCTATCTATGTGGGTAGAGTTGTACTCTGCACAGCTAAAAGTTATGAAAAGAGTGGGCGATCCATACTCTCTCAACATGCATTTTAATTCACTACTTTTATGGAACCAGTACTGCTTAGTCCCACGCACAGATTGAAATATTGTGGAAAGATTTGCTTCTACACTTTCATCAGAATTTGAAACTCTGGAAAGGAATTCACGCACAGGCACTTTGCCCTTAGATGTAGTTTTAAGAACATTGTAAATGCCTGCAGAAATCTGCCTCATCTCTTGCTGCCATAATAAAAAGAAAACATATTGAGGATCTTTTTGAAACCGAGAATCTTTGTTGAGCAGCCGAGATTTAGCATACTCTGATGCTGACAAGTGAATGTCTCGAGGGTGGAATTCACCAAACTGCCCAGAAGGAAAAAGTGTTGGAAAGCACATCACATCAAGGTGTCTCTGTCTGCTTTCGATAGGACTGTCTTTAACATTTTGCATCTTATACTGCTCAACATCCAACTTTGTTGACCCTTGCTGGTCAAGCGATTGAATAGTGTACGCCTGTAAAGCAGCCACGTCATCAGTCGATGCTTTTTCTAACATTATGCTAGAAGCTTGGTCTACTACTTCAACAATATATTTAGCTGCCTCGTCTAATGATGCATCGTCTACATTTTTATAAAGCCAATTTATTTCTTTGAGTTTTTGAATGGCTAATTTTACAGCATTAACATCCACTAGTGTTTGCCACACAATCTTATCCTTAGTTGGTACACCATTTACAATTATGTACAACTGAGGGTCAGGCAAAGCTACAAGACCACTACCACCAAGTTCAATTTCCGATAAAGTGTCCCATGTTTTATTTAGTGGCAGTGGCAAGAAAAACATGCAACCCCTGCAGGCTTGAAGTGCGTTATATGCCGGCACTTTACCTGAATATGTCCCAAGTCGCACGATAGTCTGAAAAGCCTTTGCTCTCTGAATCAGTTGTTTACTGAGAGCATTTAGAGATTTTAGTTCGTCTGGTATGAGTTCAGTGACAAGCCCATTAAGAACACATCTTGCTGGAATAGTATTTTTGTTTAGAAATGGGCGGCAGTACTGGCAGATGTACAGTTGTTCAGTGACACCAT
This sequence comes from Ephydatia muelleri, assembly GCA_013339895.1. NCBI lineage: Eukaryota > Metazoa > Porifera > Demospongiae > Spongillida > Spongillidae > Ephydatia > Ephydatia muelleri. The sequence continues at coordinate 13,944,576 of JABACO010000006.1, forward strand.
TCTGCAAAACATGGGCTTTCAGTCTTTGCCAGGTATCTGTTTCATATTTGTCAAGGCTAAAGTTTACACAAGACACTTGTTTGCGCTGAAACAGTCTTTCACAGCTACAACATGCAAATTCTGCATCGTCATTGAACTTGGATTGTAGCTCAGCTATAAGGTCAGCATGCGTAACTTTCAAGTCTCTCTCAATGCAGCCTAGACCAGATGATAAATGGTCTTCACTAACTACAGCATGCTCAACTCCATCCTCACTAAACAAATCTGACAAATTGTCTTTCATGCCCATAAATGGTATAAGCTCATCAATATTTCCACTAGCAAGTGCTGAATCAATAGCCAAAATAGTCATGTGACATTTGCGAGCTTTGTAAAGTAGCCTGGTGAAAGTCCGTAATGCAGGATAGTGAGGCATAGCTGCCCTAATAACTCGCAATGGACTAGAGCATTCTGGAAGCTCACAATAAATAGGATGCCCAAGCTGATCAATAAACCCAGAATGTGATTTCAAAGTGACATCATAATGAACATGACCACACCCTGAATCAAGAGCATCGAGCCCAGCTCTGAGGTCTTCAATGGACTTTTGGAACAGTGAATTTGTTTTTAACACTATTGCTACTTCTTCACTAGTGAGCTTGCGACACTCATTTGTACATTTTCATTTCAAAGGGCGCATGGTGACCTTATCCCTGTCCTTTATCTCCTCTGCCACTACACACCTACCATTGAGGTCTACTGGAATGGCTCCATGCTGTTTTCTGTGAGTGTACGAATTATCAAAGAAGTAAGGCTCAGCCCCAGCAGTATGAAACCTATGCCCGACTAAAATATCACTCTCTTGCAACTTCTTTGCATTAACCTTACGGATAGTTTTTAGCAGTGACCCTGCCTGTGATCTTCGTACACTTATTGCTTTAGCAAGTAATGCATCTGCACTAATCTTACTTACTGCTGCACGGGCAGATCTTGTAACAACCTTTTGAGCTAGCAATGGATGGCTATTTGCAGAAAGCATTGTTTACATCACTCAGAAGCTCACTATCCCTAAGAATTGCTTTTTCAAGACTCACTCCATACTCTGCTAGTGTGCGAGAGTTGGGCTCAAACAGGGAGTAACTATATGGGAGAAGATAGGGTTGCAGTACTTTTATTTTACCACACATTATGCCTTATCATGTATCAAAACATTTTACCAACTGCGCATAACGTGAATTATTTTATTTTCATACAACTCAATTTTCTGTACACACATGTGTAGTGGACCTTTAAAACAATGTGAGAGACACAAATTACCTTTTGTACCCTTTACATGTACATGGGGAACTTTTACTTGTGGGAAGCCTTACTGTACATCTGATAATCGGCTGCATGCAAGGGTTGGATGCGCATGACAGACTTGTTAATTAAATTTCTGAAAATGCAATTACAGTAGTACACACATGTGTATAGTCCTTTATTGCACATCACATTTACAATGTAACAGACACAGATGCATGTACATGTACAAATAACCTTTTGTACAAACATTGACCTTTACCAGGGAACATCCCGTGTAGGAAGCCATACTGTACATCTGATAATATGTCATGCAGGCATACAAGAGTGTTAATGTGTGCATGACAGGAAGCCATGAGCCACGTGCATAGCAGCCCTTAGATTTTAAATGGTACATACAGCATGCTATAACATACCTTTGGGTGGTAGTGGTAGTGGTAGTGGTAGTTCTACGACCCTTCCAATACCGACTCATTCTAGCTGCCTTAATGGTAGCTGAATTACCCCTGTATATCCGCCTTTTAGCAGCACGGTTCTCCTCGACGCTCTCTTGATATCGCTGCCTTTTAACAGCACGGTTCTCCTCGAGGTCCTCTCCATATCGCTGCCTTTTAGCAGCACGGTTCTCCTCGAGGTCCTCTCCATATCGCTGCCTTTTAGCAGCACGGTTCTCCTCGAGGTCCTCTCCATATCGCTGCCTTTTAGCAGCACGGTTCTCCTCGAGGTCCTCTCCATATCGCTGCCTTTTAGCAGCACGCTTAGGTTCAATATTTGCGATGTAGCTCTCGCGTACAGAGGCCTTCTTTTTTTCAGGATCGGCCTTGTAGCTCTCGCGTACAGAGGCCTTCTTTTTTTCAGGATCGGCCTTGTAGCTCTCGCGTACAGAGGCCTTCTTTTTTTCAGGGTCGGCCTTGTAGCGCTCTCGGGCTTTAGCCTTGTTCTCTTCTTGCTTTTGGAGGTATTCCGCTCGTTGCTTCGTTCTCTTCTTTCGATTACGCGAAGGCATTTTTAGAAAAACAACTTCACTAGCCAAAATAAGTAACGACTAAACTGACACCAAAATAAATTTTGTGCCTGTTGGAGTATTTATACTGCCTAAAATTATCCATACTCCTGTATTTAGAACATAGTAATATACCCATACCGTATATAGTACTTTTTCGTTGTAGCTTCTTTATTACCTTAAGGGGCACCGCGCCGGTAAATTCTGAAGCGATTGGTACTATCGCCGTTCTTTAAAACCATTCCTAGCGTGAGTTATACTTGACGAAGAAGAAGAAGACGACGACGACGACCAACAATTTTTTTGGGCATGGGCACGAGAAACAGGTTCTTAGTTGGTCTAGAAGGGCATAGTTTTATGACATGAAACTAGCACCAAAACGTAGATCTTGGTGTTGTCGTTCGATTGCTGCAAAGAGAAAAGCTATCCGTTTCTTCGTTGTCCCTCGCGACGCAACTGAAAATTTTTAATGACATTCATGACTCCTCAATCAATCCTATATTGAACCTGCTGACGCAGGTTCAGATACTTTACTTACCACTGATAAGTTGGATATGCTCTTCTTGGCGATGATGAAGTCATCCAAAAACTTCAGTTGCTCCAAATGGGGCCACTTCGAAACATACACCTCATCTGTTCCTGTCCCTGTTTTCACTTTAGAGGATTTTTGCTTTTCCCTGGTGTACTGAGCCCTGATGCTCTTGATTTTAGCTTTCACTTCACATTCTATCAGCAGATATGGTAAAAAATATTTATACAATAATCGGCGGGAGGGGGGGGGGGATAGTACATGAAGATCTATGTAAACAAACTATATATATTCGTGTTACTGTACTTATTATTTGGTGCGGTGCCTGCAAATGTTATTCACAAAGTGGTTAGCTGTTACAGCTGCTATGAATTAATTTACCTGTTGCTTTTAAAGCAGCTGTCAACTCGGCCATTGCTTTGTTCCTTTGGTCGCGATTGAAATACGACTTCAATGTTGTGTTGTACAAGCACGGCCGTTGCTCGTACAATTCAATAAGGCGAGTTATCAAATCCGTTGTCCAAACAACACTACTAACGCTGATAGAAGCCATCTTATTTGGCAATTACGTAATTGCAATGAATACACTTAGGATGGCGGTACTTTGATGTTAGCGGCAACAATGTTGCTCCGAATAGACACCCTTTCTAATCCAGGAACTATGTTGCGTGTTGCACGCAACACGCAACAAGGGCCATACACTAGGCAACATTTCGGCGCGCAACGTGTTGCGCGCCGAAATGTTGCCTAGTGTATGGCCACCTTAACGTATTATAGTGTGCATACCACACCCCAACATGTTAGGTTCCATCACTACACACTGGTAGTTCTGATTGGTTTTAATATTGTCTTGCCGTTTCGTAACATGTATACCGATGTTACCAGACCCTTTCCTAGGCTAAGTCCATTCACCCATACCAACTAATGGACAGCTTCTCTCAGATTTTGCTGCAAATGTATTGTTTTTTGTATGAGTATTTCACTTTGGTCTCACCATCAGATGAACAACTGCGCCAGTTAGCACTGAAGCGTAATGAACACATGAACGAAATAGAATCGAAACATGCTTGCACATATGAAGGATGGGATCAGTATGTTGTTATTCCAGACAACAAACTTGAATATTTACATGATATGCTTATTCAGAAACATGAACATGTTATGCTGAGGGGTCCTCCATCATGTGGGAAAACAACTATAGCGTTTACATTCTCCAAGTATTTGCAGAAAAAAGGCATTGATGTGTTTTCAGTTTCTTGTATACATCTAAGCAAACATACTATTGATGATTTTTTTCAAAACCAAACTTTCACAACGTGGTCTGATGTTCTTAAATGGAATCGTGACGCTATAGTTATTATCGATGAAGCCCAATTGTTATACAGTAACGAGTATAAGCAGTTTTGGGTCGATGTAAAAAGTGCTCCAAGAAACATTTCAATATTTTTTCTTTCTGCTTATACTTATGGCTTTGCAGAGATGGATGTTAGTACTTGTTTTGAAGTGACAAATTTATATTTCTCCTTTCTCAAGCTTGAAATGAGTTGCTTTCAGCAAATCATTCGTATGCATATTGAGAATTTTACATTTCTTCAGCATATAACTGATGATATATGGGATATGGCTTATCATGATACTGGTGGCCATGCGTGTTTGCTTAGAGCAACTCTTAACTTTCTGATAGAAGAATTCAAGAAATTGGGTCATGGTCAAGGCAAACCTTTTGTCCCGAATCATGTATGTCAAACTGCCGCAAATCTGCTTAAATCACAAAGTTATATCTCAACCATTTGTAGTCTTCGAACACTGACCTATCTGAAAGGTATGCAGCCATCAAAATATTCTCTCCTCCAATCTGCATTGTTTAAGTGTGATGAGGAGCTTGTTTTTTCATTGACGGACCATAACGAACCAGATTTTGCTATTCTCCAGCGCTTGATCAAAATAGGAGTTATTCAAAGCGTAGAATATCCTAATTACTATCAATATCAATTTACAGCTCCACTTGTGTATGATGCAGTTTACCGATCCTTCATGAGTGGGTCTGATGTGATTGAAAATCCCACATCAGATGCTGATTTTCAGCATTTTCTCTTGTGTGTTCTTGCTAACATCAATCCCCACAGACTGATTGGTTCGTGTCATTTTCAGGGTAGAAAAACTGGCAACGTGTATGAAGATTTTTGGCAAAAGGAATTTTATCGTAGTATGGCCAAACAGTTGTCTGGGAAATTATCTATCTCTACCAATGTTGGGCGGAAATTTAAAGAAAAGCAGTGGAGTACCCGTGTAGGTTTCATGGACTTCTACATTAATCATAATGTGAAATGGGGTTTTGAGCTAGTATGTGGAGGAAAGAATCTGCAAGAACGCATCAGTCGATTTCTTGAAGGTGGAAGGTATCACCATTATGATTTTAATAAGTGGGTTGTTATAGATGTTCGGAAATCGAACCCTATTGCTATCAAAGAAAATGTTTGTTATGCTGTATATAATCAAGATTACAGTGAACTGTGTGTAACGTACAAAACAATGCACCGAATAGTGGTGAAAGTCACAGGATCAGAATGACGTGTTTTTCCCCTTTATTTGACACCTCAGCATTATATATTGCATTTGGTCTGTGTAAATGTGTGCTACTGTCAATGATAATGGTTACTATGTTGTATATAATGCATTATATTGTGCATTTGGTCTGTGTAAATGTGTGCTATCAATGATAATGTTTTCTATGTTGTATATAATGAAGATTACAGTGAATTGATTAATACATTATAGAGTAGGATTGGAAACGCAGCCTATTAACAGAAACTAACACCTGCATTCTGCTTAGTTCTTGTACCCAGGCCACCATCATGGGATGATGACATGTCTTTAACAGTATTAGCAATCAGGGTGTTACGAGGTCCGATACCCTCTGCAACTTCAGGTAGGAGAGTTCGATTTGCAGTGTGTAGGTCGAGGGGTCCTGTTGCTCTTTATGTGTTTTGTTCGTTTACACTATCCGTTACGGAGATTCAGCTGTGCAAAGTTAATGCGCATTTCCAGCTCGATTTGCATAATTATTGCATGCAAACCGCGTTATGTTCTCCGATACCACAATACATTTCAATAACTTCTTTGTTCGGCCCATTCTCCAACATTCTCTACCTTTAACTAAGATGGCTTTTCGGCTATCCGTTTGCAACTGTATCTGCTTCACCCAGGCAGTGAGTTTATGTGTACAGTGCTCCAAATGAAAAGCTGCCTAAAACTGAATTTGTCAGTTATTGGCCTTCTCTGCACTCATGATCACCTTCTCTGCACTCATGGTCACCTTCTCTGCACTCATGATCACCTTCTCTGCACTCATGGTCACCTTCTCTGCACTCATGGTCACCCTTCTCTGCACTCATGGTCACCTTCTCTGCACTCATGGTCACCTTCTCTGCCCTCATGGTCACCTCTGCACCCTTGTCTGCACTCATGATCACCTTCTCTGCACTCATGGTCACACTTCTCTGCACTCATGGTCACCTTTTCTGCACTCATGGTCACCTTCTCTGCACTCATGGTCACCCTTCTCTGCACTCACGGTCACCCTTCTCTGTACTCATGGTCACCTCTGCACTCATGGTCACCTTCTCTGCACTCATGATCACCTTCTCTGCACTCATGGTCACCTTCTCTGCACTCATGATCACCTTCTCTGCATTCATGGTCACCCTTCTCTGCACTCATGGTCACCCTTCTCTGCACTCATGGTCACCTTTCGCTGCACCCATGGTCACCTTCTCCGCACTCATGGTCACCCTTCTCTGCACTCATGGTCACCCTTCTCTGCCCTCATGGTCACCTCTACACCCTTGTCTGCACTCATGGTCACCTTCTCTGCACTCATGGTCACCCTTCTCTGCACTCATGGCCACCTTTCTCTGCACTCATGGTCACCTTCTCTGCACTCATGGTCACCTTCTCTGCACTCATGGTCACCCTTCTCTGCCCTTGGTCACCCTTCTCTGCACTCATGGTCACCTTCTCTGCACTCATGATCACCTTCTCTGCACTCATGGTCACCCTTCTCTGCCCTTGGTCACCCTTCTCTGCACTCATGGTCACCTTTCTCTGCACTCATGACCACCTTTCTCTGCACTCATGGTCACCTTCTCAGCACTCATGGTCACCCTTCTCTGCACTCATGGTCACCTTCTCTGCACTCATGGTCTCCCTTCTCTGCACTGCACTCATGGTCACCCTTCTCTGCACTCATGGTCACCCTTCTCTGCACTCATGGTCACCCTTCTCCATACTCATGGTCACCTTCTCTTCACTCATGGTCACCTTCATGGTCACCTTTCTCTGCACTGCACTCATGGTCACCCTTCTCTGCACTCATGGCCACCTTTCTCTGCACTCATGGTCACCTTTCTTTGCACTCATGGTCACCTTCATGGCCACCTTTTTCTGCATTCATGGTCACCCTTCTCTGCACTCATGGTCACCTTCTCTGCACTCATGGTCACCTTCTCTGCACTCATGGTCACCCTTCTCTGCACTCATGGTCACCTTTCTCTACCCTCATGGTCACTTGTCTGCTCTCATGGTCACCTTCTCTGCACTCATGGTCACCCTTCTCTGCACTCATGATCACCTTCTCTGCACTCATGATCACCTTCTCTGCACTCATGGTCTCCTTCTCTGCACTCATAATCACCTTCTCTGCATTCATGGTCACCCTTCTCTGCACTCATGGTCACCTTTCTCTGCACCCATGGTCACCTTCTCTGCACTCATGGTCACCTTCTCTGCACTGATGGTCACCCTTCTCTGCACTCATGGTCACCCTTCTCTGCCCTCATGGTCACCTCTACACCCTTCATGGTCACCTTCTCAGCACTCATGGTCACCCTTCTCTGCACTCATGGTCACCATCTCTGCACTCATGGTCTCCCTTCTCTGCACTGCACTCATGGTCACCCTTCTCTGCACTCATGGTCACCCTTCTCCACACTCATGGTCACCTTCTCTTCACTCATGGTCACCTTCATGGTCACCTTTCTCTGCACTGCACTCATGATCACCCTTCTCTGCACTCATGGCCACCTTTCTCTGCACTCATGGTCACCTTTCTCTGCACTCATGGTCACCTTCATGGCCACCTTTTTCTGCATTCATGGTCACCCTTCTCTGCACTCATGGTCACCTTCTCTGCACTCATGGTCACCTTCTCTGCACTCATGGTCACCCTTCTCTGCACTCATGGTCACCTTTCTCTACCCTCATGGTCACTTGTCTGCACTCATGGTCACCTTCTCTGCACTCATGGTCACCCTTCTCTGCACTCATGATCACCTTCTCTGCACTCATGGTCACCTTCTCTGCACTCATAATCACCTTCTCTGCATTCATGGTCACCCTTCTCTGCACTCATGGTCACCTTTCTCTGCACCCATGGTCACCTTCTCTGCACTCATGGTCACCTTCTCTGCACTGATGGTCACCCTTCTCTGCACTCATGGTCACCCTTCTCTGCCCTCATGGTCACCTCTACACCCTTCATGGTCACCTTCTCTGCATTCATGGCCACCTTTCTCTGCTCTCATGGTCACCTTCTCTGCACTCATGGTCACCTTCTCTGCACTCATGATCACCTTCTCTGCACTCATGGTCACCCTTCTCTGCCCTTGGTCACCCTTCTCTGCACTCATGGTCACCTTCTCTGCACTCATGATGACCTTCTCTGCACTCATGGTCACCCTTCTCTGCCCTTGGTTACCCTTCTCTGCACTCATGGTCACCTTCTCTGCACTCATGGTCACCTTTCTCTGCACTCATGACCACCTTTCTCTGCACTCATGGTCACCTTCTCAGCACTCATGGTCACCCTTCTCTGCACTCATGGTCACCTTCTCTGCGGTCATGGTCACCCTTCTCTGCACTCATGGTCACCCTTCTCTGCACTGCACTCATGGTCACCCTTCTCTGCACTCATGGTCACCCTTCTCCACACTCATGGTCACCTTCTCTTCACTCATGGTCACCTTCATGGTCACCCTTCTCTGCACTCATGGCCACCTTTCTCTGCACTCGTGGTTACCTTTCTCTGCACTCATGGTCACCTTCATGGCCACCTTCCTCTGCACTCATGGTCACCCTTCTCTGCACTCATGGTCACCCTTCTCTGCACTCATGGTCACCTTTCTCTGCACTCATGGTCACCCTTATCTGCACTCATGGTCACCTTCTCTGCACTCATGATCACCTTCTCTGCACTCATGGTCACCCTTCTCTGCACTCATGGTCACCTTCTCTGCACTCATGGCCACCTTTCTCTGCACTCATGGTCACCCTTCTCTGCATTCATGGGGTCACCCTTCTCTGCACTCATGGTCACCCTTCTCAGCACTCGTGGTCACCCATTTGAGTCATGCAATTGACATATAAGGCAGATGAGTGTTAATACATTTATTGATGGGGATTAATTTTAAGGTGGGGAGCGGGATTCAAGTACTTCTGGTTTTTTGTGCTTGTTGCAGTGCATTTTAAATAACCTAACCTTTTCCTTTTTGTACAGTTGGATTTAGCACTTACTTCTGTATCATCACTTAGCACTGAACGCTTTCAAAGGTGAGATGGGCTCATGCTAGAACTTTGATTGTGGGTTGCTTCAGGTGTGCAATTTTCATTGAAGTGGGGAAAGAGTTAAAGGGGAACTGGATAGTCTGCCTGTTGTAGGGGAATGATTGTCACCCCACTTCAAACGTGATGGCCAAAGCCTACCAAATGGTTGTATCTCAGGGCACAACATGGATAGTATAATTGGTGGGATTAAGTCACTGTCTGTGGTTGTGTATTTGATATTCAACCTGCTAGTCCCTTGATTAGTTTTACCTAGGTATTTATGTTGTAGTGCATTGTGTGTTTGGTCTCTTTTATTTGTTTGGGTCTGTGTCTGTACCAGGTCCAGTGACATCTTGGACCATCGTGTGTCGTATAGCCCTTAATCCCCCGAGAGAGTTTGTATATGTTCTGTGGTTTGCCACAAAGATATTCTTGTGTGCATAATAGTATGTTTACCAGTTTAGTGTAGGAATAAGAATAATGGATGTTATCTATTTGTCCACTTTGTGAATTGCATGGCATCATTTACTACTCGTATACACCGTACAGTACCACGAATAAGCCCCCCCCCCCCCCCCTCTGCCCCCAACAATAAAAAAAGGCTCATGTTTATATGTCCGTATCTACGTAATCGCGAATGCTTCTGTGTAACTTTTTCATAATCATGTACAGGTACCATTTTGTTTCTGAAATGCTGAATACGTTTGAGACTTTCGAGGTTAAGGAGATGCACACGTTTAAACATGGGCCTTTTTTTATTGTTGGGGGAGTATATTCGTGGTACTTTACTACGGTATTAATGAATGTAAATGGTACTAGTGTGCTTACCTTTCAACTTTTAATTGAAAATAAAAATTTGAGCAGATTTACCTCGAATTCTAATATTTTTGAGTGTATGCTGAATTAGGCATCAGAATAAGTGATTTCAACAGAACCATCTACAGCGTCGAGGAAGTATATAGAAATGTGGTAGTCCAGTGAAGCAGTAGTATCAAGGTCCATGCATCAATGGATAGTATTTTTTTAATCTGCGATATTGGGATTAAGTCTTTATATGATTTTATCGCTATGTAGAACTTGAATTTTTCAAGATATAAGACCATTAATGCTTGTAATTCCATATTTTGGACTCATTTCGGTACGATTTTTTTCTATTTAGTCAGGTTTCTGTGGGGCTTGCGGTATGAACAGCAATTTTTCGCACCTTTAACCGATTACCGGCTGTAGGCGCATAAATGCGACATGTAATTAATGATGTTTAACGGCCGTAGGCGCATAATTGCGACAGTATAACAAATTCACGTCCAATAACCTACCACAAGAATCGCGTACGTCCAACGCTCAATAATATCACAACCCTGTTGTCCAGCTGTTAGAAAAACCACTGAAAGCGGCATATTTGAATTATAAAAATTCATGAATATTACGGTAAAATAGTCTAGAGGCGGCAAGGGTTTATGTAACGCATATGCACGTTGCAGGTGTTCGTGTCGAAGAGAAAAGCGCGAGGTATGTGCGGTAGATAGTATGAACCAATACATGTAAACACACAAATGAATGAATGGCATTAGAGAATGACGAAACGGCTGAAACTGGACGAGGTCATTGACCTTTTGAACAGGGATGACGAAGACTTTAGTATTGCAAATGCTGATGCAGACTTCGATGTTGCTAGTACCACTGATGAAGTTGAGCCAATCATGTACGATGCTGAGCCAATGGCAGCTGGCAGTGATGACGAGTACGAGGAGATAGGGATTGAAGTGGAAGTTGAGGATGTTGATGCAGGAGAGATGGGCTGGATCTAGAATTCGTACAAGAAGAGATAGAGGAGCATGACACAGCCAGTGCAAGTAGGTGTTAAACAATCCATCTGCATACTTGCATATACACTGCATTTTATTAGATCCACATGGTTACAAATGGACTACGAAACTGACCCCAATTACAGTTGGTGAATTTGAAGAGCAGGTCGGTCCAACATTTAGAGTTGGAAATACGCCCATGTCCGTTTTCAGCCACATGTTTCCTGCCACCATTGTTGAAAGCATCGTGAAAGAAACAAACAGATATGCTCACCAAGAAATGGGTGATGAAAAGTTTGCTAAGTGGCAACCAATTGATAGCAATGAGTTCAATGCCTACCTGGGATTCAATATTTTGATGGGGTTGGTCCGCTTTCCTGAGTTAGAGGATTATTGGAAAAATGACCCATACTTCAATTATCCACCAATTTCTGACAAAATCTCTAGGACTAGGTTTAGACACATAAGCCAGTTTATGCATTTTGTCGATAACGATGTGCTGCCTACCAGAGGTGAAGTAGGGTACGACAGGCTGGGCAAAATAAAGCCTATAATCACAGGAATAGCAGATGCTATACAGGCTGCATACTCACCTGGTAAAGAAGTCTCTGTCGATGAGGCGATGATCCCTTTTCAGGGACGCTCCAGTCTCAAACAGTTCCTCCCACTGAAACCTATCAAAAGAGGCATAAAAGTGTGGTCACTTGCTGATAGCAACAATGGTTACATACATCGGTTTGATGTATACACAGGGAAAGGAAGTGGAACTGAGAAAGATGCTGGGCTAGGAGAAAGTGTTGTACTAAACCTGACATCCCACCTACAGGGACCATGTGTATTGTGACAACTTTTTTTCATCTCCAATACTTTTTGATGAGCTTCTCCAGAGTAAACTTTATGCTTGTGGTACAATTCGCCAGAATCGAAAAGGTTTTCCAGAGGATCTGAAAGGCAATTGGAAGAAAGATGAAAAGTTAGCTACATATAGACATATACTAACAGTATCACTTGCATACATAGGGGTGACCTGGAAGGACAACAAAGTCGTCACGGTACTTTCAAGTAATGTCCAACCTGGTGAGGTGGACACCTGCAAAAGAAAACAAAAGAATGGTACACATATGCAACTCAGCTGCCCTGTAGCTGTGGTTGAGTATGTCAAGTACATGCGAGGAGTTGATCAAAATGATCAACTTCGCACATACTATCTTGTTAGGCTAAAAAGCAGGAAATTTTACAAATACATATTTTGGTTTCTATTTGAACTGGCAGTGACAAATGCCTTTGTAGTCTACAGAACCTATTCACAAGGGAAAACAATGAAACTCAGAGAGTTCCGCCTAGAACTTGCAAAACAGCTTATAGGCGACTACAATTCCAAGAAATGTCCAAGATATTTGAAAAAGGCAAACCTTCTCAGCTAAGCATGGATGGGCCTAATGTTAATATTGAAGGTATTTGAGGACCTTCAGAGTGAAATTTAGTTAGAGAATGGAAAAAATCTTCTAAATGTTGGTTCATGTGGACTGCATGTCATACATGGAGTATTTAGAAGTGCTATGTCAGAGACTGGATGGGACATAGAAACTCTTCTGACAAGTGCATATCGCCTGTTTAAAGATTCTCAGCTCACAGTGAGCATGTGGGTGACCTGAACAACACTGAGCATCTGGGTGACCTACAGCACACTGTGAATATGTGGGTGACCTTCAGCACACTGTGAGTATGTGCGTGCTGTAAGTCTCACTGTGAGCTGTAGGTCACCCACATGCTCAGTGTTCTGTAGGTCACCCAGATGCTCAGTGATGTGAATGTCCCCCACATGCTCACTCTGTGCTATACGTCACCCAGATATTCACAGTGTGCTATAGGTCACCCAAAAGTTCAGTGGAGTGAAGGTCCCCCACTAAGTCACCCACATACTCACAGTGTGCTGAAGGTCACCCACATATTCACAGTGTGCTGAAGGTCACCCAGATGCTCTGTTCAGGTCACCCACATGCTCACTGTGAGCTGTAGGTCAGAGCTATGACAGGGCATTAAACGCTGTGCATGTAATTAGGGCATACCAGTAGTACAGTTACTGAATAGATAGCAATGTCAGGAAAACACTCAGGTCTACTCTCCTTATGACCCTGAAGCTTTGAGTACTGGCACCAGTCTTGTTGCCATGACAGTTAGTCCTAGGTAGCCTAGAACCTTTGCATCTTTCCCTTCCCTTCCCTTCCCTTCCCTTCCCTTCCCTTCCCTTCCCTTCCCTTCCCTTCCCTTCCCTTCCCTTCCCTTCCCTTCCCTTCCCTTCCCTTCCCTTATCTTCCCTTATCTTCCCTTCCCTTCCCATCCCTTCCTATCCCTTCCACTTCCACTTCCACTTCCCTCGAACTGTCTATTGATGTGTCCATTCATCTATTCATAGGTTTTTTTAAGAAACCACAATACACCTCAGAAGTACAGTAGTGGCTCGCACATTGCGACAATTTGCATATCCCACATTGGGAAAATATGCCCCATTCATAGTGATGTTAGGCTACATGTTTGTGTTCCTACAACCCACCGCTAATGAGATTCACTTGGTGATGGATCTCATTAGATAGTGGTTTATGTCAACTATACCCCTGTTGATCCTCCCAGCAGTTATTAACTGCACCTACCTTCACATACCCTTTGGCTTGAATGAAAACAAACTTACCTGTACACACCTCACCCTTATACATAAAGACTGGCTCTAGATGGACAGCTGACGACAGATAGGCAGGTTGCATATTTATGCCAGCTCCAACACCTAGCTTGACTGTTAGTGTAAGACAGACAACACAAGTGGCATGATTGAGATTCATCGATCAGCACATAAACCACCTACATATGCATGCATGTGCACATAAGATATGTGCATCTTGTGCAAGTGCCAGCCTGCGTACAATATGAGTGAAGGAATTACAGCACAATACAAACTGTGTCAACAGCACCTTACCAAGCATCATGTTCTACAAGCTTCTCAGATGCCTATCCCCAGCTGAGGATGCACATGTCTTCTAAATGAATTACTCTGTACCACCAAACCAATCACAGTTAGCCACAGGAGCAGCAATGGCTATGAATCCGAAGAAGCTCAGGGCACCAGGACAAACAAAGCATCAAAAAAAACGTGTAACACCTCAGGTTGAGATGACCAGTGTAGGTATAAGGATGTACCTGGAATATCAGACTCGCTGTAAGATTCAGAATATCTAAATTTGGTGCATTAAGGGATAGGAGTGCATTTAATCCTAATCCCAACATACCACACGATGACACATCTTTGTTTTGGCAATGAGCACACCATTTTCAGCTGTGTGAAGATGAAAAGCATGACAGAAAAAAAGGTACAGTGTGTGGAGTGATGATCTTTTTAAGCTCATGCATTTGCTACATGTCAATCAATATGATGGTGATTTGGTACGACAAATGTGTATGCTTCCATACAACTTGCAGCTGCAGCATTACATGTCAAAAATTGGGACATCAGAAAATCCTTTATTTTGCCAACCATTCATACAGAGAACACAGATCAATTGTGTTTAGGTCTCTGCTTTTTTATTCGCAGATGGACGTTGCGGACAAATGTCTGTGGAGTACGATCAGGTGAGGCTGGCTGCCACTGGGATTTAAGCTACATGTAATGCTGCTTCTTTGTATGTGTAGGAACCATACACACTTGTGCATAGCTCTTCATTTACATCAACTAATCTAAAACAGTACAGTACGTGCACAGACATTTAGCCATGTGCAAAAGAGTATTTTGTACGCATGCATGACATTCAAATGTACGATTATAAGTCACGAGGACTGTTGCTTACTTACCCCTATACCGGCTGGCTGTAAACATGCCTTCACCACCTTCATACTGTCTTATCTCACCGTGTGTAGGCAAAGCCACGAACACGTTGCTGTGATGTTTAAATCTTCAGCTGAACTAAAAATATATGCATAACCACAGTTGTGCGCTGTTGCTCAAGTTCTGCCAGAGGTCACGTTGACGATCGAAGCGCTATAGCGACGACGTGCATTTACTAGTAGTGTCAAAAAAATTATCACTTACCTCATAGATTCACACATGACTCCGAAGGGAGGCTGTGAAGTCCTATGTCTTTATGCCGCTATAAATTCACATGCATATATTGGTGCTCATTCATAAGAAATCGGGGACTTGCTCGACCACGATTTCTAATGAATGAGCACTTCGTATGCATTCTAATTATAGTGCATTTCTAGTGACGATTGATCTACGCATGGCTGAGCCTCAGAGTGCACGGAAGAAGAGAAGGTGCCTAAAGCGGGAGATGAGCAGACGGTGATTGGTGATATTAAAGCTGGCAAACATGTGGAGGACATTGCACGTGAGTAAGGGATAAGTAAATCCCAGGCATACAGAATTTTTCAACGCAAGTATTCAATTGTAAGAGCTGTAGCCAGAGGGTAGTGTGCCTACGCAGTCAAAGGTCGTAGTCAATAAGGCTAAATACCCGGTAATTGACCAAGCCGTGTTCCAGTGGTTTTGCTCGCGAAGAAGCCTTCGAGTTGGCTGCAAACCGTTACCTTTGCCTACACGCGGTGAGATACGACACTATGAAGGTGGTAAGGGCATGTTTACAGCCGGTAGAAGGGTAAGTAAGCAACAGTCCTTGTGACTTATAATCGTACATTTGAATGTCATGCATGCGTACAAAATACTCTTTTGCACATGGCTAAATGTCTGTGCACGTACTGTACTGTTGTAGATTAGTTGATGTAAATGAAGAGCTATGCACAAGTGTGTATGGTTCCTACACATACAAAGAAGCAGCATTACATGTAGCTTATATCCCAGTGGCAGCCAGCCTCACCTGATCGTACTCCACAGACATTTGTCCGCAACGTCCATCTGCGAATAAAAAAGCAGAGACCTAAACACAATTGATCTGTGTTCTCTGTATGAATGGTTGGCAAAATAAAGGATTTTCTGATGTCCCAATTTTTGACATGTAATGCTGCAGCTGCAAGTTGTATGGAAACATACACATTTGTCGTACCAAATCACCATCATATTGATTGACATGTAGCAAATGCATGAGCTTAAAAAGGTCATCACTCCACACACTGTACCTTTTTTTCTGTCATGCTTTTCATCTTCACACAGCTGAAAATGGTGTGCTCATTGCCAAAACAAAGATGTGTCATCGTGTGGTATGTTGGGATTAGGATTAAATGCACTCCTATCCCTTAATGCACCAAATTTAGATATTCTGAATCTTACAGCGAGTCTGATATTCCAGGTACATCCTTATACCTACACTGGTCATCTCAACCTGAGGTGTTACACGTTTTTTTTGATGCTTTGTTTGTCCTGGTGCCCTGAGCTTTATCGGATTCATAGCCATTGCTGCTCCTGTGTCTAACTGTGATTGGTTTGGTGGTACAGAGTAATTCATTTAGAAGACATGTGCATCCTCAGCTGGGGATAGGCATCTGAGAAGCTTGTAGAACATGATGCATGGTAAGGTGCTGTTGACACAGTTTGTATTGTGCTGTAATTCCTTCACTCGTATTGTACGCAGGCTGGCACGTGCACAAGATGCACATACCTTATGTGCACATGCATGCATATGTAGGTGGTTTATGTGCTGATCGATGAATGTCAATCATGCCACTTGTGTTGTCTGTCTCACACTAACAGTCAAGCTAGGTGTTGGAGCTGGCATAAATATGCAACCTGCCTATCTGTCATCAGCTGCCCATCTAGAGCCAGTCTTTATGTATAAGGGTGAGGTGTGTACAGGTAAGTTTGTTTTCATTCAAGCCAAAGGGTATGTGAAGGTATGTGACAGTTAATAACTGCTGGGAGGATCAACAGGGGTATAGTTGACATAAACCACTATCTAATGAGATTCCATCACCAAGTGAATCTCATTAGCGGTGGGTTGTAGGGATCGCTAGGAACACAAACACGTAACCTAACATCACTATGAATGGGGCATATTTTCCCAATGTGGGATATGCAAATTGTCGCAATGTGTGAGCCGCTACTGTATCAGATGCCGTGATTATCATTAAATATGGGACTGATGATAATAGTCAACTCGTTTATTGTAAACGTATTCAACGCCTAATTAGACTAATTATTCAATATGGCAACGTCACCAAGCTACTCGTTGACGTGTTACAGACCTCTGGTTGAAAACAAGCTGTTTTGCTTTGAGTTAGGGCACGCGAGTCATTATTGCACTCAATCGAGTCACACGCGAGTCGAGTGCGAGTTGAGCGCGAGCGAATGTGAACTTGTGGGTGGACAGCACTGTAGTGTAGTCATCAGATTCATCATTAGCATCAATTGGGATCAGCATTTAAGTGTGTTCATCAAATTTGTCATCTGATGTTGACCTGCATCTTGTGATTTCATCACACGCAGCTATGTCAAGTATACTAAGTCTCGAAGAAGGTATGTGTTATTTACATGGCTAACTTTATTATAAATAAGCATGTAATGTAGCTCAACTTTCATCTGCTGTTGGTATGTTTAATGATTTAATTGTTGACAAATTGGGTAGTCATCTAGTGTGCACACACATGCTTATTAACTGATTACCAGCCGTAAGCGTCTAAAGACGCGCAATCATTACGTTCCGTGGCAGCCGTAAGCGTCTAAAGACGCGGCCGGATATGTCGGACAAAAGTTTTATTTTAAGTGAGCAGGTTGTGCACAGATACGAAATACTGTGTCAGAATGTACTCTACGATGATATTGGAATACAGTAAGGTTCTGATCTGGTACCATTGTAGTCCTAACTTACGCCGTACGATACTGCTATTTGTAGGGGTAGTGTCTATGAAGACGTGGCTGGATTCCGGCCCGATATGGCCAACAAGAACGTTGTAATATGCCACTGTGCATGAGGTCGTGTGAAAATGTACTCTAAGATGTGTTTAGAATACACTATGGTTTAGATAAGACGTCATTATAGTTTAAAATTACGCAGTACGATATAGCTAAATGTAAGGAAGGCGGGCCCATGCAGTTGGTAGGAAGTGAGTGCATCGGTGCAGCTGTAGATCCTCCGATAATAACCACATGCAAGTTATCTCACGCCACACAAAGTAAACAAATGACGACCAAGCGGCGATGCTTTAGCATTGATGATGTTATTGGACTCCTGGATGGTGATGATGAGGAAGTAATGGCAAGTGATAGCGACGAGGATTACGAGGACCTGATGACTGAAGAATCAGAGGATGAAGCAGAGGCCAATGATTTGGATAATGAGGTGAACAACACTGCAGCTGCTGGGCCTTGTATTCATGGCCTAGATGCAAATGAAATCGTGTCAGCCTTGGATGCATCTGCAGAAGGATACACAAATCAAGACAGAACTGGAGACTTACAGGGAGATGCTGAAGACCCTCAACCATCAATACGAAGAGCAAAACGTGGAAGAAAGAAGTGCACAGAAACACACTCACAAAAGAAGTCAAGCTCGACCTTTCAGGCCAGATCCACAGAAGCATTCCAAAACACAGTAGAGCCTACATGTAACCATCTGGATGGGGATCTACAGGGAGATGAAGAAAATACTTCTGAACCTCCACCACATACAAAAAAACAAAAACGTGGGGGTAAAAAGGGCAATGATACACTCCAACAAAAGAAGTGGAGCACAACTTTTGAGCCCATAACCATAAAACCTTTCGAAGATACAGTAGGGCCAACCTTTTTGGTTAGTTCAAGTCCAGCTGAAGTTCTTAGTTTTCTATTTGTGAATGAATTAGTGGAGACCATTGTAGATGAAACAAACATGTATGCTGAGAGGATGATGGAGCCAGCAAAGTTTGCAAAATGGAAGCAAGTAGATATGCAAGAAATAAAAGCGTACCTTGGGTTCAATATGTTGATGGGTCTGGTTCAGATGCCTGAAGTAGAAGACTACTGGAAAACAGATCCTCATTTTTACTACGCACCTATAGCAACCAGGATCTCCAGAACTCGGTTCAAAGAAATAACACGATATTTGCACATTACTGACAACACATCGTTGGTACCTAGGGGTCAAAGAGGACACGATAAATTAGGGAAAGTCCGACCTGTTATTACCGCAGTCAGTTCAGCTCTTCTCTCCAGCTATAATATGGGAAAGGAATGTGTTGTTGATGAAGCCATGATTGCCTTCCAGGGAAGGTGGTGCCTAAAGCAGTACCTACCAAAAAAACCAATCAAGCGTGGGATAAAAGCCTGGTGCTTAGCTGACAGCTCAAACGGATGCATTCAAAAATTTGAGGTGTATACAGGAAGGAATGACACAGGAGAGCAGGAAAATGGTTTGGGTACACGGGTGGTTATTTCACTTACACAACACCTTCAAGGAAAACACCATCATGTCTTTTGCGATAACTTTTTCACGTCAGCACACCTCCTGGAACAACTTCTTGCAAATGGAATATATGCAAATGGCACCATAAGGCAAAATAGTAAAGGCTTTCCAGAAGAATTAAAAATTCCTGCAAGACAAAAAAAGAAGCCAATGGAAAGGATTGGTCTTGGAAACAGGTGGGTGTTCAAATACATGTGTATTCGTTGCACTTACGTCGTTCATGAAATGCCTACAGGGGTGACATGGCTGTATTTCAGAAAGGTGCATTAGTTGCTACAGCGTGGATGGACAACAAAATGGTTACAGTTATGTCAACTAACTGTGAGGCTGGAAAGGTAAGTTCCACAACAAGGAAATAAAAAAATGGACAACGACAAGAATTTCCCTGCCCTGAAGCCATTGTGTCATACTCAACACATATGCACGGTGTTGATCATAATGATCAAATTCGCCAGTACTATTCAGTACGAACGAAGTCCAGAAAATGCTATCGCTACATATTCTGGTTTCTATTTGAACTAACAGTAGCAAATGCCTTCATAATATATCGGCAAAACTACAAACCAGATGAGTGTGTACGCACCTTTCGACTCACCCTTGCTGAAGAGCTCATTGGAACATATTGCAGTACAAAGAGAGCAGGAAGACCCCCAAGAGATCATCAATCCTTGAGTATAAGAGAGCAACATTTCCCTAAGAAAATAAAAACAGAAAAAAAGAAAAACATAAAACGATGTTATTACTGTTCTGTAAAAGGTAAGAGAAAGGAAACAACGTGGCACTGCCAAGAGTGCAATCTTCCATTCTGTCACACAGGGGAAGATGATGGCACTGACTGCTTTGAACAGTACCATAAAAAACATTAGAAACTGTAATCAAAACAGAACGAAGACATACATAATGTTCATTTACATGTATTGTATTGGCACTGAACTGTAGAGTGGATTGTGTACACGAAGGATCTGAGGAGGCAGTGGGAACAGTATGTACCTGAATTACCAGGGTGAAGTTTTTATGGGGGATAGAGTAGATCTTAGTAGTTGTGCACAGAAAGAGGTGACAGAATACATACACCTCCCTACACTCCCCTCACACTCTCACCTTACACTCACCTCGTACACCCACCCTACACTCCCCACATACACCCACCCTACACTCACCTCGTACACCCACCCTACACTCACCTCGTACACCCACCCTACACTCACCTCGTACACCCACCCTACACTCCCCTCATACACCTCACCTCGTACACCCACCTCGTACACCCACTCTAACATTATGCGAACTCGTAAAGAAACTAATGAAGAGAAACAAGCAGACGCGGTACAACTGAATAACAACCTTAACCACTCTACACTCTCCTCGTACACACCCACCCTACACTCCCCTCATACACCCACCTTACACTCCCCTATACACCCACACTAAACTCCCCTCGTACACCCACCTACACTCACCAGTAGATGTGGCAGTACTCACAGGGACCTGGGGAGGAGACAGTCAGGGCACTGGCCAGGAGATGTGGCAGTATGTACAGGGACCTGGGGAGGAGACAGTCAGGACACTGGCCAGGAAATGTGGCAGTACTCACAGGGACCTGGGGAGGAGACAGTCAGGGCACTGGCCCGGAGATGTGGCAGTATGTACAGGAACCTGAAGAGGAGACAGTCAGGACACTGGCCAGGTGATGTGGCAGTATGTACAGGAACCTGAAGAGGAGACAGTCAGGGCACTGGCCAGGAGATGTGGCAGTATGTACAGGAACCTGGGGAGGAGACAGTCAGGACACTGGCCAGGAAATGTGGCAGTACTGACAAGGACCTGGGGAGGAGACAGTCAGGGCACTGGCCAGGAGATGTGGCAGTACTCACAGGGATCTGGGGAGGAGACAGTCAGGGCACTGGCCAGGAGATATGGCAGTATGCACAGGGACCTGGGGAGGAGACAGTCAGGGCACTGGCCAGGAGATGTGGCAGTATGTACAGGGACCTGGGGAGGAGACAGTCAGGACACTGGCCAGGAAATGTGGCAGTACTCACAGGGACCTGGGGAGGAGACAGTCAGGGCACTGGCCAGGAGATGTGGCAGTATGCACAAAGACCTGGGGAGGAGACAGTCAGGGCACTGGCCAGGAGATGTGGCAGTACTCACAGGGACCTGGGGAGGAGACAGTCAGGGCCCTGGCCAGTAGATGTGACAGTACTCAGTGACCTGGGGAGGAGACAGTCAGGGCCCTGGCCAGGGGATGTGACAGGACTCACAGGGACCTCGGGAGGAGACAGTCAGACAGGCAAGAATTGTGAGAGCTAGGAAGTTGCAACAAACCAGTGGTCCAAAAAGGTCTTATAAAGGGCATCCAATTGGTGCCGCGAGTGAAACAAGGGTCAACAATACTAAGTACAAGTCGAGCGCTAATTAGAATAAACACATGTATGAACTACGATGAGTTTTATAGTACGGAACATATTGCAGCGGTACCTATATATATAATTCTGAAGCTAAAAGGATGTCTTACAAGTATACGCCGCTCAAACACCTAACTACGTTAGTGACTTCTCATCGCCTCGTACGGTACTATCGTAACACTACCGTATGGGTAGCACAATACAAAATCAGAAAATATTACAACGATCTAACGAAAATACGATAGAAAATGGAATACTGAACAAGAAAATATCAACTTCCCCATACAAATCTCCTTCCGTTGAACCGCTGCGTACAGTTAACTGACAGGCGTCAAATTTGAAAAACGTACGAAATTAATTCGGCCGGAAGCGGTTAAACGTAATAATCAATTTGGCTGGTAATCAGTTAATAAAGTCAAAAATGGCATCCATCCATCTATCCATCCATCCATCTTTTTGCGATGCTCTAGAGGCTAGGAATAACACCAAACATCACAAATAACTTGAAATGTTTTGGTGCTTTTCAGATTATTTTATTAGGGATTTGGCCATCAAAATTGTGATGAGTATTCAAGTTAACTGGTTCTGGGTGGGCACTTCTATGAAAGAATATAACTCATTAAAAATTGTTTTGTACATTGTCACTATGTTTGTTCTGTATCCATCCATCCATCTTACACTTACGTTCGTGCAAATAGTGTTTTATGATTTTCATGCAGTTGCAATTAAGTGATTGCTAGTATCATTCACCTCTTAGTTATTTGTGTGTGTGTGGGTCTATGCGTGTCTGTGTGTGTGTCTGTGTGTGTGGGTGGGTCTGTGCATGCCTGCGTGTGTGTCTGTGTGTATGCGTCTCTGTGTGTGTGTCTGTGTGTCTGTGTGTGTGTTGTGTGTGTGTCTATGTGCGTGTGTGTGTGTGTGTACAAGTTCTTGTCACAGTTCTCGTGTCCCGTCGCAATACTTACTGAACACATCAATAGCAACAGGACCCCTATACTGAATTTGAAGCGATTTGAATGCTCCTACCTGAAGATGTAGTGGTTTTGAAGCCCATGGGGTATTGGTCCTCGTAGCATCAGCAAGGAATTAGTACAAGGCCCAAAGATAAGCTTCCCCGTGGTGTGGTCATCATTGTGGTCATTATTAAGGAGATTTTACTGGGTATGATGAAGTTAGGTCCCGTTCATTGTGGAGGAGCGAACACACCAATTACCACTTACATGTACACTTATAAGTGAACATGTGGGCTTCACAGTGAGATTGGTGCACTGAACTATGACATTGCATGTGTAGCCAGTATACATGTATGTCTCTACAGGTATCAATTATTTGTAATGCATCGTAATCTTGCAACATCAATAAACTATACTTACATGTATACAACAACAGTTCAATAAAACTTTGACAATACATGTATTTCAGCATACAACAAACCATAACATATCTACTATGTTTCTTTGCATGTGGTGAACTGCTATCGTGTGCTTCGTACACTTGAGAACTATAAGTTAATGTCAAGCCAGGGGATAGCACCACTTTGTTTGAATGCCACAATTAAGAAAGAAGGCTCATCAGAGGTGGTGATTTACACAGAGTATGTCAGGAAGATAGTATATAAACATTCTGGTGCTGTTGACTTGAAATTTTTTGGCGCTTTCCAGATTAATTTATTAGGGATTTGGCCATCAAAATTGTGATGAGTTAACTGGTTCTGGGTGGGCACTTATATGAAAGAATATAACTCATTAAAAATTTTGTACATTGACACTACGTTTGTTCTGTATCCATCCATCCATCTTACCCTTACCTTCGTGCAGATGAAGATGAACTCGCAACCAAAAAGCAAAAGCAAGGTTAGCTCATGTACAAATAAACAGTGTTTTATGATTTTCATGCAGTTGCAATTAAGTGATTGCTAGTATCATTCGCCTCTTAGTTATTTGTGTGTGTCTGTGTCTGTGGTCTGTCGTGTGAGTGTGTGTGTTGTGTGGGTCTATGCGTGCCTGTGTGTGTGTCTGTGTGTGGGTCTGTGCATGCCTGCATGTATGTCTGTGTATGTATCTCTGTGTGTGTGTCTGTGTGAGTGTCTGTGTGTGTGTTTGTGTGTGTATGTGTGTGTGTCTATGTGTGTGTGTGTGTGTGTGTGGTTGTGTACAAGAAAATATGCCATACAATAGTGTACAGGGCCATGTACGCAACAATGCAAGTGTGTGCACAAGTGGGAGCCAGCATGAGTTCATGTACTATGTGCACAGTGGTTTAAAACCATAGCTGACCAGGACATTTCCAAATTACTGTATTCAAATATGACCAGTTTGTATACTGATTGTTTAGAAATTCACATGCATAAAAAAATTGTTCATTTACCATTGTGCAAACCCAGGTGTGTTACATAAGCATAAGGGATGTAATTAATATTATTTTATCATGTAGTGCTTGGAATAACAACTTACCAAAGGAGCACCAGGTGGAGGGATTTCAATTAGTATTATAGAGAGGGCAAAGAAAGTGCATCATTCAGTAGTTTGAAGAACGATAAGACGATAAAGGAAAAGTTGAATGGATTAACAATCAAATACTAACTGAAAGAGGGGATTTTGTCTGAAACGTGTTGTGCGAAAGTACTCGGCTTCTTACGTGATAGCGAAGATGCACTATATAGTAATGCGTGTTCGAGGTGTCTGTATTTCAGTATTGCTCTCTGTTGTTCCGAGCCCCCCCTTCCCAAGCTGTGTTAAACTTAACGATGTAGAAAATTGTTACTTTTTGAATGTGGTACGTTTTACATGAATTTTCATACTCCATGACAAGCGTTTTTTTTTTCTTCAGCATTGATTGCTATTCATAAATGCACTGCTGATATTGGACAATTGCTTGTGGAATCTGGCATTGAATTGTACAAGGATGATTACTCATGGCATAGCCAACAAGCACTCCCAATTATAGACAGAGAAGAAAGTGTATTTATCTTGAAAATGTTGATCAATACGGATCGAAACAAATTTGAAGAGTTAAGGCAAAAGTTGTCATTCATAGCCACATTGGGTGCTCCGGGTAGCGGGAAAACCACCTTTCTGTATTATGGACTGGAGCAGCTTCGCTTATCTTGTCAGACAATTGTCCCTTTGCATGTTTCATTTAATGATTCTACTAGTATTTTGCCAATTGAACGTACTGAGCTTAAAGAGGATAATGTAGACTTAGCATGCAACTGTTTTGTGCGGCGAATTTTGTATTCTTATTATTGTTGGGGAAGAACAGTATCTTGGGATTCGTTTGCTAGTGTAATTGGAGATATATCTATCAAATTGGATGAACTTTTTATTGCACTTAGGAACGATTATATGAATAAGAATCCTGGCCATTCGCCTTCTTTTGTATTAGGGGTGGATGAAATTATGGAGCTTGATGAATGCAATAATTTTTCTGATGTTCTGAGTAAGTTTTGCAATCAGATAGATCACTATAGAAAACAATATTTCTTGAAAGTCGTCATATCAACATTAGATGGATATGTTTTCTTTAAACAATTCAATACAAAATTTGACAAATTACAGAGTGGAATATGTAGGTCTATCATTCAATCGAACAGAGAGATATATTGGATCAATCTTTTGCCACTATCCTTTGGTCCAACATTTGATGCATTTAAACGCATCATATCAGTATGTGAAGATAGACTGAAACATGTTGCTATAGCTATAGCTGTTTGTGCTGGTCATCCAAGGTCACTTAATCGTCTTCTTCAAATAATCAGCAAGAACAAAGATAAGACTGTATGGCAGTGGATAGAAGTATTTGAATCATTGGAACTCAAGCTTCCTCCCATATCACCTAAACAATTTATGTGTTGTTTAGCTGCGTGTTTAACAAACACAAGAGTTGCTGAGCAAACAGTAACATATGATGGATTGACATTTGGCAGTATGTTATCACTGGGCTATATAGTAAACAGTATAACTCAAAATTCGGAGTTTGTACCTCGTGTTCCTCCATTATTGCTGCATAGATTACACATGAAATATGCATTTTCGCTCCAAAAAAATCCTGAAGAAAAGGAATTGAATCTGTTGAGTGATCAATTACATCATATGCTTCAAGATGTGTTCACATGTATAGAACATAGATCTTGGGAAACTTTTATTTCCCGTTTCTTTCTTTTACGCTTGTGGGGTCATGTTAAGGTATACAACTGGAAAAAGGACATTTCAGATGTCACGACCACCATACAATTGTCACAACTTTTTAATGTGGATGATGATCATATTTGTGGTCGTGATATACCTTTGACTATAGGTGTACATCAATCACTGATGACATGCATTTATACATCCCATTTAGAATCATGTTGGAGAAATGTCGAGAACTTCCAACCATGTACATTTGGTGCAAACCAACCTGGTTTTGATATACTTTGTAAGATGGACGATACTCTTTTGCTGTTTGAAAACAAGTGGTCTGATTTAAACAGTATGACATCGTTTAATGTGAATGAATTGAAGACAAAATTGATCCTCACAAAACAACAACTTAAAAAAATTCTGTGGCTTGAAAAGCAGACTGTATGGGTGGCTGTAGTATGGAGATCCCAAATTCCAGAAAGGGAACAAATTAAAGAATGTGTCTCAGAAGCCAATTTTGGCGGGCATGTGATTATATTACAAAATGAAGCTATACGATTATGGTTGGGTCCAATGTTTGATTCAATGCCAGCACTTAATTTGTCATTGTATGATAACATGCCAAAGTGACATTATTGTTTTGCTGTGATATTAATAGGTTTTGCTTTGAGTTGTACATGTATTTGTGCATGTGTTTATATGACTATATATGGGACAGTTCACGAGAAAATTGCACCACTCATATATTATAAAAATGTTATAAAAATGCATCACGTTTGCATCGCTATAACTTCCCAACGATTAACGCTATCGACATCCTATTTTCACCACTTCATACTACACCATTTCTCTACAGTAAAATGCATTTTGGAGTCTTGGACTATATCCGTGCCGACGTTCCTACGTGCGATACCCCCTGGGGTTCAAAACTACCATATCTTCGTGTAGGAGTAATCAAATCGCTTCAAATTCGGTTTGTAGGTGGAGAGGTCCTATATCTATTTATTTGTTCTGTTCGTTAATTTTTATGCAATCCGTTACGGAGACAGTTGAACAAACTACGTGCACATTTTCGCGCTCGTTTCGCGCCAATGATATGGGCAAATTGCGCTCCGCTCAATGTATGGGGAGGCGGGGATTATTACATTGGCGCGAATCAAGCGGGAAAACGTGCACGTAGTTTATTCAACTGTATCTCCGTAACAGATGGCATAAAAATTAACGAACAGAACAAATCGATAGGTATAGGACCGCTCTACCTACATACCGAATTTGAAGCGATTTGACCGCTCCTACACGAAGATATGGTAGTTTTGAACCCCAGGGGTATCGCACGTAGGAACGTCGGCACGGATATAGTCCAAGACTCCAAAATACTTCCCAACGATTAACGCTATCGACATCCTAATACGGGAGTGTGTGGCTCCAATTGAACGCCCATTCAGTGGTCGCTTGTAGTTGCTCATTGAATATCATTGCATCTCATTATTGGTCGCTCGTTGGAATCATTCTCGCTCCGTCCCATAGACATCATGAGCAACCACCTCGTGCTGCCCTAGTTAAATTTATCTTTCATGCCTTTAGAAACTTATGGCTGGCTGTCGTAAATACTTGTAAAGAGCGAGGAGAAGCGTCTACAGACTGCCAATGCATCGACAGGTCTAGACCGAACCTTGTACTCGTCTATTGAAAGCTCGTCTTCACTTCCGTCGAAGGTGCGTCCCTAATCACTATTTTGTACAACGTGTCTGCCGTGCCATGTTCAAGCGTCGAACACATCTGCCGTACCATGTACCAAGTTAGTACACGTCTGCCGTGCTATGTGCAATCTTCAAACGCGTTTGCCGCGTCGGTTCTACACATATGGCCGATATGGCCTTGTCACCTCGTCTTATATATCTATAAACCAAGCCTCCCACACGACTGGCGATCGATCTGCAAGCTTAGTTCACCTACACTGCCATTTTCAATCATCGTACACGTCTGCCGCGCGATTCAAACACACTACAGTACTTACACCCTCCCCCACACCCATGCACGCTCACGTGGGTTTGTCACTGATACAAGCTTTGTCTATTAACCAAGCCCCACACACGACTGGCGTGCCATGTAAAAGCTTACTCCATATCTGCCGTGCCATTCAACACGTATGCAGCGCGAGTAAAATGCACCACACACACACACACACACACACACACACACACACACACACACACACACACACACACACACACACACACACACACACACACACACACACACACACACACACACACACACACACACACACACATGGCCTTGTCACATAGCTTTGTTGATACACCAACAGGCCTGGGGCAGACTAAATTTCTTTACTGCTACTAAAAATGAATATAGGCCTAAATTATAATTGATTAGTTTTGTCAAGGCCACTAGGGCCTTCACACACATTTACATAGCCACGGGTACGCACACATAGCCATGGGGCAAGCTTACGTTGTCACGGGAGCACTTACATACCCATGGGTATACTTACATTCGCTTACATAGCCACGGGTACGCATACATAGCCATGGGGCAAGCTTACGTGGTCACGGGTATACTTGCATTCGCTTACATAGCCACGGGTACGCTTACACTAGCCTAAATACCCGCGGGGCAAGCTTTCGTAGTCGCGTGCACACTTGCAAATGCCTTTCAAGCATACTCTAGCCTTTAGAACAGACATGGGTACCCTCGTTCAAATCCATACATACTACGCCGTCAGCGTTTTAGGTCACGGGCACACGTAAACAAGCTATCATTACTATGAAAGAAAAGCTTCCACCTATGCCTTGCGTTTGTTTGGCTGCCAAATGCCAATTGAATATCAATTGATTTAATTGACATACATGTATGGTCCGGGCACGACTAAAAATATTTGTTTATCATCTTCGAGTGTCTCGCGTTTTGGGCCCAGTGTTGGGCATTTTCCTAGTTTAGGTTCCGTCATTAGTATTCATTGCTACTATGCGGATTCGTGGTTTTCTATGACCATTGAAGTTATGAATATAATTACACGTTCACAATACAATTAATGAATGCGATTTGAAGAGGTCAAGAAAATCGACATTGCGCCTAGGTAGAAGCTTATCTACGTTCAACCCCGCCCGCGCTTCCGCTACCCGAGACATGCATTATAATAACATGCACTATACGGCAACAGGTTCATGCTAAAGTTCATGCTATATTTTATTGCGAACGCGCCTCCTCTTTGTCTGGCACTTTTGCTACATCGATACATCCTCACTTTGTTCTCTTTCTTCACGACATGTGCTGGCTGCCGCAAATATTTCTACTCCACTTCGAAACTAACACAGTGGCTAAGACCACGAGTTAAGTCACGTGACGTCTTATCGATTACTATACTAGTTAGCTATAAATAAATTGCTCATCCGGATGTCGTCATTGTGCATACCGCATGAAGTTAATAGTATAATTGTAATATTAACCCACCAGATACATGGATATTACAATTAAAGTAAAGCTAAATACAGATCCCAATGCAGTGTTGTTTCACATGCAACACAAATGCAGCATTAAAGGGGGTACACAACTGTTATGCAGTTCATAAGCATAGCAAATGGTGTATCTTTTGCAATTTTTCTTCTCCATATAAATTCCACTAAGTATGTGGGAAAGAGTGCTTTTGAAGTGCCGTGCATCTTCTTGTACTTCTTCTTTGCATGTGCCCAGGTACACTCAATAGATTGTGTGTGTGCACCATTAGCAGGATTGACGAATTCAATGCTGTGATTTACCGTGTGGTGTACGTAGCCCCTGCGGTTCAATCTTGCATAAGACCTCCATTCATCTGTGTGGATCTCAGTTCCCGGTTTAACGTTGGCGATGATTACTGGTAGAAGCGTCGCCGCATCACGCGATGGAACGATTTGCATAAACATTTCCTCAGAACCTCTCTCCACGCCTCCCAAAACCCACTGTCCTTCTCTTCTTCTGCCGCGGTTATATTTTCTTTTGCCAAACTTGGACTCGTCGATCTCCACCACTTTTCCAACCCCTCCAATCTTCTCGGTTTCTATCTGGTCCATATACACAGCGCATACCTCACGGCAAAAGTTAAACCAGTCCACAATGGTATTTTTGTTAATTCCAACCCATTTCCGCACCGTCTCTCCTGACATATCCTCTGTCCAAAGAAATGTCACCTCCAGGATCTGTTCTAACGTCAAATGGCTCTGAGAAAACCACGAGTCGTGTCGAATAGATTTCACCTTTCTGCAACATTTGTTTGGGCATCTCCACCTACAGGAATAAAAATTAATGTATATACACATGAGATCATGGACCTGGATAAGTGCAATGAAATATACACATATAAACCTTGCTTTTTTTCCGCAAAATCGTACGTGCACTCGGGCCTTCATACATGCAGGCATGAATATGTACCATGCATACATGCATACCACCCATACCTGTAACCATCAATTCCTCGATCGTAGACTTCCCAATGCATGGGAATACTGCAAGCATTGCATTCCTGAGACCGCGCTAGCAGGCCGTTGCGTTTACACCACTGAATGGTAGTGTCTATATCCACAAGGACTTCTCGCAGTAGTCTTTTGTAAGTCCAATACTCCAATCCCAAACCGAACGGTCCGGTCCATACATGGGAGTGGCCATACCTCCCGTTCGAGCTCTCAAATTTTTCTACTGAATTCTAATGATTGTTGCATTGAAATCCACTGCTTAAATACTACTTATCGTTTTATAACATCACGCGCCATGTCACTGAGAAAGGCGGGATTAATCCAACGAAATCAAGGATAACTCTCACAATGCGCAACGACTGATAATTGGTACAAACTTAAGACATGCGTGTTAATGAATAAGTGCGCATTGTAAAATGGTAACCTATTTGCACAAACATTTTCCCGCCACTTCCATTGACATGTCGCACCATTTTCATGCACAATGACGACATCCGGATGAGCAATTTATTTATAGCTAACTAGTATAGTAATCGATAAGACGTCACGTGACTTAACTCGTGGTCTTAGCCACTGTGTCTGTTTCGAAGTGGAGTAGAAATATTTGCGGCAGCCAGCACATGTCGTGACGAAAGAGAACAAAGTGAGGGTGTATCGA
This sequence comes from Ephydatia muelleri, assembly GCA_013339895.1. Classification (NCBI taxonomy): domain Eukaryota; kingdom Metazoa; phylum Porifera; class Demospongiae; order Spongillida; family Spongillidae; genus Ephydatia; species Ephydatia muelleri. The sequence continues at coordinate 13,975,825 of JABACO010000006.1, forward strand.
TGTAGCAAAAGTGCCAGACAAAGAGGAGGCGCGTTCGCAATAAAATATAGCATGAACTTTAGCATGAACCTGTTGCCGTATAGTGCATGTTATTATAATGCATGTCTCGGGTAGCGGAGGCGCGGGCGGGGTTGAACGTAGATAAGCTTCTACCTAGGCGCAATGTCGATTTTCTTGACCTCTTCAAATCGCATTCATTAATTGTATTGTGAACGTGTAATTATATTCATAACTTCAATGGTCATAGAAAACCACGAATCCGCATAGTAGCAATGAATACTAATGACGGAACCTAAACTAGGAAAATGCCAAAAGAACTACCGACAGAGTTATTCCAAGGTATGTAAATGTAGATGAAGATATTTAGCAGGGTTTTCATATGACATTTAGCTCAAACGTTGCGTCAACGTTGCCTTCTGTTAGATGCATGGTTTGAATATTCTAGTGCGACGTAGCAAATGTCATATGCAATTGCATGTGTAACTATAGGGCAGAGGGGGTGGGGTATAAAAAGAAATGCTGTCTTGTTGTGCCACGTGGTTGGTGATAATCATTGCTCAGGGCATGTTTTGATACCATCTGTGCATTGAATCAGAATGGCTTCAGTTTACATTGGATTTCATGCATTTTAGTGGGATGTAAGGGCATAACATAACTTTCAAGTCTTGGTGTACTGTGTATAGTTTAGCACATACATAATGTTGCATGTACATGTACACGCTTCTTTTTTTCATTGTAGCTACTCTCTGTATGAACCAAAGGATATCGTACTAAGCGAGTATAAGGGTGGTCTCGAAAAGGCTATTCTTAAGAATAGCACTTTACTAGTTCAGTTAAATGATGCCTTTTGCAAGATGCACCCATGGTTAGCACAAAAGGTGTGTACCAGATCTGCACATGCTGCTGTCAGTAAAGTTTGTGCAGATGCAGTGCTTAAAAAGGTACTGAACGTGCGTAGAAAAAAGGCAGGGGAATTTCTAAAGGATGTTCGTGCCATTAATGCAATTAAATTAGAAGATAGTCACCTGCTAGAAGGGGTAAGGTACCATACTGCTGGTTCAGAGCCTTTCTTCTATGATGCCTCTTACAACCACACAAGGCAGCTTGGGGCCATACCTGTAGACCTCAATGGTAGGTGTGTAGTGGCTGAGGAGATAGGAGACCGACATCTTATCCGTATGCGTCCATTAAAATGGAAGTGCACTCATGAGTGTCGGCTGCTTACTAGTGGTGAAATAGAAGCAGTTTTGGGGACAAAGTTGCTATTTCAAAAAAACATGGAGGATCTCAGAGCTAGCCTTGACAACCTTGATTCAGGGTGTGGCTATGTGCATCACGATGTCACATTAAAATCATCAGATTTGCGCTTTAGTGAATTTGGTGGACATCCAATATGTTGTGAGTTCCCCACATGCTCCAGTCCATTGAGGGTGATCAGGGCAGCAGCACCTCATTACCCAGTGTTACGGGGCTTCCTGTGGAGACTTTATGCTGCCTACAAAAAGCATAAGGAAATCAAAGCTATTGATGGAATGCTTTCTAGTGGAAGCGTTGAGGAGCTCATAAAGTACCTAGGCTTGCAGGAGGAGAAGGACTTACCAAAGTTGTTCAGCGAGGATGGGGAAGAGCATGCCATAGTAAGCGAAGACCACTCATCACCTGGTCTTGGCTGTATTGAATCACACCTGCGTATTACGCATGCTGACCTCATGGCTGAACTGCAATCCAAGTTCCAAGACGATGCAGAGTTTCCTTGTTGCTGCTGTGAGCGTTTATGTCGGCGTGCAGCAGTGTCTTGTGTTGATTTTAGCAATGTAACCAAGTACCAAACTGCTGCATGGTTGGCATTGAAAGCTCACATTCTGAAGAACAATGGTACTGAACAGCTTTACATTTGTAAGTATTGCCAACCATTTCTTAATAAGAATACTATGCCAGCACGATGTGTTCTGAATGGACTTTTCACTGAACCTGTACCAGATGAGCTGAAATCACTTGATGCTTTGAGTAAGCAGTTAATTCAGCGAGCAAAAGCTTTTCAGACAATCGTGCGGTTGGGTACATATTCTGGCAAAGTGCCAGCTTATAATGCCCTCCAAGCCTGTAAAGGTACCATGTTTTTTCTGCCTTTACCCCTAAACAAAACATTGGAAACCTTATCTGAGATCCATGACAAGTTTGCTTTGCCTGACCCAGAACTGTTTATAATTTTGAATGGTGTTCCAACAAAAAATAACGTTGTATGGCAGACATTGGTAGACATAAATGCCTTAAAATTAGCCATACATAAACTGAAATAAATAAATTGGGTGTATAAAAATCTTGACGATCAATCGTTAGATGATGCAGCAAAAAAAGTGGTTGAGGGTAGTTGACAAGGCATCTAGCAAAATGTTAGAAAAGGCCTCTGTCGATGACATTGCTGCATTACAGTCTTATACGATCCGATCACTAGATCAACAAGGGTCGGCATTGATGGATGTTGAGCAGTACAAGATGCTGAATGTCAAAGATGATCCAATCCAAAGCAAACAGAGACATCTCGATGTTATGTGTTTTCCAACACTTTTCCCCTCTGGACAGTTTGGAGAATTCCATCCTCGAGATAAGCATGTGTCAGCATCAGAGTACGCCAAGTCTAGGCTACTGAACAAAGATCCTAGGTTTCGAAAAGATCCACAATACATATTCTTCTTATTGTGGCAGCAGGAAATGAGGCAAATTTCTGCAGGCATTTACAATGTTCTAAAGAGTACGGGTAAAGGAAAGATGCCTGTGCATGAATTCCTTGCTGGGGTATCGAAATCTGATGAAAGTATTGAGGCAAACCTTTCAACAATATTCCAGTCTGTTCGTGGCACTAAACAGTACTGGTTCCATAGAAGTAGTGAATTAAAATGTATGCTGAGAGAATACGGCTCTCCTACATTCTTCATTACCTTTAGCTGTGCTGAGTACGACTCTGAGCACATTTCCAGATACCTCAGGAAGGTCAATGATCAGCCTGCTAGCTATCCCGTATCTAAACTTTGTACTGAGGACCCAGTTTCTGTGTCGAGAAAATTTTCACAGAATTTTCATGATCTCTTTTATACTATTGTATTGAAAGGATCTGTGCTTGGAATAGTTGAACACTTCTATTTCAAGAAAGAATATCAGATGCGGAGTGCTCCTCATTATCATGTATTGCTGTGGATCCAGGGAGCACCAGTGATTGGGAAGAGTGATCCAACAGAGGTTCTTGCGTGGATCCAAGAACGCATCACATGCAAAATCCCCGATGCAACTCTTAATCCTGAACTTCATGCATTAGTCACAAAATACCAAATGCATAAATGCACAGACTATTGCAAACGCAGACGAAAGCTTAAAAGTGGTTTCATTACCACATGCAGATTTGGCTTTCCACGTGATTGTACTGACATTGCAGTGCTAAACCCTGTGGAAGAATGCCTTAAATCTAGGAAGAAGATTTATTGTCTTCCACGATCTGTACAAGAATGTCGAGTCAATGACTACAATCCATTAATCCTTCTTCTGTGGAAGGCCAACATGGATATTCAGTTTACAGCTGAATCTTCATTGACTCTTGCACATTATGTAACAGGTTACGTAACCAAAGCTGAGAAAAGTAACATGCAAGACGTGTGGCAGGAGGTCAATGCTAACAGTAGCATATACAGCAAGCTGTGGTCATTTGGCATCAGGTCCTTGCGTTCCAGAGAGTGTGGTCTCTACGAAGCCAGTGACCTACTGCTTGGTGACCATCTCACTGAGAAGTCGGTGACTGTGAAATGGATTGATGTTGCCATGCCACACAAACGGAAACGAAGGCTTAAGAGCCATACACAACTTGTTGAAATGGAAAAGAATAATCCAGGTTCCACAGATATTCTAGAGGGTAGTGTGGTTGACATATATTACCCTACTAGACCAGAAGAGCTGGAGAATGTGTGCCTGTATGACTTTGTGAAGTGGTATGCATATTCTGGGACTAGTGACAATGGTACCAGAGTATACCAAAAATTGCAGAAACCTATTCTGCCAAATCACAAACTGTTTGACCCCTCGATTGAAAACCAGAGAGAAGACTACTACTATTCTCTCATGCTGCTGTTCATCCCATTTCGAGATGAGAGTAATCTAACTGCAGAGAATGAATTAGCTGAGGTTGCTTTTAATCGCTTCATTGTTGAAAATGCTGATCTGTCTAAACACCACGAACAATTACAGGCACTTCTTAAAGCCCAGACAGCTGTAAAAAGAATTAATGAAGCCAGACAGGAGCAAGAAGCACCAGCACCTCCTGCAGAGGAAGATGCGTTCTTCCAGGGTGAAGCTAAGGCAGCAATGGAGGACGTGTTCCACCTGAACGAGGGTAAATCAGGGACAGAGACAGTTGAAGATCGTGTTGCCAAGCTCAATGCAGATCAATTGCGAGTCTTCAACAATGTTATTGACCATCTTTCACACCAAAAGTGCCATGAAAATGGTCAATGTTCCTGTACTAAGATTAGCCCGTTGTGCATGTTCATGAGCGGGGTTGGTGGAACAGGAAAGTCCTTCCTTATTCACACCATCAGAGCCATGGTAAATGATTTGTGGAAAGATAAGCCTGAGTCTGTAAGGTGTGCACTAGCTGCCCCAACTGGGTTGGCTGCATTTAATATAGATGGTGTTACTGTTCATAGACTATTCCAAT
>JABACO010000007.1:0-42500 GCA_013339895.1 Ephydatia muelleri
TAACCATTTTGAAAAGTGTTGTTGCTATACAATGTACATCATACTCTTAGAGTGTCTAGACCTCTTCCTCCCTCTCCCTCTTCCCCCTCCCCTCCCTCTTCCCCCTCCCCTCCCTCTTCCTCCTCCCCTCCCTCTTCCTCCTCCCCTCCTCTTCCCCCTCCCTCCCTCTTCCCCCTCCCCTCCCTCTACCCCTCCCCTCCCTCTTCCTCCTCCCCTCCTCTTCCCCCTCCCCTCCCACTTCCCCCTCCCCTCCCTCTTCCCCCTCCCCTCCCTCTTCCCCCTTCCTCTCCCCCTTCCTCTCCCTCTCCCTCTTCCCCCTTCCTTCCCACAATGGTTCCCATCTATTACATATGGTACCATGTGATCATTATTAATATTATGTCATGTCACCTTGTACCGATGACTTGGGCCATAACCAGCCAGCTGCCAGGGTGTGCAGAGACATGACATCAGCCCTGCCACATAGCTGTGTGCCTAGTACTGTTTTGTGTGTAATGTGTTTTGGCATTGTGTGTGATGGAAGCTTCCACCAATGGCATGGCAGTTTACATCGTGATTGGTCTGTTCTGTGTTGGAGCTGCTGAAAGTCTGTACCACTGCCTGTCCCCCTTTGTGGCCCTCATCCCACTCGTGCATACCTGGAGGTAGGCCTGGGGACTAGGTGCCCCTCCCTCCATATCACGTGACTGATGCCCCCCCCCCCCCCCCCCCCCCCCCCCCCCAGGATACCAGAGAACAAGCTGTGGATACTTAGGTACCAGCCTGACCCGAGGTTCTTCATCACTCTGGTGCTGTGTGCAGGCCTCGTTGTGTGGTGGGCCATAGAGAGAAATGAGAGGTAGGTCTGGGGACATGTGATGTCTGTGTGTACCCAGGGTGAAGCCACACCCACCTACCACCCCCTCTCCCTCCAGCTACATCTGGGTACTACATGATGTCTTGGGATTTGCTTACATCATTTTCATTGCTTCAGTCTTTACAGAGATGGATATAGTCCCATGGGTATGGTGTGTTTGTATGTGTATGTGTGTGTGTGTGTACATGTGGTGTGTGTGTGTGTGTGTTGTGGTGTGTTGGTGTATGTGTGTAGAGGTATGTCATGTCCTAAGTGGCTCCTCTTATTGCTCTCACTTCCCTCCACCTCAGTACCTTGTGCTCCTGTTGGCTGTGTTATGTCTGTATGATATTGTGGCTGTCTTCATCACTCCATACTTCACTAAGGTAGGAGGGAGGGAGAGGAGGGGAGGAGAGGGGAAGGGAAGAGGGACGAGTGGAGAGAGGCATGGAGGAAGGGGGAAGTGTTGGGAGAGTAGAGAGATTTGTCCAGTGTTGTTTGCAGTTATTAGGTCCTGTAGCTATTTATTAAATTAGTCTGTAATTACATCCAACTAATTTTCTTTCTTGTAAATAGAGACATAGTACATGTACATGTGCACATTTAGATTGTAAATGATGATTTATCTGAAGTGGAAAGGGGTGGGGTTTTCATGTCCTTAACCACACCCACAGGATGGTGTCAGCGTTATGGAGAAGGCAGCCACGGGAGGGGGAGGAGGCCTGTCCTCAGACTGCTCCCTAAGAACCAGTGGGGAGTCCCTTCCCATTGTCTTCACAGTTCCAAAGTTGGCCCCCAGCTTGCTCATCTCCAAGTGCAGCCAGTATGGCCTGCGTCCTTACATGCTCCTGGGTTATGGGGATGTGGCCGTGCCAGCTCTATTTGTTGCCCTTCGCCTCAAGTTTGATCTGAAAATGCATCCATATCGGAAACTGAAACTGTATCACATGGTTGGATGTTTTCGTAAGCACCATGTTACTTTCTATTTCCAAGGCTTAGCTCCATTAACTGATTGGTGGAAATGCAGGTTACATCATTGGGCTTGCTGCCACCTTCCTTTCACTGAACTTGATGCAGCATGCCCGGCCAGCTCTGCTCTTTCTCGTGCCCTGCATTCTGATTGGTGTGCTGGTCACTGCCCTGGTGTCGGGGGAGCTGTGTGTGTTCCTCACTGGGAGGCCATTTGTGAGTGCCATGTGCCATGCTGCTAACAGGTCCACTTACAGGGCAATGCTGCAGAGAGGGTTATGTCATCAGCGCAGAAGAGTACACGCCCCAAAGAGTGATGTTGAAGGGAAGAGTGAGACTGTGCAGGAGGGAGGTGATGGGAAGGGGGAGGAGGAGGGGTGTGACATAAAAGAAGAGGAGAAGGAAAAGTTGCTTACATCAGAGCAGCAAAAGTGACATTGTTGGTTCAGTAGACAGTAGTGATGTCTGTTGTGTTCATGTATAATTGTGCACTGTATTTTACTGAATTTAAAGTGATCATCATCCAGCTTGGTTACTAGCCCCCCACCCTTCTACCCCCCGGGTTAAATTTATTTAATTGTGTCTCAATTTTTTTTTGTGGAGCCCCTTCCCCAGATCATGGACACCCACATTATCGTACTTTTTATTAATATTCACAGTTTGTTATGGTTTTTAAAATATACCTTTCATGATATTTTTAGCAACACTGATCTACAAGTAACAACAATCAAAAACCCGAATCAGTGTAGTGTGCATCACAAAGAGTACTGCAGCTCATTATAGCAGAATTTAAATTATGTACTGCAATATCAAATTTATTTGCAGTCTCATGATTGGTGGTTAAGACGACGACAATACCATCATATATGGGGTAGTTGATACAGCTGACGACCTCCTCAATAGTCTCGTACTTCATGATAATCATCACAGGACCAAAGATCTCCTCCTTGGCAATGTGCATGTCTTTTGTGACACCACTCAATATGGTGGGCACAATGAAGTATCCCTTGTCCCCATGCCTATTAGGTAGGAGGAAGGGATGGGAGGGGAAGAGATCGAGAGGAGTGGAGAGAGAAAGAGAAAAGGTACTCACCTTTTCATCTAGGAGCACTAGCCACCACGGTGACCTTGGGCTGGTGACGGGTTGCGCAATGGCCTGGGCCCGAGAAGCTGCTGCGGGGCCGTTCTCACCACGGAAGACCACAGCAACTTTGTCCCCGCCTCACGTGCATCCGACTCCTTCACCATGGCAGGCCAGTCATCGCCACACATACGTCAGAGCACTGAAAGTGACATTATCTCGTCCCCATTTTTTGTGAGACAGTAATGATTTCAGTTGTATTATTTTTTGTGGTACTCACTGGTTAGCAGCCCCTCCTCCAGATCATGAGACACCCAATGATGGTAATCGTGATAATTAAAAAGGGGAATATCTTAAATAATACAATTCACAGGCCATTACATGTATGATAAAAAAGAAAGTATTTACATTGTGTCATCTAGAAGCAACAATAATCAAATTGATGCATTGCACATGTCAAATAAACGCAGCATCACAAAGATTACCTTAGCATACATGCACTATAGCCGACTGTAAGTCATGTACTGCATAAGGTATTACCAGATTCCTAGTACAGAGCACACCATCACAATCATATATGGGGTTGTTGATACAGCTGGCGACTTCCTTAATGGTCTTGAACTTCATGATAAGCATCACAGGACCAAAGATCTCCTCCTTGGCAATCTGCATGTCTTTTGTGACATCACTCAATATGGTGGGCTCAATGAAGTATCCCTTGTCCCCAAGCCTCTTCCCACCACACTGCAGCTTGGCCCCTCCCTTCACTACTAGCACCAGTAATTGCGCATGAGCCATGCGCGCGTACATTGAGATGGGAACGGGCGTTATTATGCACGCCCAATAACGCCCAAAATGCGCATTAGCCAACGCGCATGAGCCGTTGGCTTACTTATCTCCAGAATAATTCATGTTGCCCATTGTGAACTCGTTTAGGCTCTGCGGAGCCCATTGTGAATGTCATTTGGGCGTTGGGACCGTTTTCCTTCTCCGTATACTACTTCCATTTGTATAGCGCCCAACGCCACTGGGATCGGAACTATTAGTGTCACCAACGCTGGGGAGTATTTGTAAACCTCTCGAGGATATGCTGACCTGACCCCTACACTTCCGTCGAAGGTGCGTTCCTAATCACTATTTTGTCTGCCGTACACATTCCTCAGGGCCCTTCTACAAGTTTTCCGCGTCATGAGGACCCCTTCATCAGGTAAGGAACGCTATTATACGTGCTTCGTGCACGCTTCTATAGGCTTGCCGTGGGTCATAGCCTATGCTTTCTTTTTTGTTATTAAAGACTTGACTAATGCCGAGGTGGCCAACACTTAGCTTTGTCTTGCTTCGAGAAGATTGTAAACAGGTGAGTAACTGTTCCTGGCGAACCTCTTTACTGTGCGTTGTGCGTGTATGTGTCTACGTATACGGGCACTCTTATACAAGCTTACAGAGTCACGGGCACACTTATCCTAAATGGCATATGCCATTACTATTCCAGAAGCTTTACAGGCTCACAGGCACACTTTAACAAGCAAACAGTACTGCACCACGAGCTTACAAGCTCACGGGCACTCTATACTAGCTAGCAGTACTCTACCACAAGCTTAAAACTTCTCACGGGCACTCATACTAGCTAGCAAGCTTACAGACTCACAACTTACAGGCTCGCGGGCGTATACTAGCTATAGCGTACAAGCTAGCGTAACTATACCTGAAAGCTTATAGACTTACGGACACACTTATACCAGCTCTAGCATTACTATACCAAGCTTACAGACTCACGAGCTAGCTATACAATGCGAGTCTACACACTCGCTTACACAAGCAAGCCAAGTTGGCATCTATACTATCTATGCAGGCCATGCAGAGCCGGGAGACACTTTCAATTCTTTAAAAAAGCTTATGCACTGCCAAGGGTCCTCAAAGCTTTAAAAAAAGCTTATGCACTGCCAAGGGTACACTTGTAAAGCTTTTAAAAAAGCTTATACACTGCCAAGAGACAAAAACATACAACGCCAAAGGGCAAGCTGCACAATGCTGTGCATGTGTATGCGTGTTGAGCGTGAACCGTTTGTATTACATCCCCTGGACTTTAGCGCCAAGTTTGAAGTCCCAAGTACAACGCTAGCTGCCTAGCTTACATACATGTAATGCAGGTAGGCCTACACTAACACACGACTACTGTCCTACTTGAACGTTTACCCATTCACACACGTCTGCCGTAGCTTTTAAAACATGCCTGACCTGCCTGCTACTATCAGCACGCCGTGCCTAACTAGCTTCACAACTACTATGGGAACCTGTCTGGAGTTTTGTGCCTTTATGGCAGGTAAGGGAAGCTGTTCTACCAATTGCACTTACGCTTGCCTTTAGTACGTACAAGCCTGCTAGATTATATAACACAAGTCAGCAAGCTTAAACACACCGACCTATTCGTTTGTAAGGCTACAATAGTTTATGCTAGGGAAATGCCATTACAGTATAAAGGCGCACGCTTTTAAAAAAAGCTTACCGAACCACGGCACCCAAGGGAACCCTTTTAGTACCTTGCCGCCTCGTAAGGACACTTGCAATGTCTTAAGTATAGCCGTTTTTCGAACTCTAGGATAAGTGCGAAGGCGGGAGCTAGTTCCTAGTCGGCCTCATAACTACGTTAGGTGTGCTTGGTGATTGGCCCTGGTTCATATCATTTGGTAGAGCACATAGCAAGCTTATAGCACGCACATTCATTGGGCCTTGTAAACCCTATGCCCTTGTGAGATTCAATGCTGGCGTCCACCAAAAACCCTAGTATCGTGTATAATAGGCGAGTCACTACGACAGTAAACAAATATTTTTACTCGTGCCCGGATCATACATACGTTGGTAATTGAGACAATTGATGTTCAATTGGCCTACTTAAAAGCAGCCATACAAAAGCCACATTAGCTTGAATCAGTTTGACCACTGTCTATTAAAGTTTCTCAGAACAAAGTGTACCGTGGCTACTTAAGACATTGCAAGTGTCCTTACGAGGCGGCAAGGTACTAAAAGGGTTCCCTTGGGTGCCGTGGTTCGGTAAGCTTTTTTTAAAAGCGTGCGCCTTTATACTGTAAAGGCATTTCACTAGCATAAACTATTGTAGCCTTACAAACGAATAGGTCGGTGTGTTTAAGCTTGCTGACTTGTGTTATATAATCTAGCAGGCTTGTACGTACTAAAGGCAAGCGTAAGTGCAATTGGTAGAACAGCTTCCCTTACCTGCCATAAAGGCACAAAATTCCAGACAGGTTCCCATAGTAGTTGTGAAGCTAGTTAGGCACGGCGTGCTGATAGTAGCAGGCAGGTCAGGCATGTTTTAAAAGCTACGGCAGACGTGTGTGAATGGGTAAACGTTCAAGTAGGACAGTAGTCGTGTGTTAGTGTAGGCCTACCTGCATTACATGTATGTAAGCTAGGCAGCTAGCGTTGTACTTGGGACTTCAAACTTGGCGCTAAAGTCCAGGGGATGTAATACAAACGGTTCACGCTCAACACGCATACACATGCACAGCATTGTGCAGCTTGCCCTTTGGCGTTGTATGTTTTTGTCTCTTGGCAGTGTATAAGCTTTTTTAAAAGCTTACAAGTGTACCCTTGGCAGTGCATAAGCTTTTTTTAAAGCTTTGAGGACCCTTGGCAGTGCATAAGCTTTTTTAAAGAATTGAAAGTGTCTCCCGGCTCTGCATGGCCTCCATAGATAGTATAGATGCCAACTTGGCTTGCTTGTGTAAGCGAGTGTGTAGACTCGCATTGTATAGCTAGCTCGTGAGTCTGTAAGCTTGGTATAGTAATGCTAGAGCTGGTATAAGTGTGTCCGTAAGTCTATAAGCTTTCAGGTATAGTTACGCTAGCTTGTACGCTATAGCTAGTATACGCCCGCGAGCCTGTAAGTTTCTGGAGTAGTAATGCTTGTGAGTCTGTAAGCTTGCTAGCTAGTATGAGTGCCCGTGAGAAGTTTTAAGCTTGTGGTATAGTACTGCTAGCTAGTATAGAGTGCCCGTGAGCTTGTAAGCTCGTGGTGCAGTACTGTTTGCTTGTTAAAGTGTGCCTGTGAGCCTGTAAAGCTTCTGGAATAGTAATGGCATATGCCATTTAGGATAAGTGTGCCCGTGACTCTGTAAGCTTGTATAAGAGTGCCCGTATACGTAGACACATACACGCACAACGCACAGTAAAGAGGTTCGCCAGGAACAGTTACTCACCTGTTTACAATCTTCTCGAAGCAAGACAAAGCTAAGTGTTGGCCACCTCGGCATTAGTCAAGTCTTTAATAACAAAAAAGAAAGCATAGGCTATGACCCACGGCAAGCCTATAGAAGCGTGCACGAAGCACATATAATAGCGTTCCTTACCTGATGTCATGACGCGGAAAACTTGTAGAAGGGCCCTGAGGAATGTGTACGGCAGACAAAATAGTGATTAGGAACGCACCTTCGACGGAAGTGTAGGGGTCAGGTCAGCATATCCTCGAGAGGTTTACAAATACTCCCCAGCGTTGGTGACACTAATAGTTCCGATCCCAGTGGCGTTGGGCGCTATACAAATGGGAAGTAGTATACGGAGAAGGAAAACGGTCCCAACGCCCAAATGACATTCACAATGGGCTCCGCAGAGCCTAAACGAGATTCACAATGGGCAACATGAATTATTCTGGAGATAAGTAAGCCAACGGCTCATGCGCGTTGGCTAATGCGCATTTTGGGCGTTATTGGGTGTGCATAATAACGCCCGTTCCCATCTCAATGTACGCGCGCATGGCTCATGCGCAATTACTGGTGCTAGTAGGATTAAGAGACTTGGCACTCTGCAGCCGGTTGGTTTAAATTTTGTCCTTCGCGTGACCCGTGCCTAAATTTAGACACGTTAATTGAGATGGCAAAATTTAAAATTCAAATTTTGCTTTGATCGACCAATCATTGCAGGAACGCAACGTTTCCTTGACAATGTAAACAATCATATTTGATTGTATATTAAAAGTTCGTTCACGAGATCCAATTCCCAGCGGATAGTTTCTCGAGTATAACGAAGCACTGTAAACCACTGAAGAAGCCACATAACCTCTAACAAGGTTGGCGAAACCGGTCTGGTTGTGCATTTTTCACGGTTTCTGCATCGTATGACGATGCAAGTTACTTGTGCTATCCGTTGCAGTCTTAACTCCACTGCAGCGCGCGAAGGTCGAACAAACAACAACCCGTATTTAATATATTCTGTCTCGGAATATATACCATTACCGAATCTTACAACAAGAAGGTAATGAATAACACCATGGAAACACATGTTGCTGTTATTAATACGGTCTCTCTTCTTATTAATTTTCACGTTCCAACGTTGAACGGATTGGTCTCATTCAATGATTTGTCCACCTATTAAGAAATTAATAGACGTAAGGACATCATATATACTCTTACAAAGAGTTTCACTTACCCATTAGGAGAGGACCAAACATCCCTCCTTAACTACATCCAAGTGTGTAGTGAAGAAACGAGTTCTGAACACGAAACGTCTTCAGTCTCACTGCGTCTGCCAGCATTGACTGCTGCGGTAGATCCTCACACAAGAACCCCCCAAAATAACCCTAACCCTAACCCTAAATTCAAAATCTCTAATTTCCTGTTACCACACACTGCCCTGTTTGTATTTCTTGATGTTTTTCATAATTGTTTAACTACACTTGAAAATTGTGACCCTCTTTATTCTAAATCTCTAATTTCCTATTACCACACACTGCCCTGTTTGTACTTCTTGATGTTTGTCTTTTAATCTTTAATTGCTTAACTACACTTGAAAATTGAAATTGTAACCCTCTTCATTCTAAATCTCTAATTCCCTATTACTACACACTGCACTGTTTGTACTTCTTGATATTTTTCTTTAATCTTTAATTGTTTAACTGCACTTGAAAATTGTAACCCTCTTCATTCTAAATCTCTAATTTCCTATAATCTGTTTGTACTTCTTGATGTTTTTCGTCAATCTATAATTGTTTAACTACACTTGAAAATCGTGACCCTCTTCATACAAAATCTCTTATTTCCTATTACCACACACTGCCCTATACTAACTTCTTGATGTTTTTCTTCAATCAATAAATTTTTACTACTCTGGAAAATCATGATACTTTTCATTCAAAATCTTACTACCACACACTACTCTGTAATAGCTTCTTGATATTTTTCTTTAATCAATAATTGTTAATATACACTTGAATATTGTGATGCTCTTCATTCTAAATCTCTATTTTCCTACTACCACACACTGCCCTATATGAACTTCTCACAGTATTTCTTTAATCTATAATTGTTTAACAACACTTGAAAATCATGACACTCTTCATTCATAATCTCTATTTTCCTTCTACCACACACTGTTTTGTATGAACTTCTTGATGTATTTCTGTAATCAATAATTGTTTAACTTTACTTCAAAATAATGACCCTACTTCATTCAAAATCTCTTTTTTCCTACTACCACAAAATATCCTGTAATAATTTCTTTATCTTTTTCTTCAATAAGTAATTGTTTAACTAAACACGAAAATCATGTCACCCTTATTTCAAAATCTGTCTTTCATGTGACCACGTACTGCCCACTTATAACTGTTTTATCCGTCCCTTTAATCCACTATGTTTAACTGAATTTCTAAATCTTCACCCACTTCTTAATCACATTGGACCCATTATTGTCAATGGTTTATCTTACGTAAGTAGTCTTGCTCTCAACATTGCATTCGTTTTAACGACACTGCATTCCCAATTGCATTATACATATTTCAACATTAGTACAGATTTGCATTTGCATGCATTCTAATATATGCTGTCGTATTCATGCATTCACATTGATAAACATTCGCATTCAGACTAACGGTGCATTCAAATTTGACGCACCCAAAAATGCTGCATTTGCTGTATTCATACAGTTTTGCATTATATTTCACGCTTTTAAAAATGTATATTTTGTACGATGTATTCACACGTGCATTCGTAAACATTTGCACTCGTATACACCGTATTTAAGCAGAAATTTAATAATGTCTTTGTGTATTGACAAAGGCAAGTACTAGTTTGAATTGCTGTATTTTAATTAGAAAACAGCAACACGCGTCTATCGAAAATAATTGCTTCTTCGCATCTTCCAAAATTTGCCATGTACGTTCCACATCATTTGTTCTGACTTTGCACGTTAATAACTTTGAGAGATTTGTATTGCTCCACATTGTAATAAACAAAAAATTCCCGTTGAATGTTGCTATCGCCGTTAATTGCCATTTCGTGCATATCATTAAGTCCATCATATTTATGATATTATCGATAGTCCCTATATGCGTGTACAGTTGCGTGTATATTGAACTTGGTTACTTGCATTTACAAAGTGTAAATACAAGTATTGCAAATGGTCGATGCGGAAATACTCATACCTGTTATATTGGAGACGGCTGGTTTCCTACTCTTCAGTTGATAGTAGAGTACCCGACAGATGCTGCTCAAAGCAAGGCCATTAATTCTGAAATGTATGAACACACAAAGAATAATTCGGTCCGCATAAGAGACCGTTACAGTCGTGTTTGATGCTAAATTGACAACTGATCTTCACAGTGTGGATGGACTTGCCAATTCTCCGTCAATGTACGTGCTGTCCAATCACTGCAGAGAAATGTATTAATACAGGTTGACTTTGCCATTTTCTGTCGTCATTACATTACTTCATATACAATGCGCATTTGCTGCAGTTATACATGTGTATTTACACGTACAGCATTCACACGAACGGAGCATTCCAATTTGTATGTTCCATCTATTTTGATTCCACTGCTTGCACGTTGATTACTACAAGAGATTTGTATTTTTCCGAATTGTAACAAGAATACCGTTAAACGATTGCAAATTATGCTATTGCCGTCAATCGCCATCTCGTGCATATCGTTAAGCCTAAATCAGCTGCATGTATAATGTAAAGTTATATGCATTTACCAAGTGTACAATGCGGAAACACTCGTACATGTTGTATGTGAGATGGCTAGTTCATATTGTACTCGTCAGTTGATTGTAGTGTATCAACGAAACCGTTTTGTATAATATACGCGAAGAATAATTCGGTCTGCATTTACACATCATCTCTCCTACACTTACAGTCGTGTGTTAATGTTAAATTCACTGATCTGCACAGTGGACATTGCAATTCTCAGTCAATTTTCTCGCCCCGACAGGGATCCCGCGAACCTCCATCCTTCTAGAATACAGATTGGCTTTGCCATTCAAACTCCATGCAGCTGCATGTATGGAGCCAATTAAGTGTCCTTAATCCTCCTTGCAATACACATGATTGAGCCAGTGAATAATAGGTTGCTCCCAATTCTGTGAGAAAGACATTATACACACTGGCATAACAATTTGATTGGGAGCTGAGATGAAATTGTAAATGTAATTCATCTCGTCAACAATAACGGATGCAGATTCCTGCATTTGCCTCTATCATTGGTTAACACCCAACGATGTGTATGCAGCACAGATCAATAAACAGTTCTAAAAGATAGGGCCCCCAACAGAAATTAATGACTCTCAAAGAAACATAGTGAGACCGTGCACAGCAGTATTGATCCTGAATGCCCCATCACTAAATTACACTAGGTCTATAAAAAACTCGGGAAACTCATATATGATCAGCGAATTAGTACCAAGTTATAACACTGTATCGAACAAAGAATAATAACTGGGCCAAGGGATCATAGCACTTCCCTGCGGATTTACCGGACAAGACAATTGCTCAAATATGCCATATATGAGTTTTTAGGAGATATCAAGCTAATACAAGGTACGTGCCAACTCTGCCTTTTGCCTTTGAAAATGGGTGACACGATGGTCCACAACTGGGGATTCACTATTGAAATGCCGTGCATGGGAGTGACGTATAGGAGGGAATCTTTGGAACATTTCCAGAAGGCAAGCGAGAGTGCATGACTAAAACCAGCAGGGGATGCTCAACTCACTAGCACGCGAGGATTTGTAAACCATTACCAAGCCATGGAATCAGAGAGATCTATACATGAACCACTTGTTCAAATGTAGTAGCCTGCCGCATGTGCTTTCACTTTTAAATCATAAAATGCTATATCACTAATAACGTTACAAAAAAACTCCTGATCTGCACTGAGATTCATTTGTTTCATCGCGCATGTATACTTCGTCCTTCTTGTACAAGTGGCAACTCCTCGGGTGGTGGGGACAACGCCTAATTTGTTGTCTAGGCTTTTTGGCTGCCATTAAGGGTCGGGAGTAGCTCCATCGCTACTTTCTTTTTTGTACCCTTAACTTCTGGATATCGCTCCGCACGTCCGTTGCTCTGTGATATTAAACCTTCATATATTATGGCAGTGTCGGAATTTTTTTTTTTGGCTCCTTTACAGCCTTTAAAGGTCAAGAGTTGCTCAGCGCAACTCCCTTCTGGATATCATACAGCAGTCCTCCCTCCGATATCATATTAATATCGTCCGATTTTTTATTTAAGCCTCTTCAATGCATGTGAACACTTGGTCAGGAGTAGCTTCATCTCTGCTTTCTTTCTTGCTTCGTACCATTCTGGGTATTGCCATGCTCCAATACTAATATTTATATTGTCGAATATTAATATTGTCGGGCAACATGGACAACATTTTTATTTTATTTTTAACTGTGTTCAAATGGATTATTTAATGGTCTAATAAAGGTACAGAATGAAAGTCCAATACATAATCATTGCATCTAAATCCCATGACAGATGCTGCATTGCTCTGCACCGCAACGTTGGATTTAAGCCTTCTGATAACTCAACAAGGAATGCTGCACCTTGGCGTGCATTACAAAACCACTTGTTTAAATCGGGCAGCTAGCTTATAAACATCGTGCTGCTTTTAAATACAATAACGTGATATCAGTGTGATTGTGTTGTATGTCTGCATGTACATTTTGTTACATTAATGTATCTAATTTAAAAATTAGAATAATGCAATCAACTCAGAAAACATTTCTTTACAACACTTAAACATATAGGCAATGCTCAAATAAAAAACATCTGTCCAACTTTTTGCCTTGCAGGATGAAGCAGATGTGAGAGATTTATTTGGTCCAGCTTGTAACGATGTACTTCCTGTTTGTGAGGTGGGAAATAGGTAAGAGCTATGCACTAAGACTTATACATTCAAGTACAACATCAATGTACTACACTACTTAAAACACACGGTATGGTATAAACGATGTGAAAGAACCCATATGGTGCAGTGCCCTTTTGTAATAAGCATGTGCACTTCTTTTTTTAGGTCCAACTGACCTCTGCTACCAAGGCCAATATCAATTAAAGGAATAATTATTTCCAATTTGTATTTATAAGGTGTGCTTGAATAAGTCTGGCAATGCGTATACGTAATACTATAGGCACGCGCTGGAAGCAATAAAGGGTCTAACTCGTAACCTCGTAACCAAGTTAGGTCCTGGCTCGTACCAGTAACTATTCCCACTGCATGTTTGAAAGACAAAGCAAGCGTGCTAATGTCGTGGCCTTGTGCATGACGTCTAAACTTTGATTTTTAATCATAGGCCCACGACATAAACAAACGATTGTCGTAGTATAAGTTTGACCATGGTTGTGCGAGCATGTATAAGTGAAGCTTCTCCCATAGTAAAGATGACCCTGTATGCTTATAGTTTAGTAACGCTTGTTTAAATGGGCTGCAAAGCCATAGTACTAAATCTTGTGTAGCTATCGACTAAGGTTGTGTAGCTATTTCACGTATCCTTTGTGTAGCTAGTTCTGTTAGGTCCCCAAACCAAGGAATGATAACAGATGGTGGACTTTGCAAATTTCCTGTCGTCGGGCAGTATCCGAGGGTGGAGTCATGCGAAAGCACCACCCAAATGGATGTAGAGCTCTGAATTAAATTTAAAATACTTTATTCATATGACATAGGTCCCCAGACCGAGGAATAATACCGCCATCTTAAAGGATGGACTTTGCAAATGTCCTGTCGCCGAACAGTATCCAAAGGCGGAAGCACAGCTCTGAATAAATGATTTATTCATACGACATAGGTCCCCAGACCAAGGAATTATACCGCCATCTTAACGGACGGTGGATTCCTGTCGTCGGGCAGTATCCGAGGGCAGAGTCATGCAACAGCACCACCCAAACGGATTCAAAGCTCTGAATAAATTTTAAAATAGCCATTCTAGTTCTATGCAGCTGCACGAATTTATCGTCTTAATCCTACATATGACTGAGCCAGTCAATAATAGGTTGCTCCCAATCCTGTGTTATACACACCATCCGCGTTGTCCGACTACCATAGTAATGATATAGCTCTGTAAATAAAATTGGGAGCTGAGATAATCAACAATAACGGTATACAGATTCCTGCATTTGCCGACGATGTGTATGCACAGATTAATCAAATGCTCTATAAACAGCCTGAGAATCAAGCAGATTCATTTCTATATTTCATCTAGCGGCAACTCCTCGGACGACGAAGCTTAATTTGTTATCTAGGCTAAGCAGCCATTAATTTATGGGTCTGGAGTAGCTCCATCGCTACTTTCTTTCTTGCTTTGTACCTATCTGCACGGATATCGCTCGTCCGGTATTTAAACCTTATAATATATTTTGGTAGAGTCAGTTATTTATTTTATTTTTGGCTCCTTTACAGCCTTTAAAGGTTAAGATTGGAGTATCCATCCAGCAGTCTGCCTCCCTCCGAGATCGTGCAGGATTTTTGGTTTAAGCCTCTTCAATGCATATGCCCATTTGGTCAGGCTGCTTTCTTTCTTACTTCGTATACCGCGCCGGCTCTACAAATACTTCATCAGCGCTAGAAGAACCCACAGCGGTTTCCTGAAAGCTTCTGGCAGCACAGTTAAAGCACAGTTGGCAATCCATGGATGTAAGTATCGAAATAACGAGAAAGTACTCGCCGCACCCAAACCGAAGACTGCATGGCTAAGACTGCTCTGATCATGGCCTGGAAGGAAGACTTGGTGCTTACCTCCGTTATCTGTTCTCGATTCAAATCGTACATCAATAGTGCACGTGCATGCAGGTTTACCATCTCGCCCTGCTCTGCCAGATTGTTATGGAAGTCCCAAGAGAACGACGTCGCGTATACATGGGAATAGTCGATACCAACACCGAAACAGCTTTACTGACCCTTCCCTCCATAACGCAAAGCTGCTAGCATTCTCCTGGCGGCCAGTATAAGTGACGCACGGTAAATGGGGGTCTCCTTAACGACGATTACCAGCTCGATTAATGGTACTAATGGAAGAAATGTCAGCCTCATCTAGGCTGCGACCTGGAACCAGACCCGAGACTACACCCAAGTACCGTCTGTTATAGCATGCATGTATTGGTGATGGTTTGTACCTTGCAAGGTACTGCTCTTCCGTCTTTGTGTACCTCATTTCCGTGGTCCTTTATGTGCCTCAGAAGCTTTTACTTGTTACACTTGTAACCATCGTGCATGCACTGCAATAAAGTCAAGTACGGGAAGCAAAGGTTGCTGCTGTGTTTCCAGTATGGACTTTCTTGCCCAAAGCACGGATATTTTTACAATTCAAAACCTCTTCCTAGCACACAGTTGCACTGTTTGCACACAAGCAAGCTGTAAACTGCACGGTACAACAAGTTGATCAGTGTTACGGCATGCAAAGCAGCATCCTCGTCCCTATCTACTACTATCCCTACTACAGCACTGCATGTTGGAAGTTCCGCTCGATTGCGGCACAGAACTGGTGTCAGGAAAGTAGCACGCCAGAGTGAGCGATCACTGTTTGTTGTGCTTCCACATATGCATTTGAACAGACCATTCACCCTTTTCAAGGTGACTTTCACGCATCCACAGGAAAATTCGTGTTCGTGCACGTGTGTGGTTGAAACGTGGGAGCCTCAAACCCACTCTTTGCACACAGACATGACAGTTGAAGTTTACATTTCAAATCAATTCATGTGCCGCCTAAGTTACAAAACTAAATAAAATAATCATTTCATTTTTGGGAATCAAATTTTTAATCTCACAAAATGGAATCATGCAGGCCAATAAGTTTGTGGTTCAGATGATTCTCGTTGCTGCGAAGATCAATTCTTATTTTGGCCCATTACACTTGACCTGAAGACCACAATAGACTCTTAACCTTGTTCTGTTTATTTTTATAGTAACATTTCATATCAATTATAACACCTTACATGCATGCAGGCCCAAGTCGGCTGTATTTAGAGACGTGTATGGCAGACTCAACCTCCAATGCCACTGCCATCCTCACCAGATGTATTTTGAATCAACTATAGGCTATGTATAAGATTGTATCCATGTTTTTAATAATAATAAATGCAATTGATCAATCCTAAACATTATTTATTTACTACACTTAAAGTCCAAACATATCTCCAAAATCCAAAAATCTCTTGTTATCTCCAAAATGTAAGCTGCATCATTGTCCAATAGACTGAAGCAGATGTGAGAAGATTGTGTATATTTCGTCCTGCTTGATGTACTAACCTGCATGTTTGTGAGGGAAAAATACGAAACAGCTATGTACATCAATCCATATGCAGTCAATATTACAAACACACACCTTCTGTCGCTTGATGTTACGCAATCCTTGACGAGAATCCGAACGGCACCTCGAGACCAAGGTGTAGCATTATTGACTAAAACCTTCCAATGTTCCTCTAGTGTGGTGTATGTACATGTATGTATGTATGCATAAATAAATAAAAATAATAGTAAGCAGTCGAGGTTTAGCACAGATCAACTTTTCTCGACTTGCTGCACATCTTGCAATTATGGTTAGTTTGTTGCAAGTCCCAGCTAGGCCACTATTATAAACCAGAGCAAATGTCAGAGCCTTACATGTTGTCCCGTTCGTTGGCAACTGGCTGTTAGTCGACTTCTCCAACCTAGTGGTTTGTTGTTTATATATAGTATAACTGTGTAGAGCTCTAGCTTATAGATCTGTATTATATGACTTGTATTAAAATAGTTGGTGTATAAATATAAACTAGGTGCCATACCTAAACTTTTGTACCTGCTTAGAACGTCACCTTGCTTTCTCTCATCCAGTTTACAGATCTCTGATGATGAACTCAGAGCAACAGTCTGTAGCTCTTTTAATATCCAACTGGCTGAAAATGACCACTCTTGGACACAATCCACTTTGCCTGTGCGTCGTGGTGGGCTTGGAATTCGGAGCGCTGTGCAGCTGGCACCTTCTGCCTTCTTGGCTTCAGCTGCTGCCTCCTCCGGACTTGCTCACCTAATTCTGCCAGCAAATCTGCCAGCAAATATGCAACCGCCCCAGCTCAGCTATGTGGATGAGGCTCTTGCTGCATGGTCCCAAGGGTGTCAAGAACAACCCCCCACTGATGCTGCTGCCCATCATCAGAAAACATGGGATCTTCTATTGCAGATACATAATTTACAGACTCATCTTATCCAATGCACAGGGCTCGTTTCCTTGCAGCATCCTGTAAGGAGTCTGGTGCATGGTTAAATGCCCTGCCGGTTACATCACTGGGACTACGCATGGATAATGCTACTTTGAGAATATCTATGGGTTTGTGTCAAAGCCATACCTGCCTCAGTTTGCCACGCATGGCTTAAGCTGCAGAAAGAGTGCAGGACGCCATCCTGCTTTGCAGGACGCTTTGGTTTCAGCACATGTTCCATCACGTTTGGAGCCTTTGGGTCTATATCGTTCAGATGGTGTTTCAATTGTCCCTTGGAAGTGTGGGCAACTTCTGGTGTGGGATGCAACGTGTACGGATACTCTTGCACCTTCTTACTCCACAATTGCTGCACACCAAGTTGGAGCAGTTGCTCAACAGGCAGAAGATAGGAAGATGCAGAAGTATAAACACCTTGATTCATGCTACTTTTTCACTCCAGTGGCAATAGAGACAAGTGGAGTTATTGGACCAAAGACAACAGAGTTCCTGAAAGAGTTGGGGCATCGATTGAGGCAGGTGTCTGGAGAAGCAAACTCCTTTGCATACCTCACTCAGAGACTCTCAGTTGCCGTCCAACGTGGCAATGCAGCTTCTGTGTTGGGAACAATTAAGATGGACAGTGAAGAGGAAGAGTTTTTAGTACAAAAATTGTTGTATTGTATGAGTGAGTGAGTGAGTGCGTTAGGATAAGTATATGTTAGGTCGTGTTTTTGTTAGCCATATATGTAAGTATTCCTGTTATATATTTATTATTATAAAATACCCATGATGATTATTATTATTTATTTAATATAAATTATTACATTTTTTGGTTCAATAATACTAATAATACTGTACATACATTTATCCCATTCGTGTATTCTCTTGTATCTTGTATTCTAATGATAATTATATATTTCAATATTACTGAGGTCTTTGGCAGACTTAGTCTGGTGTTAACTCGTAGCATAGCAAGAGCTATTTTGACGACAAGTCTGCCCCAATCATTTGAGTAGACTATGTCTGAAACATTAGTTTAGTCTGTTTAAAGAGTTTTATTATCATGTATGTATTAATTAATTTATATGTTAAATAAAATGAAATAAAATATTTAAATTAAAATTCCTCCAGATTAAGCCAGACTACAGAATGGTAAGACGTACGCCATTTAAACAGATGGGTCTGGGAACACGCTTGGTAACTAAGCACAAAAGAGATTGGCTAGGTAAGTGACAAACTTGACATCACAGCGTGTGGGAAGCTTTTAGGTGGTACTGTACTCGTAGGCCTATGAGTTTGAGCTTATAGTAATACGACAGTGTCACGTACACCATATTTACATACACGATGACTTACAGTTTACGCCATCGCACTAACGTCGTGCACGGCGACTTGTACGAAGATAGTACGTGCCACGGAGAAACGTGTACACAGATGGCAAGACTACTGCGTGCGCTAACAGGCCCATAGAACCTGGCGCTAACTTCTAAATTGTCGATCGAGCCGAGTTCTGCCAATGTCACTAATTGAGTGCTATAATTAGAATTATTAATAACAAATCATTTCAATTCAAATGTTTGTGACGAGTGGATAGGGTGTTTTGTGTAACTTTGTGTTGCGTCGAGAAGGTTGTAAACAGGTGAGCAAGGCACTGTGCTTATCTGTGTGATGCGTGCGTGTATGTGTAAAGACTAAACGCTACGCGCTGGATAGCATAAAGGGTCTGTCTCGTATGTACTAATGCAGGTGGCACTTTGAGCTAGTCTCGTCCCCAGACCCAGATTCCCAACAGCTGCGGGTGGATTACATCACCGCTTTCCACGTAGCGGTGATGTAATCCACCCGCAGCTGTTGGGAATCTGGGTCTGGGGACGAGACTAACTTTGAGCCTACGCTAACTTACTATGCACACTACCCCGACGTTCTAAAGTAGGCCCTCGTGAGATATAATGCTGTGGTCCACAAATAAACAGAAGCCTAACAATAGCCAATATTGACCGTGGCTTCGCCTATTAGTTTGTACTTTTGTGAGTTTGTAAGCTCGGTATAGCTAGGTAAGAGTGCACGTATACGCTAACGCATGCACGCACCACCACGCAGATAAAAGGCGTTTGTGTAGATATAGCGAAGAGTGACTGTGCGTAGCTATAGTGAGGCTCTTGCCTGCTACCACTGTTTGAAGCTCTGTAGTAAGTAGCTACACGTACATGTATGCGCGCCATACACATGGTAGTGATGGAGTCCAGCCTAAGAGCAGCAAGCGGTCACCCTAATAGCCATGTAAACAAAGAGTTTAACTCGTGCCCGGATCATACATTCAGTTGGTAATTGATACTATCTTCGTAAGGTTGTGCTAGCTTGTCTCTAAGCTTCTAAGCATGGTAATGGTAGCTATAAGTGTTATACGAGGCGGCAAGGCAATAAAATGGTTTCCTTGGGTGTACAAGGGCGCCGTGGTTTGGTTAGCTTTTTTTTTAAGCGTGCCTTAGTATAAAGGCATTTCCAAGCTAAGCCTATTATGCGTGGCACGATAAGGCTTTAATAGCACGGTGTGTTTAAGCTTGCTGACTTGTGTATTTATACTAGCAGGCTTACACGTTACTAAAGGCAGTCGTGTGTTAGTGTACAACTGGCACGGCAGCTGGAAGTTTAAACTTGGCGCTAAAGTCCAGGGGATGTGACGAGCTAATACGAACACACAGCAGTGTAAGGTTGTCCTATGGCATTGACGTTTTTTGTGTAAGTGTCGGCTTGTAAGTTTTTGTGTGTAAGTGTCGGCGTGACAGTGTAAGCTTGTCCTGTGGCATTGTAAGTTTGCACAAGTGCCCCATAGCAAGCAAGCCTCTAAAGCGTACGCTATAGCCCAAACATACGCTATGGCACGAAAAGGGTTTTCCCATAGGAGGCAAGCCTTTCTAAGCGTACGCTATAGTACATAAAGGGTCTCCCATAGCGGGCAAGCCTTCCCCAAGCATACGCTACGGCACAACATGGGGTCTCCCTCCCATACGGTGAGCAAAGCCTCTGTATGTACGTATGCCATTTATAAATAGTAGTCAGGCGTGCCAAGTTGTGTAACACTTCTAGGTGGTGCAAGGGGTGTATGCTCGTAACAGGTATTTAAAGCTTGGGTTTGCTAAAGGGCAATTGGCGTGTGTGAATGTTACTGGTGACTATAAACCCATCGAGTGTGTGAAGCATACAAAATGGCGCGTGTACTAGCCAGTACTTGGCTTGCTTGTGTAGTGTTTTATTTGTACACAGCAATCGAGTGAAACGGTTGGTGCGAGACTGTTAAAGGGGGTACAGACCTTGAGAAGTTTGCTGGTTTGAGCTATGGGAATCACAACTGGCACTTGTTTACACCTATTCTTTCATCCAGGTTATGTTCTACAATTGCAAGAACCACATGTTGAACTCGTTGTCTACAGACCCCTTGTATTATTATAAATATATGCAGGAGTTAAGTGGTGTTTATGTATTTGAGAATGTGAAATAAACCTGATAGTTATGTGTATATCAATCGGTATGGGCACTTTCATCTTATAGGAGTGTGCTAAGCTTCTAGGTAGCACAGCTGGCATCTATAAAATGTAGACAGCTTCTACGTGATACGGAAGGCATCTACTAGACACTGCTAGTGTATCAAATGGCAGGCATGTTCAAAGTTTGTGTATGACTGTACAAAGCTTGTTTATGTCAAGGCAGGCATGTACATAGCTTGTGTATGACACTGGCAAGCATGTTCAAAGCTCATTTACAACACAGCAGGCATGCTCAAAGGTTGTGGCAGAGATGTACAAAGCTTCCATTTGACATGGCAGGCATGCACACAGCTTAATGCGTACGATGAATTATTGTTGACGTACGTGAAGCTTTTAGGTGGCAAATGGATGACTTGTGTCAAGCTTTGATCGGTACGCCAAGGTACAAGGCAATGTGGCAACACTGGTGTATGAGTGAGTATACAATACTACACTGTTCAAGTACATTGTGATGTGTGTGGGGGATGTATGAACTTAACTATTAGCACGTGTGCATCTACAGACCCCTTCTAAATACATGCATATGATCGTGTGCACATGTAGATGTTAAAGGGTGTACAGTTATATCTAACGTGTATGGCTATGTAATCACTTTCACTTGTGTGGACATATTTGTACAATGACAGTGATAATTAGGAGTGCATGAATGTCTAAGAGCATAACACTGGAATTGATGATACAAAATGAATGATAGGGCAATATGTGCAATTTTCTATGTTTGTGTTTCAACACCTGGAGGACTCCAAAACACGACTCCCATAAATGATCCCACTCATAACCTGACACTGACAGTTACTTCAAAATGGGGAGATTGCACAAAATAAAAACATGTCTACAAGCACCAACGCGTAGACGGTTTAAGACCACTGCATCATGGGAGGAAACATAGCGGACCCAGGGCCATAATGCTACGAACCTTGCCCAAGTACTTTAGTTCCTCGGGTCTAGCTGGTCTAAATAGTAAGTACTCGATTTTTCTATTTATAGAACCTTACCAAGTTCATTAGTATGAATGTCATTTAGTCAACCAATCTGTTTAGGTCGCTTGCAAATTGGTGAAAAATGTTTCAATTTGCAATTAGATATGCATGTAATGAAGCCAAATTTCTTCACATACTAAGGACATGTACTACAGTAAAGTATGCCTACTTGTGGTATCTTTGTGCAGTGTGTATGTGTGTATGTGTGTGTGCATGTGTGTATGTGTGTGTGTATGTGTGTATATGTGTGTGTGCATATGTGTGCATGTGTGTGTGTATGTGTATGTGTGTGTGTGTGTGTGTTTGTGCGTGTGTACAGATTTCACAATATAGCTTTCTTCATGCAGGTAGAAAACTGAAAAGCTATTAACTGATTTTGTTGTAAATCAGGGCTTAGTAAATCTAATGGTGCCTGGTTCATATTAGTTGCAATTGGATCGAGTAATGGCTGGCAGTGTGATGATATCTCAGGTAGGATTAGTTTGACAGGCATGTGAGAGACAAAGCAGACATGTGAGTGAAAAACAAACTAAAAAGCAGAGACTTGAGAGTGCATACACTTTTTAAAATACGCTGTGAATTAACAATACTTTTTAAAGTGAAAAGACAGTATGTTCTATGTTATTTAATTTTATGTATGTAAATGAAAGTAGTATTCAATTTACCTGCAAACTTTCTATGTCACCAATGAGCCAATAAGCTACCAAAATGTAAAAATAGTATAATCAATATTATAACTTTGCTAAGGTTGCATTAGTGTGTCACAGTTGATAATAGTGCATAGATGAATTTTTGAAAGTGATATAAAGTAATAATACATGCAGCTATAAATATACACACGTTATGCAAGGTTACATTGTAGGCTCGTATACATAGATATATGCACTTGTATTTGAGACTATATAATTATACCTTACAAATATGATGCGTGGAACATTTGTAAGGTATAATCATATAGTCGCAATTAGAAGTGCACATATCTATGTATGCGAGCCTAGCTTAGGGAAAACAGTAAGCGTGTGTGTGTGTACATGTGTGTACATGTGTGCTGGCAGCTTTCAAAGGTTGTATGTGAATGACAGCTCTGGTAAGACCACAATAGACTGTAATTATTTTTTATTGAAATATTTCTTAACAAATCCCTAAGAAAATAAATTCACAATATCACTCAAATCTGAAGTTTGTACAAAGCTTTTAGTTTGCACAGGAAGTGATTGTGAATGCTTACCATATTTTAGTAGCGTTGGAACTTCAGGAGACGCCTCGTAGCAGCCGCTCATAAATATGTGACTTGTGTCTGCCTGCAATGGAATGAAAAATTTTATTGCATGAGTCGCTTTTGAAGTTCATACATGTGTCGTGCTTGTTGAGGCACGACAGACGTGTGTGATACTTCTACATCGTCGCATACACGTTAAAAGTTTGTACATATATACGACGTACGCGGCATTCGTGAAAGACATGCACTAAGAGTGGTTGGTCCCTGGGCAACAAGTCAAAACGCACGCTATACACGTTTACGTGACTACTCTGTGAGGGAAACCTAGTTTAGAGTGTTACTGTACACTCTTGGGAGGATGGACGCTTTGTTTACGCTGGCGGTTATGTACTAATTGAAATAGTACGCAACAGATCGCTGTGCGCGCTGTTATGCAAGACGAGTTTATCCCACTTCTTGTACGTGCTTAAACAACCCCACGTACAATGGTGCTTACTTTAGAATCTGTCGAGCTCAATGTCACTTCAATGCGCACGTGATAAATAAGTAATTATTTCAAATTTGAATTTTCGTACGTTACACTAGGTACATAAGTAGGTAGCTAGGTACACCCAGGTGTCAGCGTGCGTAGCTTATTGTTGCAGCGAGAAGACTACAAAGAGGTGAGTGAGGGACAAAGCGTACATCTGTGTGGTGTGTGCGTGTATGTATACAGACTTGTGCTCGTTCGTAAGTATAGCCGTTTTTCGAACTCTAGGATCAGTGCGAGGGCGTGGAGCTAGTTCATAGTCGGCCTCGTAACCACGTTAGGTGTGCTTGGTGATTGGCCCCTGGTTAAAAAAAAATTGGACCTGTACGATAGAGCACATAGCAAGCTTATAGCACGCACTTTGAGCCTTCTAATCTAGGTCCCTTGTGAGATTCAATGCTGGCTTCCACCAAAAAAACCTATAATCGGCGAGTCACTACAACAGTAAACAAATAATTTTACTCGTACCCGGATCATACATTGGAGACAATTGATGTTCAATTGGCAGCCAAACAAATGCATTAATCAGTTTGACCACTGACTTCTAAGAAGGAAGTCGGTCCAAGTGTACCGTGGCTACGTATGGCATTGCAAGTGTCCTTACGAGGCGGCAAGGTACTAAAAGGGTTCCCTTGGATGCCGTGGTTCGGTAAGCTTTTTAAGCATAAACTATAGTAGCCTACAAAACGATTATCCGTGGCACGATTAATAGGTCGGTGTGTTTAAGCTTGCTGACTTCAGGCTTGTACGTACTAAACGCAAGCGTAAGTGCAATTGCTAGAGCGCTTCCCTTACCTGTCATAAAGGCACAAAACTACAGACAGGTTCCCATAGTAGTTGTGAAGCTAGTTAGGCACGGCGTGCTGGTAGTAGCAGGGCAGGCATGTTTTAAAAGCTACGGCAGACGTGTGTGAAGGGGTGCTACGGGATGTTTGTGTAAACGTTCAAGTAGGACAGTAGTCGTGTGTTAGTGTATGCCTACCAGCATTACATGTGTGTAAGCTAGGCAGCTAGCGTTGTACTTGGGACTTCAAACTTGGCGCTAAAGTCCATGCAGGGGATGTAATACAAACGGTTCACGCTCAACACGCGTACACACAGCATTGTCAGCTAGCACTATGGCGTTGTAAGTTTTTGTCTCTTGGCAGTGTATAAGCTTTTTTAAAAGCTTTGCAAGTGTCCCCTCGGCAATGTATAAGCTTTTTTTAAAGCTTTGAGGACCCTTGGCAGTGTATAAGCTTTTTTAAAGCATTGAAAGTGTCTCCCGGCAGTGTAAGCTGTGGCGTGCACAGATAGTAAGATGCCAACTTGGCTTGCTTGTGTAAGCGAGTGTGTAGACTAGCATTGTATAGCTAGCTCGTGAGTCTGTAAGCTTGGTATAGTAATATCAGAGCTGGTATAAGTGTGTCCGTAAGTCTGTATGCTTTCAGGTATAGTTACGCTAGCTCGTACGCTAGCTAGTATACGCCCGCGAGCCTGTAAGTTTCTGGAGTAGTAATGCTTGTGAGTCTGTAAGCTTGCTAGCTAGTATGAGTGCCCGTGAGAAGTTTTAAGCTTGTGGTATAGTACTGCTAGCTAGTATAGAGTGCCCGTGAGCTTGTAAGCTCGTGGTGCAGTACTGTTTGCTTGTTAAAGTGTACCTGTGAGCCTGTAAAGCTTCTGGAATAGTAATGGCATATGCCATTTAGGATAAGTGTGCCCGTGACTCTGTAAGCTTGTATAAGAGTGCCCGTATACGTAGACACATACACGCACAACGCACAGTAAAGAGGTTCACCAGGAACAGTTACTCACCTGTTTACAATCTTCTCGAAGCAAGACAAAGCTAAGTGTTGGCCACCTCGGCATTAGTCAAGTCTTTAATAACAAAAAAGAAAGCATAGGCTATATGACCCACGGCAAGCCTATAGAAGCGTGCACGAAGCACATATAATAGCGTTCCTTACCTGATGAAGGGGTCCTCATGACACGGAAAACTTGTAGAAGGGCCCTGAGGAATGTGTACGGCAGACAAAATAGTGATTAGGACCGACGGAAGTGTAGGGGTCAGGTCAGCATATCCTCGAGAGGTTTATAAATACTCCCCAGCGTTGGTGACACTAATAGTTCCGATCCCAGTGGCGTTGGGCGCTATACAAATGGAAGTAGTATACGGAGAAGGAAAACGGTCCCAACGCCCAAATGACATTCACAATGGGCTCCGCAGAGCCTAAACGAGATTCACAATGGGCAACATGAATTATTCTGGAGATAAGTAAGCCAACGGCTCATGCGCGTTGGCTAATGCGCATTTTGGGCGTTATTGGGCGTGCATAATAACGCCCGTTCCCATCTCAATGTACGCGCGCATGGCTCATGCGCAATACTGGTGCTAGTATACCTTGTTCACCCATGTTTTAAATTCAACTCACCTTTGAATATGCCCGGCGTGTATGAAAAGCATGTTTTCAAGGATAGAGAAAATACACACAAGTAACATGTGCACATGCAACTGAGCAACTGACTGTCAGTTGTCTCCATCATGATTTGTGTGTTGAATGAAGTGTGTATTATAACCTGAATCAATTCCATCTCTGATGTGGGGTCATCAATATCTAACGAGGCTGCCATGTGTGGAGAGAATACACACGTACATTATTTAATTCATAATTTAATTATGTCCCACGATGAGGAAAGGCATGCATGTAGAGCAGATGATTCAAAGTGGGATTAAAATCAAAAGTGACCAGTTGGGTGAATCTGGATCAAGAGAGGATTCATTAGGACCCCATCTCATCATTTGTTGGGAAGCAATATCCTACTGCTACGCGTACGCTTCCAATTCAACCTCCTCCTCTAGCAAACAACAGCTAGCCACATATAGCAACAAAAAGAGATGCAAATCATCTATTTTGATTTCACAAGTTTTTCAGTTTTTTTCATATCCGCACCAAAAAGATAACAGTTTTGGTACAGATGTGAACAAACAGATCACTTGTGGAATGATTTGCGTCTTTTTTTTTTTTTTTTTTTGCTGTGTGCATAGCTAATTGACTCTGCAGTAAAAATCCCTATAGTCATGTGAGAACAGACACACCCCCAAGGGACTGTTGCCAATGTATGCTTAACCTTCCAGTCAATTCCGCGCATAGTACGAATAAAAGATAGCGATTAGCGTCGTCCTGGCTACACATGCAGTGTGGTATGGCATCACCGGCCATTTTACAGTGTACTACTCAAATGTTTGTATCGATCAGCAGAGATTTATACATGCATAGTGCATTATCGAAATCCACAAGTCCCGGTCTCCGTTCATGCAAGTAGACATACCAACTATCATGCACACGAAACCAGTGCAGTACATGTATGAATTTTAAAAATCTACATGTATATGCATCCATATACATGTATGTACACCTATTACTTTCTTCGTCTAACTTTTTTCCCTTTCTTATTCATTGCTGCCGTAGTGTTTTCAGGATGTTCCGCTTTGTCTGTTGCCATCACATCAGTCATCTCCGTTCCATTTGGCTCCATCTCAAGGTGGTCTGTACAGTCGTCATATTTGGGCGGCACGAATATAATTGCCCCAATAGCTATCAGCTGGAAAATGGCTCCAAGGTACAGCCCATACCGAAGGAGGTCGTCGAAAACAGAGAAGTCCATGCGCCCGCGTAGTAAACACAAACCCGCCAACACCGCGCCCCTTCCCGCGCAACAGCAGATAAATAGATAAACAAAGACCGCACCACACCCACTCCACACATACACACACACCCTCTACACATACACAGCATTGACTAGAAAGCATTCTTCAGTTTGGTCCAGTTCATCGTTGATGAAGACAAGAATGTTGATGGACATAGGTGCAGCACTTGGAGCAAAGTAAAGGACCAAGGTCCCAGTCTTTTTTGAACACAGCTAAAGGGGTTAAAGAGATTGTGGAAGGAGGGATGAGGGTAGGGAGGGAGGGAGGGAGGGAGGGAGGGGAAGGGTGAGACACATTTACACTAATTCACCTTGAGAACAGATGGCTCAAAGGTTAAGATGTCTGGACAGTTGGTGCTCAAGGAATATTCCTTTGTCTTGCCATAAGGATTAGTGAAGCTGATGGTCTATGGGAGGTCACAAGGATTGGTGAGGGAGGGGAGAGGTAGCATTAGTAGTGACATAGCCAAGCCTCTACGGTTAGGTGTACATTGCCATGGTTACAAATCTTCTCCTCCACCTCCCTCTCTCACACACACTCACTTTGCTGGTTGAATTGGCCCCACCCACAGGAAGTGATATCTTGAAGGCCCTGGACACAGCAGGGTCCAGTACAGACACACTTACCAGCCAAGTGGTGAGCAGCTCCCTGGAGTCAATGTCTGCAGAGAAGAGGTGGCTCAGGAAAGCTTACCAAGTGGTGAGAGTCATAGGGCACAACACACACACACACACACACACACACACACACACACACACACACACACACACACACACACACATATACACACCACATACATATGCACACACATACTCATGTAGCCATGCACAATATGAACTCACACACAATGTACTACTGGGTGAGATGATCCACCTCACATCCATACTTAATTCATATTCATATTCATATCCAGGTTGAAGTTTCAAAAGGTCGAGTTGAGGAGCTGCTACATGGTTCAGATGGAAACGAAAGAGGGGCATCCCTACGCGTGCAATCAGGTGATAGACGTCCAATACTGTTGAGGCGACCTGTTCAGCACATCTATCCACTCGAGACTGATGTTGTACCTTCAGCACTGCAAGAACCAGCCACTGACCAAGGAGAGCGTTTGGTTGATCCTATAATTGAGGAGGATAAGGATGCACATTCTCATCGTCCTAGAAGAGCAGCAGCCCAGGCCGCCAGATTTAGGATACAGGAACTACTGAATGATTGAACCCACCAGCTATGCCAGTCAAGGGGGAGTGTCTGATATTTAGTTGTTACGTAATGTGTATCGCGTGATTTATTTGTAAAGATCTTGCACAGTGGTCACAAAAATATTTTGTGGCAGGAAGGGTAATCAAACGATACCCGCTGAAACCGTGTTCATGAAAGATTTCAAATTGGTATAATCTTTCTGTGATTTGTGGTCGCATCGGGACGCATCCCCAAAATACCTTGGTAGCTGTAAACAACTATTTGACGCCGATTAGCGGCTACAGGACTTAATTGGTTAAACAAGTCGAGCCAATTTCGTTCATATTAGTTTGCTAAGAAGTGGTCCTTGCATGCAGGAACCGCTATCCTCGCCGTGTATATTTAATGTAGTCTGAGACACTATTGCGCAGCGAAGTAGTCTGGGGACCCGACTGGTAAGATAGCACTACACAATTGCGGTTTCGGCACGTGCACGTATGACTTAATTACATCACGACGAACTTCAAACATACTAAATGTCAGAGGTCCATATACACGCACAATATGCAGCTGGTACCACTAGCAACTATATGCCATTTCGCGGCTACATTTAGATAACTACAAATTACCTCACGTACAGTTCGTAGGACTCCACCGCTATGTCTTCGTTGTCAAACGCTTCATCGCTGCAGATACGGATCTCCAGGTCAGATGCCACCCGTTTGAAGAGGTCTTTGCAGAACCATGGCTGGTTGGGAGGTGTGCAGCAGGACTCCTCGTCATATCTGCATTCCTTACCGTCCCACAGAGGGTCGCAGAATATCTGATTGAAGTAATAACTGCTGTCCGGATTTCCCGACTCGCAGTAGTAGTCTGTGCTTCTGACGAACAGAGGTGGTTGAGCTCCTCCGGCACAAGGGCACGTAGCAGCGGGATAATATGCCGGGTTATACTGCTCCATCAAACCAGCGGCGTAGGTAAACACGTGCTGTCGCTTGCCCTCGTCATAGTACGTAATGCTGATGCCGTCCACGTAAGGCCCATCGATTGTCACTGGTTTGGGGGTTGCGTATGCTGCAAAACCATCGGTAGTACCCCACTGAAACGCCCGGACTCGTCCGCATATTTGCCGGAAGGCTCCACTCCCTGTAGAGACTATAACAGAGCTGCACCCTGGACTGCTAATCCTTCCGCAAGCCTTTTTGGTAAGGTACGGCTTCCACGTACTGGGACATCGCTGATTCTTATAATCGAGCATGTCCAACGACCCGACCTATCTCCAGTCGCCGCTACGACCAGTAGGAGGAGGAAAGACGGTGGGCAGAGGAAGAGCTGTGGAATGATATAAACTGTTAAAGCGTATCACGGTATCAGACCAAGACATGTGTACACGAAAGATCACTCAGCGAGGCTAACAGCTATATTAATCCTACACTTACGCTTAGGGTCGCAGTATTCAGTGTTATTGGCCACCCCGCACAGTGACAGTCCAATACAGCTTAAAAAGACAACTGTTCCAAACATGTTGATAGCTGTATTGTAATCAGCGTCCTATTTGTAGGATGGTGATGGGCCCGTGGTTCGAGTGGTTATGCATTCGCATGCGCAGTTCCTTGGATGCGCAGGCATGCAGGCATGAGAAGGTCCTGGAATGATGATCTATTTAGAAGCAAAGGAAAAGATTACTTTATAAGGGTAGCTAACTTCCACACCATGGATACTAAAATGTAAATGTATCTGATTAGGCTGCAACACCTGACAACCTAGGTAACTAGCAGGTACCAAGCCAGGTCACTGGTCAAAGGCAGCACTATAGCCAGGATAGTTAAAAAAGGCACCATAGTTACACTGGCCAGCAACAGGGTTACCTGTGTACCAAGCCAGGCAGGTGGGTGGGGTTTGTGTGAAGCCAGCCTAGCTCTTTTGAGGTCACATTGGTAGTCAGTAAGCAGCTAACTAGAAATCTCCAAAGGTCATCTACTGCATGTTATCACCTGGCTGAAATTACTTTGGCTGCAAATGTCAGCTTGCCACAGGGCCTAGGCATGTCAGGGGTGGTGGAAGGTATATCAAGGTTTGGGAGAGGGTGGGGGTGGGGAGGGGGCTCTAAAAGCGAGAATAATTAATATTGGGCATTTGTTCACCATATTCCCTTTCTTTTGGGCCACACCCAACTACGGTAGAGGAATATGTGATGGTGTGAGGTGGGGGAGCATACAAGATGGAATATCACACTCCAAACTAAAAATCAAAGTACTGCATGCTCTGGGTGGATGTACAAAACTGCTATTTCCACTCCACCCCATGTTCTTCAACCACACCCTTGCTCCTCAAACCAAATCACTCCTCTCGTTCTTTACATGGATCAGCTTACAGTGTGCATCCTCCTCACACATGTCACCTCATCCTCCTCACACATGTCACTTATTAAAACTAAAGCTTGCATACTTTGTCAGCCATCCGTTCATGCACTTCTTTCAATTACCTTTTCTTGTAAGTTTTATTGCTATTTACTGCCTTTTCAAGAGAAAAAACCTAATAATACATCACTTTATTTCACCTAACTTTTACAACAGAATGCTCCGTAATTTACTCACATATTTCATCACCGACAGTACTTGCTACAGTATACAGTATTACATACATGGACTCACAGTTTAATCTTTGACTGCCTTCTTATTGTTCAGCACTTGGGAGGCAGTCTTTACATCAGACCATGCTGCTCTAAACTCCTTTTCTTGCTTCAGCATGAACAAGGTAACGTTTGTGCTCACCAACCCGCTTCGATTCAGGGTCTTTTTGGTACCCTGCTCTTTCAGTGTCTCGCTTTGTTTCAGAGTCTTCGTCGTATTTTGCCCCTTTCTTTGCTCGCTTCGTTTCAGGGTCTTATTCGTAGCGCGCCCGTTCAGCGTCTCGCTTCCATCCAGGGTCATCATCATAGCTACAGTATTAAAGAAGGAAGATACAAATTGGCTAGGGTCTGTACTTTGCTCTTTTCCTGACCTGATTCACTTCAGGATCTCTTCTATATACTTGTAGCAATCATATCGTTGGTTGGCTCGCTTAATGCTGCTCAGAGTTCGCCTGCATGGTAACGTTATCCTCATGCAAATCTTCTCCTTTTTCTCATTGAACCGATCTACGCTGCAAAAAAGTTCCAAGTACAAGGATAAGCAAAACAATACATCTCAAGTTTTTCGTTCACATTCCTCAGTGTTCGGAAAGCTGATGTCCCACACCCGTGGGTCAGACACTGGAGAAAGATAGAGGATTTTGCGTCTGTACATTTGCTTCAGTCTTGTGTTGGCGAGTGTCTCTATCTGCCCCTTCTACAAACCACAGAAGACAACTAGCAGTTGCGAAGTATATTACTTTCGTAGCGGTATACATGCCTATGAGTTAACAAAGCTGTAGTATGGTGCCTTTTATATACGCGCTGGTATTGACACACAAGGAATTTTTGTGTCGTTAATGCTTGGATGAACAAATTGCTTTCTGAGAAGAGCAACGTAGCAAGTAGAAATTTAAGCTTGTATCTTGAATTCTTCACCATGTATATATATATATTAATTTCTACTTGCTAAAAAAGATTTTGCATGAACGTCGTTCAAAGTAATAGCCAGAGAACGTTACCATGCAGGCGAAGTCTGAGCAGCATTAAGCGAGCCGACCAACGACAACGGTATATAGAAGAGATCCTGAAGCGAATCAGGTCAGGAAAAGAGCAAAGTACAGACCCTAGTCAATTTTTATCTTCCTTCTTTAATACTGTAGCTATGATGATGACCCTGGATGGAAGCGAGACGCTGAACGGGCGCGCTACGAATAAGACCCTGAAACGAAGCGAGCAAAGAAAAGGGCAAAATACGACGAAGACTCTGAAAGAGCAGGGTACCAAGAAGGCCCTGAATCCAAGCGAGTTGGTGAGCACAAACGTTTCCATGCTGAAGCAAGAAAAGGAGGTTGGTCTGATCTAAAGACTGCCTCCCAAGTGCTGAACAATAAGAAGGCAGTCAAAGATTAAACTGTGAGTCCATTGTACTGTCAGTGATGAAATATGTGAGTAAATTACGGAGCATTCTGTTGTAAAAGTTAGGTGAAATAAAGTGATGTAATATTAGGTTTTTTCTCTTGAAAAGACAATAAATAACAAATATAAACTTACAAGAAACGGTAATTGAAAGAAGCGCAAAAACGGTTGGCTGACAAAGTATGCAAGCTTTAGTTTTAATAAGTGACGTGTGTGGAGGATGCACACCCCTATAAGTCGATCCATGTAAAGAACAAGAGGAGTGATTGGTTTGAGGAGCATGGGTGCGGTTTGAGGAGCAAGGGTGTGGTTGAAGAACATGGGGTGGAGTGGAATAAAGCAGTTTTGTACATCCACCCGGAGCAGTACTTTGATTTTTAATTTGGAGTGTGATATTCCATCTTGTATGCTCCCCCACCTCACACCATCACATATTCCTCTACCGTAGTTGGGTGTGGCCCAAAAGAAAAAGAATATGGTGAACAAATGCCCAATATTAATTATTCTCGCTTTTAGAGCCCCCTCCCTACCCCCATCCTCTCCCAAACCTTGATATACCTTCCACCACCCCTGACATGCCTAGGCCCTGTGGCAAGCTGACATTTGCAGCCAAAGTAATTTCAGCCAGGTGATAACATGCTTGCCGTTAGGTGGTTAATGTTCGATGTGATTGATTTTTACCATGAGAACTATCACAGCATTGATCACCAAACACTTCCATAACGATATGAGGATACTTTAAGTAGCTGACCTTTGGAGATTTCTAGTTAGCTGCTTACTGACTACCAATGTAACCACAAAAGAGCTAGGCTGGCTTCACACAAACCCCACTCACCTGCCTGGCTTGGTACACAGGTAACCTCGTTGCTGGCCAGTGTCACTGCTGTGCATGTCTAACTATCCTGGTTATAGTGCTGCCTTTGACCAGTGACCTGGCTTGGTACCATCTAGTTATCTAGGTTGTCCAGGTATTGCGGCCTAATCAGATACATTTTAGTATCCATGGTGTGGAAGTAAGCTTCTGAAAAGACCTCTTCAAACGGGTGGCATCTGACCTGGAGATCCGTATCTGCGGCGATGAAGCGTTTGACAACGAAGACATAGCGGTGGAGTCCTACGAACTGTACGTGAGGTAATTTGTAGTTATCTAAATGTAGCCGCGAAAAGGCATATAGTTGCTAGTGGTACCAGCTGCATATTGTGCGTGTATATGGACCTCTGACATTTAGTATGTTTGAAGTAAGTCGTGATGTAATTAAGTCATACGTGCACGTGCCGAAACCGTAGTGCTATCTTACCAGTCGGGTCCCCAGACTACTTCGCTGCGCAATAATGTCTCAGACTACATTAAATATACACGGCGAGGATAGCGGTTCCTGCATGCAAGGACCACTTCTTAGCAAACTAATATGAACGAAATTGGCTCGACTTGTTTAACCAATTAAGTCCTGTAGCCGCTAATCGGCGTCAAATAGTTGTTTACAGCTACCAAGGTATTTTGGGGATGCGTCCCGATGCGACCACAAATCACAGAAAGATTATACCAATTTGAAATCTTTCATGAACACGGCTTCAGCGGGTATCGTTTGATTACCCTTCCTGCCACAAAATATTTTTGTGACCACTGTGCAAGATCTTTACAAATAAATCACGCGATACACATTACGTAACAACTAAATATCAGACACTCCCCCTTGACTGGCATAGCTGGTGGGTTCAATCATTCAGTAGTTCCTGTATCCTAAATCTGGCGGCCTGGGCTGCTGCTCTTCTGGGACGATGAGAATCCTTATCCTCTCAATGATAGAATCAACCAAGTGCTCTCCTTGGTCAGTGGCTGGTTCTTGCAATCCTGAAGGTACAACATCAGTCTCGAGTGAATAGATGTGCTGAACAGGTCGCCTCAACAGTATTGGACGTCTATCACCTGATTGCACGCGTAGGGATACCCCCCTTACGTTTCCATCTGAACCATGTAGCAGCTCCTCAACTCGACCTTTTGAAACTTCAACCTGGATATGAATATGAATATGAATTAAGTATGGTGTACTAGGAGGTATGGATGTGAGGTGGATCCTCTCACCCAGTAGTACATTGTGTGTGAGTACATATTGTGCATGGCTATATGAGTAAGTGTGTGCATATGTATGTGGTGTGTGTATGTGTGTGTGTGTGTGTTGTGCCCTATGACTCTCACCACTTGGTAAGCTTTCCTGAGCCACCTCTTCTGTGCAGACATTGACTCCAGGGAGCTGCTCACTACTTGGCTGGTACGTGTGTCTGTACTGGGCCCTGCTGTGTCCAGGGCCTTCAAGATATCACTTCCTGTGGGTGGGGCCAAGTCAACCAGCAAAGTGAGAGTGTGTGAGAGAGGGAGGGGGAGGAGCTGATTTGTAACCATGACAGTGTACACCTAACCGTAGAGACTTGGCTATGTCACTACTAATGCTACCTCTCCCCTCCCTCACCAATCCTTGTAACATCCCACAGACCATCAGCTTCACTAATCCTTATGGCACGATAAAGGAATATTCCTTGAGCACCAACTGTCCAGACATCTCTTCTTCTGTCAAATTCCTCATACACATTGATATGAAAAGATAGATCAGATAAATTTTGAGGTGTAGCTATTCTGTTAAACATGCTTGAAAACGGTATGCATTGATCTCACATCTTGTTTTCAACAGCTTGAATTTATCATTGTTGACGTTCTCTCAACAGTATCAGTTTATTTGTATTTATAACCCTCCTTGGCAAATGATATTGCTCATACGTCATTATGTTCATTTCTTGACAATTACTGCAACTATAAGATGCCTGTTGTAGTGGTTGGTGATGTTAACTATCCTAACATTGATTGGAGTGTACCTGTTAATACTGGTTCAATGTGCAGCAGCCTTTTCTTGACATTAATTTTACAAAATGGGCTTACCCAGCTTGTTAATCTCCCTACTCGTGGTAATCACTGTATCGACCTTGCGGGTAGTTTCTGATGTCAGTATGATGTTTGATATTTCAGTTGTTGATCCCTTTGTTGTCTCTTGTGACCATTCATCTGTTGAATTCATGGTTGTATGTCCTTGCAATCATGCATCCCGCAAACTCTATCTCGTATCGTCGAGATTTTTGGGGCTGCTAATTATACCCTTTGATGATTTTATTCCTTCTGGATATCGATTGGCTAATGCTTCAACAATCTTGTTCAGTTGATGAGTTTTGGAATGGTTTCTCTATGAAGCTGAATGAACGCATTCAGAGGTTTGTTCCTTTTAGAATTGTGTCATCTAGCAAACTACCACGTCTAAAGCATATTCGCAAATTGGTACTCAAAAATAGGACAGAAAAAATTGCTAGAGGATATGAACTTGCAATACAGTCCATTTATAATTCTCATGAATGTAATGTTATCAACGGTAACAATTTATCCAATATTCATATGTTAACTAAGTCACACATTTTCTATTCCACCCCTTATGAAGACTGATGGTTCTCTTGCTATAACCGATTGTGATAAATGCAATGTTTTACACCACTAGTTGTGTCCGTTGATGGAGTTTTGGGCCGAGAAGCAGAATGTTTCATACAACTCCTTGCTGACAAAATAGCTCAAAAATGGAATAAAAACCTATGCTGAAGTTGCAGGATGGATACGAGCCAGGCTGTCCTTTGCCATTCTGAGGGTTACCAATGTATGTCTTCGAGGATCCAGAATCAAATGGAGAAGTGGAACATGATTTGATGATGGAGCTGGACTACCAGACATTACATGTACATGTTGAGATGTGTGTGTGTGTGTGCATGTGTGTGTGCATGTATAAATGTGTGTTTGTGTGTTTATCTACATACTGTTATCTTTTCAAATTGGACCATTTTTAATGTATGTACATGCCATTTTATTGTGCTTTTTTTTAAATTTCATAAAATAAAAAAGTTTTAAATGATTACTTTGCTTCAGTTTTTACCATTGCTAATGGTGTCTTACCCATCTTCCATCTTCACGTTTCTTGTGTCCAGGGATATCAACAAGTTGAGTTTACTCACAGTAAAGTATTATGTGCCCTGAAGCGTCTTCCTTCTAAATATTCCAGAACACCAGATGGTTTTCCTGAAGTATTTTTAAAACTGATCAGTTGCTTCCGCCATTGCCTTTCCATTGTCCAGGCTTTTTACAATGTCTATGGACTGTGGGAGTATACCTCAGGGTTGGAAACAGCAATTGTTTGTCCCATTGAAAAGGTTCCCGTAAATTACCTAGCAATTATCATTCGGTTTCTCTTACCAGTGTTTGTTGCAAAGTAATGGAGTCTATTGTGTATGAATCAATGGTTTTCTTTCTTCGTTCTAACAGCTGCCTTATCTCCAAAGATCAGTTTGGCTTTCTTGCCAGGCGTTTTACTTGTACCCAGTTGCTAATCACACTTAATGAATGGACTCTCCATACTGATATTCATTCTAAAATTGATTCTGTGTATATAGGCTTTGCTAAAGCCTTTGATTCTATCTCTCATAGAAAGCTGCTATATAAGGTAGAGTGCTATGGGTTTACTTCCCACTTGGTGAGATGGTTATCTTCATTTCTTATGAATCGTTTTCAGCAAGTTTATATTGATCAGTCTTTATCTCTTCCCTACCTGTTACCAGTGGTGTTCCTCAGGGATCAGTGCTTGGACCCCTATTATTATTCCTCATTTATATCAATGACCTTCCAGATTGTTTAGTACCACCAGTTCAAGCTAAAATATTTTCAGATGGTACCAAACTCTATGCTACACATTCTTCTGATTCATCCTCACCTTTGTCTCTGTCTTTGTCGAATTTTTGTATGTGGTCTGAAACGTGGCAGCTTAATATTGCTTTTCAGAAGTGAAGTGTAATATCCTTTGGACATAACTCTGCAAGCAATTCTTACTCCCTGGGTGGTGTGCAAAATACGGTTTTTAATATTTGTGACACATCTGATTTTAAACCCAGCTTACATTGTGCATCTATTGCTGCAAAGGCTTTCCAAAGGTGTTCCCTTCTACTTAAAGGTCTTCAAACGCTAAATATCTCAACGCTTTGTCAAGTATTCATTTTATATGTGAGAACAATTCTCAAATACAATACGCCAGTGTGGAATCCGTGTCTCATACAAGACATTAAATGTGTTGAAAGAGTTCAACGCTTTTTCAGCAGAGCTATTTTTATACGAGTAATGATGCCTACTATGAGCTATACTGATCGTCTTGCTAATTTAGGTCTTCATTTATTGGAGTATTGTAGAGTGTATTTTGACCTTGTTTTAAGATTGTGAAAAACCTTGTAGATCTTGATGCATCAGCTTTCTTTCGTATCAATTTGTTCACCATACTGTACAAGAGGGAACTCAATCAAACTTAGTCTTTTGTCATTACCTCACCATAATTATTGCTAAAACATTTTCTCAATCACAGTTACAATGTGGAATTCATTACCAGACCCTGTGGTTACAGCATCCTCCGGTCTAAACTCAGCAATGTAAACTTGTCTCCATTTTGTAAATGTTTTAGGACCGGTGTCATGGGATAATTGGCACCCTCAATAATTGGCACCCCCGTTCCAAATATTCTAGGATTCTTGGCACCCCCATTCCAAATTTCCTACGGGATTTTTGGCATCCTTTAGGATTTTCGGGACCCTCGTGTTTGAGGTGACAAAAGTTGATTATTAGTGTGATTGTAGCGAGACGATGGAAAAGAGGGCAGATGACGAAAAGGATGCATACGATGTAACTCTAAACAACATTGCACGTGGAAGCTACACTCAGGATGCAACTAAGCAAGATAAGTGTTCCATTCGCAAAAGAGCAAAGCAGTATCGAGTGCAAGATGGGCAGCTGTATGGAGTAATCTGTTCAGCTTCAAAGAATGGGGATGCGCTTTCTCTTTATATAAAAGACGCAAAGAAAAAGGAAGCAGATAATTAATGGTTGCCATAGCGGACTAGAAGGAAACCATGAAAGTCATGACAGAATGCTTGCAAAGATTACGCAAAAGTATTTCTGGCCAGGATTATCAAAGGATGTGACAATTTGGGTAAGTTATTTATTTTGTCATTTCTACAACTGTCAGCATCTCGTGTTTGTAAGAATTATTTTTGTGTATGCCAGGTGCAGCATTGTGATCAATGTCAGAAGACGAAAGAAAGTTTGATCATCCAGCTGAAGAGCTGCACCCTGTACCAGTTCCCAACAGTAGCTGGAAGCAGATAGGTATAGACCTCACTGGGCCTCTGCCAACAACCACAAATGGTATGTGATAGTTGTGACAGATTATTTTTCCAAGTGGCCAGAAGCATGTGCATCTCCAACAAAAGAAGCCATTAATGTTGTTGAGTTTCTTAATGACCTCATTTTTCAACATGGGTGTCCTGATGTAGCAATATCTGATCAAGGGACTGAGTTTTGTAATCAGGTATGCCTTATCAAATAAATGTAACACTTCAAACAAATGTAACGCGTTGTCATCATTCTTACATGGTGAGAGGGGGAGGGTTGTCTGGTCGCATGGGTAAGAGGGATTACATGAGATGAGGGGTCTTGAGGGGGTGGGAGGGGAGGGTTGTCTGGTTACATGGGTCAAAGGGATTATATGTGAGGGGGAGGGTTATCCATTCCATCAGGGGTTGTTGGGCTTGTGAAGTTATACATGCATAATTATGTATTTGTAGGCTATATGCTGTATTTATTTCAATTGTAAGGTTGTTAATCATCTTCTGAAGTAAACAGGCGCTGAGCACAGAGTTGCTAGTGCATATCATCCGCAGACAAATGGATTGACAAAGAGGTTTAATCAAACACTAAAAGGTTCCCTGATTCAAGCTGTAAATGAAAAACAAAACGACTGGGATGATCATATTGAGAAAATCATGTTTAACTACAGGTATGAAGCATTCTGTATTGGCATAATAACATTAAATATGCAGGGCATCGATTCATGCTTCTACTGGCTATACCCCTTTTTTTAAATGCATCTTCTGGAGGCTAAGATCCCAGTTCATGTGCAGGTGGAAAGTGTTGTGGGTAGTAGCTCATTGCCACAAATTCCTACAGGACCTGAGCATCAGAAACATATTGATGCTTTTATCAATCT
This sequence comes from Ephydatia muelleri, assembly GCA_013339895.1. NCBI lineage: Eukaryota > Metazoa > Porifera > Demospongiae > Spongillida > Spongillidae > Ephydatia > Ephydatia muelleri. Next base: position 39,625 of record JABACO010000007.1, read on the forward strand.
TCAGGAACAATATCGTGCCAAAGCTACACAAAATATTCTCTGTGCACAAGCCAGACAGAAGCTACACTATGATACAAAACACAACACAAATTCCACATTTAAGGTGGGGAACAAGGTGTTGAAGTCCAATGCAAGGAATAGGCACAGAATGGGAGGCAAAATAGAGAAACCATGGCTTGGTGTTTACATCATTCAAAAAGACATGGGCAAGGGTAGATATTGTGGAGGGAAAACCATTAAAGCAAACCATCCACTGTGCTCGCTTTAAGCGTTTTCTTGATCCAGTAGTTGACGACAACATTGTGGATGAAGTTAAAGAATTAGACAATAGTGCAGGTGAACAAGAGGCAGCTAATGGAAAAGGTATGGGTGACAATTTTCACCATGACAAAAATGATAACGACAAGGAGCAAGGATGTCAGAATGAAGAACAGCAAAGTCACAGTCCAGAGCAGCGTGAAATACTTGAACCTTTATCTGTACTCGAGGAGCAGTTGTACTCTCCGAACATTTTGTCTATGGTCATGTACATCATATTATGAAGCCAAAGAAGATGATGAAGAGTTTGATGTAAATTCTAGCTAATGTTGTGATGCACTCTTTTATTTTCTACAGAACGCAAAACTGGATCTGCAGCAAAAGGAATATGCATTGAGTAAAGACATAGATGTCTCTCTATGGATAGACTTTCGTGAGTTTTATGGTTATTTTCCATTGCAAGAAGTCCTGGGCGGAAAATTTGTTGTTGTCAATGAAAACCTGCATGCTGAGTTTGCTGAATTCAATGGGAAAGTTCTGTCATACAGAGCTGCTTCAAGTGTGGAGCAGATCCACCAAAGCCCAGTTGAAGCCTGTTCATGTACTTGGGAACATTTATTTTCTGATGAGTCCTTATGATCTAGATGAATTGTGTGAGTGGGTCAGAAATAAAAGAAGTTTTTTTATTGATAAGGATGTTACCATTGATGGGTTACTAGAATATGAAGAACAGTGTAGCAGCAGCAGCATATCGGGTTTCAGAGATTACCAACGAAGAGCACATTGAACACAACTACCAGCCAGTTTGCAGTGAGTGGCAAAAGGTAAGGTGTGCTCTTCTAGGGTTGACATTCATCCGTGTGAATCACCCTAATTTGACACAGCCATCAATGATTGCTGTGTCACACTGCCCCTTAGCAAGCTAGAATTGCTGCAGATGGAAATTGTTTCTTTCGGTCTGTTTCTCTAGCTGTAACAGGATCACAGACGTTTCATGAAGAACTGTCTGCTGATCACAATGTACATGATTCACAAATCAACAGATCCAGTGTTATCCTCCCTTGGATCCCCCGATGGCTCTATGGAAAGCTGTATGAAGCGATCAAGGAAGCAGACTCTGGGCACATGGGCTACAGAATTGGAGGTGATTGCAGCAGCATCATTGCTTAATACAACAATTTATATATATGCCAAATGTGGAGAAACATTCAAATGGTTCAAGCATTCACCACAGGAAACTAAGCTTGGCTTGCATCAAGATGAAGGCATAGATATAACTAACTTCAACAAACATTTTGAAGCAGTTAAAAAGATGTAACATCCATGTGTTGTGTCACTATCTCATTCAATGCAGCTGCTCGTTCTGAATACATCAGTTTATTGATTCAAACATTTCATGGCATACATTACATAACACCATTAAAAGCCTTGAAATTGTCCTCCGCTTTCTTACATGCCAGAATGCCAGTGAATAGTATTCTAGATTTCCATTATTATATTAGGAATGTGAGGGGGTTCCAAAATTCCTTGGAGAAATGGCTATGCTAAGCGATGCCTATAATCCTTAGGGATGCTGAGTTTCTTAGTAAAATTGGTGTGGGGGTGCCAAAATTCCTAGGAAAAATGGCTATGCTAAGGGATGCTGAGTTTCCTAGGAAAATTGGTGTGGGGGTGCCAAAATTCCTAGGAATAATGGTACGGGGGTGCAAATTTTTCAGGGATTCCATTTTTCCTGTGACACCGGCAGTGTATTTATGCATATTCATTTTATATGCCATTACTTGTCATTGTGTAATATATGTACACATAAATTATTATTATTTTTGAATTAAATTACATAAACTACACAAATGCAAACACAAGTCTCAAAACAACATACAAACTCAAATGTATTCATGATGATGGCAGGAAAGTCGGTACAAAATAGCCCTCACATTTGCCTTAACTAAATCAAGATTGAGCCGGCCATACAGTTCAGACAGAACCATATATTATCTGCATGCTTGCTATGAAATATGGTGCCTAAGCCCTTCATGTATAATATTCTATTTTAGTTGTGTATATCTAAACTCTTTTTTCTTTTTGATTATAGGCAGGCTGGAGTTCTAATTGAGTCGTCTATTGCAGTCAATCTTTCAGATATTATAAATCTGTTCCAAGTTGCTCCTATATCCAGTCATGATTTCCAAATACAGCTGTTGGATAGTTTTCCTGTTTTGCTTTTGAGATGGATAATACTGAAGTGATTGTGAATATTTAAGAGTTGGTGACAAGTCGAGTATTATAACCTTAGATGGTGATCTTGAAGCTCCATACAGTTCTGTTGCCAAACTAAAGCCTGACAAACCAAAGTCTGCCAAAAACAAATTATCATCAATGAATGGTTGACCATTGCACAGGTTTCCACAGATTGTTGATTGTACAACTGAATTTATAAAGCAACATGGATACTCTACTCACAATCGTCGTCGAAATGAAATTGGAACAGCTGGTGTTAGATTGATCTAGATAGCAGTGCCTGGTTAGCTTTTCCCAGCCATATCCAGTACACTTGCAAATTGAACCTACACTGGCTTTGTGATTTAACACGCACACACATGCACACACGCATGTGCACA
>JABACO010000007.1:47500-120674 GCA_013339895.1 Ephydatia muelleri
TGGAATAGCTGTTTCTGGTTCAAGAAGCTGGATAATACAGTACGAACTTTCACCCGTTCGGAAACCTCCCAGAATAGACCAATTTCCTGCTGTGTAAACACATGCACAGAATCACACACACACACACAAAACCAACACATAAATCACATATTCAGACAACACCCACACACACAACACATAGTCTTACTGGAACTATTAACTGATTTGTATAGGATAAAATTTCACCAATGTTGATGAGCCCACCAGATCCATAGAACTGGTTACAGGAGTAGATGACTTAATAGATGGTGGAATCAACAGTGTACAGCTGGTAATAGCTTGACTGAGAAGGATGGTACCATGTTCTGGGATGTCATCTTAATGGCACCAAATGGACTGCTGTTGATAACTGCATGAAGTAAACCAAGAGTGAAAGTCATTTATCACACAGTGCAGTCACAGACATACCTTGCACAGGGTTCCCTGTTGGTAAATACACTTCTCTGATTCCACATGTTTTCCCAACACAACGTCAGATTTATAAAGTTCCACAAGTTCAGCACCAAACCTTGTTTACAGAGTAACATGAAATACATTTTGTACACTGTATGTGTATTTAATACGTACTTGTCTGAAATGCCCGAACAGATGTTCCACATACTCTCTTCGACACCAAATTTTGTGGCGATGTCAATGTTTGAATAGAATATAATTTTAATGCATGTCTAAAATTAGTGCTTACCGTTCAGTATTATAAGCGTTGGTCCAAATTGAAGCATACTCTCACAAAGGTGCAACAGTAGGTGGACTTTCAACTTTCTTTTCAGGTTAGGAAAGTGAGCTAGAATAGCAGTAACACAGGAGCTACAATCTGACTAATACAAACCAACCATCTCTGGGTCAAATGGCTGACAATATGCAATTCTAAACACCTGCTGACACATGTAGTGCATGAACATGTAGCTATTACAAGTTCTACCAGCACTGACCTTTGACAGTTTAAACCACACTTCTTTTTCACCATCATCTATATACGGGGATAATAAATGAACTACAAGTTGAGCAAGCAGCTAAAAGTCTCACCCAACAAAAGACTTGTAATATCTCGTCATGTCCCGTGAAAAGTGCGCATCACAACCAGAAAAGGAAAAGGCCGATATACGTGCTTGCAATTCTTCCTTTTGATTATTTGATAGCTTCTTTATTTTAAGCCTGAACAGGTACTTATACAGGTGACACACACACATAGATGCATGATATCACTCATCATTCCTCCATCATAATGCATGGAACACCTCCCTGATAAGATCAATCCGGTTAAGTATATCTTTACTGTAGTGGACATGCCTTATACAACCCTTGGGCTTAACAGGGAAACAGGAGAGAATGTTCGCAATGTTTGGAGCGGCCAGGCACATCTTTAGAGTATGATGAATCGAATTTATACAGTATAGTATGCCCTTGCAGTGCAATACTAGAAGGTCAATACAGACTGTAGTACAATACATTCTCAGTTATAATATACATACCCTTTGAGGTGGTAAAAACCCTGGCAACCGAGAACGCCTCATCACTTGGAAGGGAAGGCTGCAATTGCCTTAATGTATAGAAGATGAACTTTTCACCCTAAATCAAAGATAAACCCCTAGATAGGGATGGCTCTTCAGCATAAAATACCTACCATTGGACATGGACTGTGATCAATTAAATAAGCCATGTCATCGATTCTGGATGAAAAAGGTCTGAAATCTGGTTCTGCCGTGTGATGACTTTAACTTTAAACATCTAAGCACACAGATCATTTATTTAGTAGGAGTAAAAGCCTACATGTAATACACGGTACATAACATACCTGTCTCTGAATTGTCTTCAAAATCTGTTGGTTTCTATGCCAATTGATGAAGGGTGTCCTGAATCATTTGGTGGTGGTTCGTGGATGAAAAAGCTGGGACCTGGAGGAATCTGCACAGGTCCTTCTTCACTGACTGAGGAACCACCTACATGTATAACAAGTACAGCAATGCACAGGTGGGAAAGCTATGCAATAAGTATTGGTTTTGTTTGAATGCAGGTGAGGGACTTGGTTGAAAGGAAGTGAGACTTTCCCAGGGGAGGGGGTCTTCCCAGACTTTAGGCTCAAGGCTATTTTAGGAATTTTGCTTGTACGCTCACTTATATTATAGTATAAAAAGTACAACAGACGCATATTACAGTAATATACATACCAAACTTGGTGTAGAGGTACTCTGCTGAACACTTGTAGCATATCTTAAGTTGTGCGCGCTTTCCAGGTGCCTGTTGTACTTGGGAAACTGAATTTTGTATAAAGCACAGTAAAAACCGTTCGGCCATTTCTAATCAGTCACGTGAGACGAGGCACCCCAATCGCATGTGATACTAAGCGCCGTAACAATGACGTTTGTTTTTTCGACCGAATCAAGCTAAATTATCACAACCGATTCATTTTGAAGCTGTTACGGCACTACTTCATTTTGGGCGTGGTCTTGGTCGGAGCGACGGTTCATAAAGATGAATCTCGTCCGTCGCCTAACGCTTCAATTACGCCTGCGATATCGCCCACGAATCACTGGCGAATTCATTACGCACGTGATTCGTTGGTGAAAAAAGCTGGCTGTGTACAGTGCCGGATTTAGGGGGGGGCAAACGGGGCGGCTGCCCAGGGCCCACGGCTTTTTGAGGGAGCCCCCACCGTTCTCATAATAATGATATTCATGTTTTTTTGGTTTATAATAACTCATACTAAAATTACTAATTAGTGTTAATTGAGCGAATTAACATGCATATGGAGCCGGAGCAAGAGACCGAGAATAGAAGTGCGCGAAGTGGAGCATCGAAACGAAAGAAGCGGAAAGAACAACTTGATGAATGGAATAAGCTACAAAGCAAACTGCCAAGGCTTTTGTCCTTTGGCCAGCAAAAGGCGACAAACAGCACAGCATCAGGACATCAATTCTACTACGCTGCATGGAAGGGATAAATTTCGAGTAGAGACATTCTTCAGAATAATTGACACTTTGATTACAGAGTGTAAAGAAAGGACTGCTGCCTACTTAATAGTAAACTTACGATTTAGATTCCTGACTGAATTTCATGACATGTCAGTGGCTGCAGTTGAAGAGGAATCAAAAGCCTTTGTGTCTGTTATGGGTCAGATGTAGATGATTCTTTCCCAAATGAAATGATGCATTTCATAGAATTTATTGGAAAAGAAAAAAACAATGCTCAGCAGATGCTAAGTACAATTTTGAAAACAAATGTGATCTCAACATTTCCAAATGTCACAACTGCTTTGCGAATTTACCTTTCACTGATGTGCACCAACTGTTCTGGTGAAAGGTCATTCTCTCGATTGGCACTTTTAAAAAACAAATTAAGAACAACTATGAGCGAAGATCGTCTGAACTATCTTGCAATAATGAGTATAGAATCTGATATAACCAAACAACTAGATTATTCAGATGTGATAAATGAATTTGCTAATGCAAAGTCTAGGAAACGCTGTTTTCAGAAATAGATTACGTTCCTAAACTTCCTAATTTCATATTGTGTGTGATACTACCAGTCCATTGCCTGCAAGTGTATGAAGTGTTTGTGTAATTGTTACATTAATTGTGTATTATTTCAGTATGCATGTCTGATGGGTTAAATAGTGGGGGGGGGGGGGGGGGGGGGGGGGGGGGGCCACCAAGTATAATTGCCCAGGGCCCACGACTGTCTAAATCCGGCGCTGGCTGTGTAGGTTATTCGGGCCACGCCCAACTATATGACCATTATTGAATATATTTGTATATTCATATACACTTACATGAAATCATTTCGATCACCGTAAAAACCATGGATACTATAGCTATAGCGCCACCACTGGTTACGTCATATACGTAAGTGTCCAACCATACATTTCAGAAACAGAGTTTAGGCATTGGCTACTATTCAGTATTCTGCGTCATCCCGGGAAGAGAGGCGGCCTTGCTCTTTGAAGTTCCCAAATCTGTTATAGAACAGACACAATCTCTGATACAGAACGGACACATTCCATAACAGATTTGAGGGGGGGGGGGGGAGGGGGAGGGGGGGGGGGACTAAGTGTCAAAAGGACGCATTTGCTGCAGCCTTGCGTCCACTTCAAATGCGTGCAGCCATGCTACAGAACCATGACACTTTGGGATAACAACACTGAGGAGGAAAAGCGCACAGTCCTGGACTATTTCAAACTTTCATTTCCTATGCAAATGTTGGATGGCATTTGTAGTATGACATCACAAGCCACGCCTCCATGGAAGAAGGGTATGAACATTGACGTTGTTTGGCTACTTCCTTGCATTAACCAGAACTACTGCTCGCAGATGGAACCAGTTCAGTGAAGTGATGGTCTGTGTCCAGCTCCTCGTTTTGGAGCAAGATTTGGGCTTTCCCAGGCATCATATGATCTCTCATTAACAGATGTAAACAAGACTGATAAACGACTTCAATCTGCGTCGTGCAGAGTCGTTCTACCAATCATGGCAGATATGTGCGGACGAATCAATGAGTGCTTGGAGGGGTAAAGATGGTAATGTTTGCAGTGATGGGTTGCCATATGTCAGCAAGATAGAAGGAAAGTCTAAAGGTATAGGTACTGAATTAATGGATGCAGCTGATTCAGAGAAGAATTGGGTTATCATTCAACTAGAAATTCAAGAGGGCAAGGAAGAAACAGAGAAGAAGGAATACATGGACGTGTACAAGAAAGCTGGCACTGCACAGATTCTGCAACTAACCAAGCCTTGGCATGGCACTGAAAAGCAGTATATGCTGACTTTGCCTTTACCAGTGTGAATGACTATACAGCCATTTCGTATCCTCCAATTTACTGGCTTGGTTAAAACCTCCACAACCAAATCTCCTAACAGGTTTCTGTATTCCTGGGAGTAACAGAGTTACTCCTGCCCAATTTGGACATCCTCAGTGCACCAATCAAGGATCACTTGCACTGTTCAGTTTAATTTGTAGCTCCGATAGTGCATGCTGGCAGCATCCATCTTCAGCAGGCAGTAGTGTTATTTTAATTCCCAGGCCTAAATTCCCGATGCAATCTCAGTTAATACCACTCTGGCCTCTCCCACAAACCCAGAATGTTTTGTCTGAGATGATCAAATACCTGCTTTTCTCCATCATGTTGCAGTCTTCCTCTCACGCCAACAGAATTCGTCTCCTTTCAGGGGCAGCCCCATGTTCTTCCTGTTGTATTGGCTATCAGTGGTCCCTTCCACTGGATTGGGGTTGCACCAGGTGGCCATAACTGGACTGGACACTTCAGGCTGACTATTCTGCCCTGACACTTCCTTTTGATCATCTTGGTCATCATGCTGTAACCTGCAGGCTTGGGGAACATGCCCACCAGAGTGTTAGGTTGGAGAAAGGCCGTAACCTCACTAGAGACCTTGATCACACCAGATGAGCTGACATTCTCTTTGCTGGATGGAAAGGAGACAAACCTGCTGCACTAGCTGGACATCCCCAGCATGGGGACCCTCTAATAAAGAGACAGAGACCCACACTATAGATAAATGTATGTATGCATAATACCAGTGTAAGCAGATATTGATCAATGGCCATTAAAATATTTCCTGAATACATTCCCTTAGGGACAGTGTATTGGCGGTCTGTTCACATGTCATACAGCTTGTAAAAAAATGCATGAATTATCAGAATACTAGTGGCTCATATTTTTTAGTTCAGCTCTAATATTATCCACAAGAAGCTTGTACTTATTAACATCTTCTAAAATGTTCAGGAAAATGATAAATTTAATTTGATCACACATAATTGCTCTTTCCAAAGCTTCAAGTAATGTCGATGTTCTTTTTAGCATTGTCAGCCCTGGAATATTAATTCCATCTCTTTCGGTAACAGATATCAGGCCTTCAGAATACATCTTTGCAGTGACATCATCAGGGTTTACATTCATTAGTTCGGAATAAAACTTTTGATATATACGCTGATCTGCAATTGAAAAAAGACAAGCCATTTACATTTGAACATCACATCATACAATAAATAGCGGAAGTGATTCGCGCAATCTGATTGGTCAATTGCAGGTATCTAAACGCGGTAGAAACCTAGAGAGGGACTCTAAGTGCCAGTGGGGGGGATTCTAAGTGCCCCGGGCACTTAGAATCCCCCCCACTGGCACTTAGAATCCCTCCCGTTGTCGTTATCGCGTTGCGCGATAATGTATTGGTTGCTACGTACGCGTTGCTATTATCTAAATTGGTTAGACACTGAAACCGAGGGATCTACGTGATTTAGAATCCCCTCGGGCCCTTAGTAGCGCCCACGCTACCGCTCGGGACGCTACAGCTCAGGGCTCTCGGGGATTCTAAATCACGTAGATCTCTCGGTTTCAGTGTCTAACCTATATTTAGGGGGACACCAATTAATACTGCTGTGTATTCATAATGTGAACATAAGTGCTACTTACAGTTACATTGATACTGTCTTTCCTTTTCTTTTTTATACCCTCCTGTATTAATCCTGTATGCTGCTTCAGTCAGGCCAAGTCTGTTTAGATGGTAAACCAAGTGAATTCGAGCATCTGGTCCAGTAGCATCAGCCCACCCACTAATCAGAAGTGGGAAATCTGTACCAGAGCCAATTGATGTGACCTCCAGTGCTTGGATTAGTTTCTCTTGACCTGCTTGTGGAAGTGATTCTGCCAGTCCATCGATTTCACTATCTAACAGCTTTCCTTCTTTGCTTGAAGCCCATTTTCAACCACAGCTGCTCATCACCACTAAATGTGTATTCATTGTCTTCCTCACATTGCAGGATATTGCAGGTGCTTTGGGTGTCAGCGCTGATTTCCACATAATGAGGCAATCCTCCCTGTGAAGACTTGCAGGTACAAATAAATGCCAGCTTAGTTCCGAAGTGTTTGAACGATTTCTCTAGCACAGCTTTTATCTCAGTTGTCATTGTTGATAGAATTTCTTGACACGTTGACCAGAAGTTACTTTTCAGATAATCATCTCCACAGTATTTTAATTGCTCCACAGCAACAGTTATGGATGTTAAAGTTGCTGATAATATAATCTTATCGCGCTTACCATTTCCAAACCAACATGTAATTTGGTCACAATAAACCTCACTTTTGAAATCAATCTTTAAGCTTCCTGTATTCTTGCTAGCTAAGGCAACAATCAAGTTAGTAAACACACCAGGGGGAAGATGTTTAGTCTTAGGAAAGATGAAGTGAAGTGGTGCAGTATGAAGTCCACCTGCCATTTTTCGAGGCTTTGGAGCAAACTCTTTAGATTTCAGTACAAATGGTACAAAATATTTAGGACCATAATAGTCTGATACTTCCTGGTCCATAGCAATCGGAGCAGCCAGATGATACTTTTCCAATAACTTCACCATACCAGATGGAAGATTCTTCACCTCCTCTGAGTGCCACAATTCCTCACAAAGTGGGGCAACCAATATGCCTTGTGTGGTTAGCCTCTTCCACATAGGTAATGAAGACTGATCGAGAGGGGTAAAAATCTTGTTTAGCATTTCCTGCATCCACTTTGGATCAATAATTATGATATTACGTAAATACTCAACATCAGCATAATAGAGAAATGTTCCATGCTCGTGATAAAAGTTTAGCACACTGGGAAACTCATCAGTAGCTATGTCACATAGTGAGGCAATAGTTGCTGCCTTCTCTAGTTGAATAAATGGAACATTCTTCGTAACATATGAGAACATTTGACGAAATAGTTCCCATGACAATGGAGTCGGTATTTTCAAATCATGGATTATGAACTTTGTAATTAGTGCTTGAATACTATTAGCAGATTGATCCACTGTATTTATGATCTTTGCTTCAAAATTATGCTGGACAGTATCCGAGCAGTTCACACTAACCCATTTCTTAATATTTTCTACTGTAGACTGCATCTTTGTGTGCTCTTCATCAGTAGCATATGTTCCTATCACAATTATTTTGGGATATGGGCAAAAAGATGGTTTAGAGGATTTATAATTCAACTGTTTCGAATTGAGCTTTGCGTACAGTTCAATTGCCTTGTCTGACAGGGCACCTGTGATGCATGTAATACAACGATATACATGTTCTGAAACAATTGATTCATTCAGGTTCCCACTTTGAAAGTTATCAATTCCCGCTACATTGTCTATTACAATGCAAAAGAATGAACGTGACGTAATAAGTATTGGAAGAATATGCGTTTGCTGTTGCCAGGAATGATATGTTGTGTGAATCAAAGCTGGGGTGGTTTGCGATACCAAGGCATGATCAAATGCATTGTGCTTTAAACTAGCCACTATTTTTCTAACTCCAGTGCTAATCTTTTCGTCCACTGCACTTGTAATAGGGGCAATATCTGAAATGTCACCATGAAATACTTCAGATACATCCGATTTTTTGATCATTTTGATAAGGGAAGAGTTTGCATTTTTATTCACAAGCACAGCTAATCCTTCTCGCTCAGCCTTCTCGGTCATGGGGCTAAACGTATCATTATTCAATGTATACACACTTTGGTCATCCATACTTGTGGATGGTTTCATCAAACCTTTTAGAAACTGCTGAGCAGTGTAACCAATACCACATATCCGTCTACAAGACATAAACTCAACACCATTTTGGATGGTTGCTTCATATTTTTCATACATTATCTCAACACTTCTTTCCTCTCTTCTTTCCTCTTTCTTAGTAACCTCTGGTTGTGCTACGTAGGCACATTTTCTGTTGTCATCACTTGCAGTTTCACACAAACATTGTTCCAAAAAGGCCGCCATTCTTCATCAGATATATCTGGTGGTGGAGGGCAGATCTGGGTAGGTGAAAATGGGTATGGAATCCATACAAGTCAGCGGGTGGGGGGGGGGGAAATGAGAAATTATTGGCAGCAGCAGATACAAGCAACTCCAATATACAAAAAATATTCTTAAAAGATATCATGATGGCTATTACAATATATATTATGGCTACGCCTACATAATACCCATCTTGACATAATAGCTTGGCAATGATACGCTATCAGCAATGGAAACCTATCCTATCAAAGGAGCAGGAAAGGCAGACCAGCTTAGTGCACCACATCAACTAACTATGCAATACATCTATTCAAGTAAGATGGTACTGCTCACCTCATCCTTTGTATGAATGGAAAGTGGTGGCAACAACCTCAGAACTTCTTCATGGCCATTCTTTTCTGCATACGTCTGTGCTGACCATCCATACTGAAGAGAAAAACATATGGTTATAACAGTGCACCAGGAAGAGCCCAGCAACCGTGAATGTTTCTGCGTGCCTTTTAGTCTTCAAAATCATTTAGGAGTACCATTACCATTTTCTTTGAAAACGTTACAGGTAATGAGATATAATAAACACAATACTTTTTATTTCAGAGGGGGCACTGGGAGGGGGGGGTGGGGCATTACATTATGGTACATATAATACAAGAACGCAAGAGCACAACATAATGCAATCAGACATGCCTACATTGTTGGATATGCCCACATTTTGGGCACTGGTTGAAATCTTGTCACAATCTTAGTGAAAAGCCTACAAGGCACTTCTTACCCTATCCAGTAAATCCACTTTGGCACCAGCCGATAACAACACATTCACAACCTCTTTATGGCCATTCATAGATGCACTCACCAGTGATGACCACATAAACTGAAGAGATGGACAAACAATTTTCAAATGTTATGTCTTGCAGAAAGACCAACTAATGAGTACACTATAAGACATACATAAGTAAACTATAAGACATACATAAGTACACTATAAGACATACATAAGTACACTATAAGACATACATCAGTACACTATAAGACATACATAAGTACACTATAAGACATACACAAGTACACTATAAGACATACATAAGTATACTATAAGACATACATAAGTACACTATAAGACATACATAAGACTACTGTAAGACATACATAAGTACACTATAAGACATACACATGCTACAAGAAAGAGCGTTTCCCATCTTGTCCATATACTGATATCTCATGCATTTGATTTTGAACAGTTTTGTCCAATGAATTAGTATATCTCTTGTAGATATAAAGAAATTACTACAGTATACCATTGCCACATTTCTTGGCAATGGCCTAGCGCTTGCATGCTAAAACATTGTCTTAGTTTTTTAGACACCAGAGAACAGAAAACCGTTCTCTCCACTGTATATCTGTATTGTTGGATAGAGGCATAGTTAAACATCGGAAAACCTTTTCAATATAGTTCATGAATTTAAGACACCTTAATTGGCGATGCTTCAACTGAAGCCTGGGTACTGGTTCAATTAGATGTGATTTAACAATATCAGGAACCACGGATAAAAATTATATTTGAATCAGGAGCAGCTTTCCAGTATGTGATGCTAAGTACAGGCAGTTATTCCGATGAAGATGGCAATGTGCACATGCATGCAAATAAGATATTCAATTAACAGTTTTAAATAACATGTATAATAACTGCTAAAGTATATTGAGAGGGCCAACGTTACATTGGTACTGCTCACCACATCATCCTGTATATCAACACAGGCTCCGGCTGAAAGCAACATACTCACAACCCCTTCATGGCCATTCATAGATGCACACATCAGTGATGACCATCCATTCTAAAGAGATGAACATGTGATTATGACTGAGCCAGGAGCATCCCACAATTCAGGCAATCACAGAAGACACACCCACATGCTAACCACCAATATGATGTGGGGCATGAGAGGATGAGATATGACAAAATTTGAAAGACTCATCACTCACCACGAAAATGGATATGAAATGTCACATTGGATTGAGTAACGAATCTGATAATATTGAGTTGCTATTATTTAGTTCACCCAATTAAACTTTACATGTTTACTGCACCCAAACCATTACCCAGCAAGTGCCCATACCCTTCCCTGCCTAACGTTAACATGTTCTCTCCATTAATTATGGTAATGCCAAATGTTGCTAAAAGCAAATTCAACAGGAGTGGATACAATTTTCCATGACAACGCTACAAAAAATGACATGTACTTATAACCAAGTAGTCGGACACCTGGAATAAATTCCAAGAGCTAGTAAACTTCATAAAAACAACCTCTTGTGGGAGGCAGTTAAAGGTGTGTACACAGGTATCACTCCAACGAATATAAAATCGTGCTGAGGACCTTGAACAATGTTTGTACTATTAATCTTGTCCATCCAGGCCATAGCCAAGCTACAATAATTATTATTACGACTGAATTAACCAGCACGCGTGATGGAGAATGGTGTGTATTTAATTGGTATGCATTAACAGGGCTGGGCCAGGCCGACACCTTGTTCAACATTGAGCTCACACTACCCTGCTATCACCAGTGCCAGTATCTTCTGTGTGCATGCATAAATTTACAAACAGAAAATGTATGCCAACTTAAAATGAGTAATATCACAAGGCTGATAGCCTCACGATTGTTGGATGTTTTAGGCTGAACATGGCAGTGGTGATCTACATGAAATGGTTCTTTTCAAGCTCATATAAGAGCATGCTATCAAAGTAGAAAGGTATTACAGCCAGGAAGTAATTGGCAGTTTAACTTATTGCCAGATGGTTTGAGATCAACACAGATTTAGGAAATCCCACATTAAACCAGGACAAGTGTAAAAATTCACTCACCTACCATGTACATCATGTATATATAAACTAATGCCCAATAATTCACCTTATCCTGTCGATTGACTTGGGCACGAGCTAATATCAATGCTCTCACAACCTCTTCATGGCCATTCATAGATGCACTCATCAGGGATGACCACCCAGACTGGTGAGGTGAACACAAGAATATCACTATTACACACTTCAGATGCATTTGGTTAAAGAGCATAAATTATAAAATCAATTAGCATGGGGAAAGGAAAAACTAATCAATCACTACACATGGAAGGAGAAGGGCACTCTGTCATCAGGATGTGGGGGGCTTTAACCATAATTCAATTTACAACATTATTCATTGAAGTAGTGGTACATGTTTGGTACACCATAAAACAATGCAACTCAAAACGCACAAGGTTACAGGTAATTATATAATAAGTTTCCAAGGGCGTATCCTCCTTCACAACCTTTTGCGGGAGGTTAGTTACCTTAGATAACCCCACAACATAAGGCTATGATGCAGATACCATGTGTACCAACAGGCTGAGAGAGCTGTACACCCATGCCTGGATGCTTATGAAGGTGAGTAATACGGTACCAAATGCAAGGTTCTAGAAACATTTTCTACACAGCCCAATGCAAGGCTCTAGAAACATTTTCTACACAGCCCAAGTCAGATTCAAAATTTCTGCAAAACGTTGGGCCAAGTCTCGCATTACGTCCTACATGTACATTGTTCAGACATCATTCACCACATCACAACAAATTGTCAAGGTGAGAGAGATGACTAGATATGAGCTGTGAATTATTGTATGCAACCACCCCCACACACCCCTCTGCCCGCACTGGGAGGATATGGCTCATGTTTGAACAATCGTACATTCATAATTGTGAACATTTTCATGTACATTTCAGGAATTTGAAATGGCACTCCAACATGATTTAGAAACAAGGTTTGCAGAAACATTTACAGTTACGATACTTAAACAATTCAGTCACCTTTTTCTGAAGGGGTAGTTGTAGGGGCTTATATGTGATGTGCTGTTAGCATTTGAACATCTGTGCCCAAAAAAATCTTTATCAATGTATTTATATATACCATGATTCCAAGACTACTATTTCTTTTTTCGGTACAAGGAAATTAGCTAAATTATGGTTACAATAAGGCAACTTGTTGTTTTTGTAGGTCGTTTGAACTTAACTAAAATGAGTTGCCTTAACCTTTATTCTTGGATCAAAGTGAAACGTTGTTACTGTAATCACGGTAGCAACATGTGACTTGATATGTTAGCCAGTACTCACCATGCTTGTACAATCAACATTGACTCCTTGTTCAAGCATTTTCTTTATCACATCAATATTCCCATCAGCTGATGCCTTCCTGAGCTGATCCTATGACCAGTGACGGAATACCATGGTCAGTGTGCTGATGTGTTGAACCAAATAAATTGATACAGACCACTTTCCCATATATACAGCTACAGAGTGACCCACACAGCAATACAGTGAGCTAATTGAAAATAGGTTTATCTTCAGATCACTACGGAGGCTAAATGTTCCTCCATTGTCTAATAGTAAAACACGCTAATGAGATGTGTACCAGCAAATTCATTGTGATTGACTATGCATGGCCATTGTCAACCACAAAAAAAATGGAGTGAAGTGGAGCCATTCCATAAAATCATCACATTATCTTTGATGCAACACTCAAATTTGTTTGACATGATATAAATGTTTTTGAGCGATGCAAATTACCATTTACTTCAGGGCCTATGTAAGTCTGTTACCAGGACAACTGTATTTAAAGTGTGAGCATGATCTGCACCAATGCTTTGAAAGGATAATGACTAGACAAGCCAGATTTAAAACCATTAGATTTTGCTCAGTACAACGATACCATTGTATCAATATCGTACAGGAGCATTCCAAATATAATTTGGCCATTATACTCTCCGGGATACATGCGGGTTCATGCATGGGATTCACAAATACCGGTAATTTTGAGGCCTTCACCATACATGGCACTTGGTGGTAAATACCCTCTCTCGATCCGCCACTGGGCCTATATCAGGTTACATGTACTAGTATGGAAAGAAACACGCTAGCGCACAATAATCCCCAGACCCTTACTGTTTTGAATGTTCCCGGGATGACACAGCAAAAGGTCATATACGCACTTGCTAAGATGCCCAAGAACTACGAGCCCACACACTCGATCGATTCAAATGTAATGTACGCTGTGCCTACTATTACTGGTTGTGCTAGAACATCACATCTCTCGCCAAGACGTACCTCCTCCTCAGTACTCATGGTTGCCAAGCTAGATCTGTACGATATCTGTACGTTACAGAATTAGCTAAAGGCTGAAGATACCAAATCGTCTTGTTTGAGCAGCTTACCTCTACAAATAATTTACTGGCCTCGGTACTCGGAGTCAGAAACGATGCCACCGAATATGGGTAATAATTCCTATTTAGCGACATATTTGCGTGGGTAGTAGGCCACCCTACAGCCTCATTTTTTGCGAAGGGGGCCAAAGGGGAGGGCTTTAATTATCATGGTTCGGGGCGTGGTTAAGAGACGACAATCACGAGAAAAAGAGGAACAGGGGCGGATACAGGATTTTCCAAAAAGGGGGTTGAGACCCGCGATACGAAAAGCAGGGGGGGGGGGGGGGGGGGGGGGGTGGGGGGGTGGTTTAGAGGGGGTTTACAAATCATATTCACAATAAGTTTTCCCATATATGGCAAAGGTAGTACCATATATGGTGAAAATTACTAGTGAATATGATTTGTGCCCCCCCCCCCCCCCCCCCCCCCCCCCCCCCCCCCCCCCCCCGGGACAAACCACTGCAACTTCTTCTCTAAACGGGGTTAACCAATTAATGCACAGATCTAGTCTCCCTGCCACTGAACAGCCTGTAAAGCTGTAAACTAGGCATATTACATTCCATGATTAGCAATTTTATGGGTTTCCCTGGTTACGACCCCCTCTCAGTACACCCCTGAGTCATATACCCTTTTTAATTTCAAACTTGAAGTTAACGCCTCATTTCTTTTCAGTACTGGGCTACATACGTGGACTATGAAGTGTCATTTACTTCATGCATTCTTCAATGCCAAATTCTGTCCAATAGATGACAAGCAATACAAAATATAAACACGTGACCAACAAAATCATACAGTATGTACATGCATACGTTACACACATACATAAAATATGTTCGGTCCACTTCCAGAGGGTTAAAGTTCATTACCCTTTAATATAGCCTTCAATTGAAGAGTGACAATGCCCACTCACATATTCACTTTTGGATGGTGACCAGCTTTGATCTTCAGCAATGATATCTAAGCCATACAAGGGTGATGTTGACCTTTGTCCCCCGCCATCGACATTAGTTGGTCCTTCGTTAGCCTGTATTCCATTTGGAGCCCCACTTCCTCCAGCCACACCTCTTCCTCCACCAACAGCAGGCCTCTTCCCACCAGGAGACCTGCCTCCGTCCCTTTCGTTCCCTAGTGGTGGTGGCCACTATACATGTAGACTGTACTTGTAAGCAAACCACTCACCAAGATGGCTCCCCTGCCTCTGCAGTGGTCCTATGCTTGGGTCTCTCTTTCTCTTTCTGCTCGTTGGGACTTTAGGGTTTTCCTTCCCCTGCGGTGGCGCACCATTAACTGGGACATGGAGGGGGGCGTGGCTGATAATGTACGTTGCTCTCTACAAATCTTAATCATCAGAATAAAATTACTTGTCAAAATGTTTGTGTAATATAGAATTGCATGGTGTAATGAGAAAGAAACAAGTGTGAGTGACAGATAAACTATGTTTAGCACTTGGGTACATGTTTTAATGTCCCTTGATCACATGACTGGGCTGACCTTGAGTGCTGTGATCACATGACTGGGCTGACCTTGAGTGCTCTGATCACATGACTGGGCTCACCTTGAGTGGTGCGATTCTTCTTCACTGCTGGCCCGATGGACTGGCTGCTTGAGGCAGCTCTCTTCCTGTCCCTTTCCCTCTGCTCACACTGTTCCATCAGGTCTGGGAATCAGAATATATATGAAGCATGCGATGTGAATTAATTAACTCGCAATTAGAAATGATCTGATTACACCGCATGCGCTCCCCTCCTTCCCTGCCCCCCCCCCCCCCTCCGCCCCCACGGGCCGAGCCACAATTTTAAGATGAGGCTTTCTCTCTTGGCACATGATGGAAGGACCAATAACTGAAGGTAAGGTTGCCATGGTTAGCATCAAACCATGGCCGTAGACAAGTTTCGAAGTTTTCGAGGGAGGGGGGGGGGGGGGGGGGGGGGGGGCTTATTGACCAAGGCGGGAGGGGGCATTCCCCCTAACTGCTCACAGGGAGGGGTTTTCGGGGGAGTGCTGTAAGCTCCCCAATGGTGTCTGGGGTGAAGCCACAGCCACTTCAACTTTTTTCTTGTATTTTTAGCAAAAAATGAATATTAAATGCAGGAATATTTATAATTGATCCGGCCATACAAAACAAATGTATAGCAATGATCCACCATGTACATGAAAAAGTTTCGTGTTCCCATCCTCCGGGTGGAATGGTTTATGTTAACATTGTACCTTAGATGTGGTTAGCAAAGAAAACTGCAAACCTGGGAACATGGATCAAAACCCAAGGATGGGAACACGAAACGTTTTCCCGTGCCAGTGCATGGGAATATTAGAAGTTTATTAGCCGTGAACCAGGGTGGCGGGGGGGCAGAGTTCCGGGCTATGATGAAACAATGCTGGCTATGCCAATAGGTTGTGAGAGTCAGATGGCTAACTACATATTATCTATGATTAACCCTAACTGGGAGGAGGGAGGGGGATAGATCCCCATCGGACTAGTACTCTCATGACGCATGCCCTTCCATGTGATCATCACGCCTACATTATGACCACTAAAGCAAAGAGGGCAAGCCAACGGCAAGCTGCATGCGGTACAATAGTGATAATGGCCTTTGGGAGGTGTACCTGGCTAGTCTCGTTCCCAGACCCAAATGTACGTATCAGACCCAAATGTACATAAGTGTCAGTATAGCACTATGTACAGTGTACGTAGTGTTATACTGCAAGCGATAACACATATGTACATTTGGGTCTGGGAACAGGACTAAAGATGGGCATGGCCCAGCTAGTAGGGCCACCACTGGGCACTTATGCAGTTCCCCCCTCCCCCCTCCCCCCCCCACTTTTAATTCAAGAAATATTGAAAAATATTTAGATATTAAATGTGAAGTGAAAACCAGCTGTCATTGCCACCGCCTTTATTTTACTATGATGGCTACATTACCTGTTCCCGCTCTGGCTCCAAATACCTATTGCTCTCTACTAGTTCTTTAAAGGAGGGTGGGGTTCCCAACTTCCCCCTCCCTCACCCTCCCCTTTTAATTTCATTTCATGGAGTGTTGGTTACTTAGTAAAAGAAAGTGGGGATGGTGAGGGAGGGGAACCCCTCCCTCTTACAAAAAAATAGTAGTGCACTAAATAATTACGAAAACGCAACGTAGCGGCATCACGACGGTCTACTAGCTAACAATGATGGAAAAAAGCTAAGCAGAAACATAAACAGGGATACGGAACACATAGAGAACTTTTATACATGTATGCGTATTTATGCAGAGACAAAGATTTGGATATAGCTTTCATTACTTTGTAGCACATGACGTTAGGGCAGTGTAGGTTTATTCGTATTCATGACACCGTAAATGTTATGATACCGTAAATCGAATAATAAAAGTGGGGGGGGGGGGGGGGTGGAAACTGCATAAGTGCCCACCACTGTTGAGAGCGTCAAACATAACTTGTCGACCCGGCCTGACGGGTCCGTGTACTTTTCCACATTTCAATTTCTCGTATTTCTATTTATACAAAGAGGGCAATTTCGGCTCAATTGGCAATGTTTCACGTGATGGAGTTCTATTTGTGGCCTAATCTAGCGCGTCGCAACATATTGAAAAATGAAAAATGAAATATCGTTGTCTTTGTCAATATAATGAACAGTGCTCAATCCGAAGCAGAGTAATGGTCTGGAAGCAGTGCCGACCTGCCTCGAACCACCGGAATCGACCCCTCGCACGGAACGCGCGCGTATACCATGTAGGCGTATAGTCTGGGGACCCTAGGGTCCCCAGACTAGTAGGCGTATGTGTGCGTATGCATGTATGTTCTATATAACGGTAAAATTGCATCCTTGCTGTATTCATACTATGGTACTGTACTCGAAGCTGCCAACAGTATATTTGCTGTGGTGTGTTCGTGCGTGTGCGTACATGTGTGTTTGTGTGCATGTGTGTACGTGTCAGCGTGTGTACTTAATAGTGTTTTTACCATAATCCCCCTCCTCCCCCTCTAAATAATATTACATTGTTAACAGTCTGTTAAAGGGTATACATACACATGTGCATATGAGATGCAAAACTGGCTACAACCATGAATGGACAAAATAATGTGACAGCATGGTACTAAGTTGGTTGCATAAGATCAGAGTACTTTTTGCCATGAGTGTGAGAAGCTGCATGTGAGACAGTACTTACACAATTATCTTTTCATGGGGTCGGCGAAAGTACATCCCACTGCACTTTACTAGTACGTGATGCTAACGTGGCTTCCAATGGCATTTGGGGCTGTTCATAAATTATGTCACACTGAAGGGGGGAGGGGGTATCAGCCAGTGTGACGACGTATAAATTAAGCATACATCAGTATGGGACATCGTATGACGGGGGGGAGGGGGGGAGGAGGGTTCATAATGGTCAAAAATAACGTGACGTAATTTATGAACGGCCTCTTTGTGGGCACCATCAAAGACCTGAATCGTTTGATATATAGTGCACAAAATATGCTATTGGTGCATGGTCTCTTTCCATGACTCAGTTCAGTGGCTAAACAACACTTTCTCCGGCATTCTATCAGCAGTCATGAGCCACAAGTGCTCAAGCTATCATAGTCGGCATAGTTTCAAGTTAAGCGATAACAATATGTAACAACCTTCTTTGGCACAAAGAGTAACTGTTGTGATGTTTGCCAGTTTTTAAACTCATGGCCTGCAGAATTGAGTCCATATAGAACCATTCCTAGCAGTTTAGATGGCACGTAGCAGTTGTCCCTGTCCCACTAGTTACACTCTATACACAAATTACATGAAGGCAGATGAAACCTGTTAGCCCCCATGACATCATTAATGGACTTACCCACACTGTTGCAAGAATTTATGAACTGAGGAAGTAGGCTAGCATGTTCAATGTTCCAAGTAAATGTTTCTTGCCATCCATTACCATCAACCACAACCAGCTTAACGTAGTTTCTTACTTTCCATACCTCTGTATTGCCGGTCCCACAGGACAAGGAGATGATCACACACATATCTAAAGCACTATTGTATGGAGGGACAACAACTACTTGCTACCTAAACTATATGTATTTAAGTTGTGCTTTTAATTTCCGATGCTGGTATACTATTTGTGTGTGTGTGTGTGTGTGGTGTGTGTGTGTGTGTGAGTGTGGTGTGTGTGTATGAAAATTAATAGTGTGTGTTTCTGTACCTAAAACAAACTATAATATTCTGTCATGAGCAATGGCATACAAAAACATGATGCAAACTACTGTACGTAGTTGTTCCGTGGACAATGACTATGACCTTACAAAATCCTTCCCCCTCTCCTTCCCTCCCTCCCTCCCTCCCTATCTCCTCATCTCCCTCACTCCTGCCCTTTTTCCATCCTTCTCACTCCCTCCTCCATCCCTCCCTCATCCCTCCCTCCTCCTCACTCTCCCTCCCTCCTCCCTCCCTCTCTCTCTAACCCCTCCTCCCTCCCTCTCTCTCTAACCCCTCCTCCCTCCCTCTCTCTCTAACCCCTCCTCCCTCCCTCTCTCTCTAACCCCTCCTCCCTCCCTCTCTCTCTAACCCCTCACTCCCTCTCTCTCTCTGATGCCTTTCTCTCTATACACACCAACAGTTGCATAAGGTCAGAGTACTGTATCTTGTTGCCATGGTAGTGAATAAGAACAATATGAGGGAGGTCTTATCTGTGGGATGCAGCCATACATCATGCATCACATCATTATCTTTTCATGGTGGGTGGGAAAAGAACATCCTGCTAGAGCATGGTGCAAAGGATGATCTGTCTCTGGGCTTCAAATGGGCTCTTGTGGCACTTGTCAGTTGTCAACTGTTACAAATGTCAATGCCGTATTTTTTATCATGTAGTTATTTCTTGCATGCAACATGTACAGCTCATTCTCAGGATATCTCATGTTGAAAAGGAACTGCAAAATAATGAAAGAAAGACATTCTTGTGCAAGAACTCTTTCAACAATAGAAACTTGACATTATAGGAATTTTCTTTCAAGCCACACGATTTTATTATTTTAGTGCAATTCCAGCTGCATGCTATGCATGTATGTAACATACATGCATGCATGCATCCATACATACATACATACATACATACATACATACATACATACATACATACATATACATACATACATACATACATACATACATACATACATACATACATACATACATACATACATACATACATACATAATACATACATACATACATACATACATACATACATACATACATACATACATACATACATACATACATACATACATACATACATACATACATACATACATACATACATACATACATACATACATACATACATACATACATACATACATACATACATACATACATACATACATACATACATACATGTACATGTACATTCATACATACAGCATACACACACAAACACACATGCACATACATACATACAACATACACACACAAACACACATGCACATACATACAGACATACACACATACCTACATTCATGCATACATACACACACATAACACACATATGCATAAATGCATACATATTACATGTCCTCATGTTCCTCTGCACTGATTCATATTGTATATCATTATATTAGTAATGCTATTAATAGTTACCCCATTGTAACACTGACTTTGGCTTATATGCTGCAAGAACTGAAACTGAAAGTTGTAATAATGTTGACTGAAAGTTGTTGTAATGGCGATTACATAAGCAATGGTTATATAGGGGAGACCGCCCCGGGGCTACAAGTCACGTTTTGGTTGTCACATCATTTATATCTTGGTAACGGTTGACATTAGCAATTTTACATGATGTACAGATGAAACGTAGCTATTAAAGTTAAGTGTCTAAGCATTTGAATTTGTGACTTTTTTTCCTGTGGAGTAAAATTTTTGGCTTTGCTATTTTATTTAGGTCATTTCTTAATCAGTGTTGAGTTTATGAGTTATGTACACCCGACCAAGCTTCCCAGAAAGCAATGTCTATGTTCTATACGTTGTTAACCTTGGCCATTATAAGTAGTTATGCATCTCAGGTATCATTGGGGATAGTTGGCACAAAATGGCTTTGGGTAAGTCGGCACACCAAAATGTCGATGTGATTGAATGTGCCTGCCAATTTCCATCATGCAAAGCTATAGTATACAAAGACATCAAGAGGTTCGTTCCCGGAGACAACAGTGTAAGGGCTGTAGGCCTTGTCAGACACTATCTGTAGCATAGATCATAAACGCCACAAAGATGTGTACCTCCTAACTCTGATGCAAAACTTGCTGGTTAAAATTGAATGGATTTAAATATGAGATTATACTGGTACATATACAATCAAATTTGTACTGTATATGTGAGCACCCCCCTTGTATCACCCTGCATTGAATTTTCAAATGGATACAATTTTTGATCAGCAGATATGCATACATGCATGCATGTATAGACGAATTTTCATTGGATACAATTTTTGATCAGCAGAAATGCATACATAAAAATTGCATGCGTGTATACACAGCGCTCATGTATGTTAGTCACTATCAACAGATATAGCATCATCCAAAATGTCATCAACTAAATCTTTAGTTGCCAGAAGCAGCTCATCGAGTCCGTGCAGCCTCATTGTTTCCGGAAATCCCCTTTCTTTGTTGCACCCGGGACAATTTTTTGTGGTGGGACTATCCTGATACCACGTCTTAATGCAGGCATCACAACCTAGTAGCTGCTTGCAACAGTTTGAAGCTATGACAGGGGGTTTAATAACACTTTGGCAGATTTTGCACTTGAAACCATCAGCGAGTAACTTCTGCAAACCTATTGGTATCTTCGTCCCAGCAGCTAGTTTAAATGTCAAATCCAGTTTTCTTTTCATATCATCGACAATGTCACGGCAACAATCATTGCACGGTACTGCCTGTGGCGAAGCATCTAAACCCGCAATTTGTCCTGCTCGCGACATTTTGGCAGGTTTTCCAAGTGATTCTTCAGGAACAGCAAAAAATTTGCGAGCGTTCACTTTCCAAAACTTCAAACCTATTTTAAGACAAATACATGTACTGAGTAAATCGTATATAAACGGCCATATATACTAACCTTGTGTGCCAAATGAATCTTTTACTTCTAGCCCGTCTCCTGTCACGATGGTGTAATCCTCGCCGAATTCAGTTCGAACTGCTACTAGTAAAGCTGGTACGTTGGCATTGGACTCGGTGATCTCGAAAAACGCCTGTCCGTGGCATTCAAACGTTGGTTTCTTGTTACCAGGACTGGCGAAAGCCATGGTGGCTTGAATGATCTTTAAACGATAGGTAGCCTCTTCTAAAGGTCGCTTTCCTCTGTGGGCTGTTACGGATGTAAACTGCGATCCAGGCGAGTAACGAGGAGGAGTACTGTCCATGACAATCGCAGAGCTACGGGACGGCTGCGCATAAATACCGCTGCAGCTAGGTTGACTGGCCTGCCCCTGCCTTGGCTCTCCTTCAACTATAAGTTCCGCGTGAGGAAGTACTCCGTCGTTCAACAGGTCAAACACGCCGTCAGGATTCGGAAAATACACATGGCCATCTTTGTACCTGCTTTTGAGCCATATCGTATCTTGCTCTACATTGAACATTCGTGCTAACTGTTGAGCTGCGTAACTTCGGAGGCTTATTTCTAATACACGGTCCCCTCTACATAAATGAATAGTTGCAGACATCTCCGCGAAATAATGTGAAGTTAATGATGGGACGTGAGGCTTATAACCAACGTCCAATCTCGGGAGCTCCGCCTTATGACCATGAGTTATTTCAAGTTACTAAATCATATTAGTCACGTTGTATGTACATGTAATGGAGAACGTTTTGTCAAGTTTCGAAGACTACATTCGGCAACGGATAGTGACTGATTGCGTTACGCACAATACACTACGTGAAGAGCTCATGACAATGACCAACGGATCCAAAGGATGCAGCGTGAGGAGTATAGAAAATTTCTGTAAGATTAAAGGGATTCACAAATCCTCTCGCTTGAGTACTGAGAGGGTAAAAGAAATCGTTGCCGAGGCAATAATAAAGGTGTTATTTTTGCTATCATAAAATTACATCATGCTGTATGTATTATCAGTTTTATCAAACAGGTGGGACCCACGTATGGACGTAAAACCATGGCGGGACTTTTGGCATATGAAGGAATACGAGTATCTGAGGGGCGCGTTGGCAAGGCACTGAAATTAATAAACCCGGAGTACCATCAGTCTCGTCTTTCGAGAGCACATCAGCATTTAAACCCAACGCCGTACAGAGCAAAGTATTTTGGTCACAAGTTGCATGTTGACCAAAATGAAAAACTTGTAATGTTTGGTGTTACACACATCTGTGCTATTGATGGGTACTCTGGCATGGTAGTGGGGTTCATTAGCATGCCAGTAAAAAATAATGTTGACATATATGCCTTAATGTTCAGGTGAGTGCTACATGCGTGCATTTAGACATCAGTAAGTAAATGTGAATTCTTACATAGACCAATTCTAATGGAGCATGGTATCTGGGAACAAGTGAGGGTAGACCACGGAAAAGAATGGTGCTTAATGCTCCATGTGCAAGAGGTACTCGCTAAGTACAGAAGAGATGTAAGCAAACCACCTCACCGACAAACAACATCTAAATTGGTATGTTACACACTGTTACTTGTACTTGTGTCTTAACCTGACTATCAATATAGAATCATACTGTGGAACGATTCTGGCCAGAAATTAATTGCAGAGTAAATTACCCTGTCAAAACTTGCTTGGTAGATATGGAGGAAAAGGGAGACTTTGACATTGATGATGAGTTACAAAAGTTCTGTGTTTCTTGGTTTACACTACAAGTGATCAGGATTGGTACTTCAATGGCAGTGGGCTCCTGGAATTATCATTGTCTTCCAGGTATAGTGTACTGATGTACATTTTAATAAAATAATCATTAATATTTTTATTCAAGGGAAAGGAACTCCTTTGAATAGGATGAGAAGCAACTATAATACCTCACCAGTTAATGAAGACATCATTCCAAGTCCAGAACAAGCTGTGCAGCAGTATCATTCTTTAGGTGGACAGCTTACTATATTCAGCCACTTTGGTACAGATCCTCTTGAAGATGGACAAAGGGCTGAAAGAGACGAAAGACTTAAAGCCAATATTCTGGACTTTCCAACCATATTTTACAAACTTGTTAATGGGGATGACAAACCTTTCCAAAATGGTTTGAAGTGCTTTATAGACCTTACCAAGAGACTATCAATTCCACAGTAACCTTCAATTATAAAAATGTGATGAACTAACATGTATATAGGTATGCACCATAATATTATTATGCATGCAAGTGATATATAGAGAAAGGCGTAGGAAGGGAGGTGGTCAGAGATCGAGAGGAGGGAGGGAGGAAAGGATGATGAGAAAGGGAGGGAAGAAGGGTGGGAGGGGAGGGAAGGAGAGGGGGAAGCATTTCGTAAAGTCATAGTCATTGTCCACAGAACAACTATGTATAGTTTGCATCACATGCACGTTTTAGTATGCTACTGCTCACGACAGAATATAATCGTTTTGATTTATACATTAAACACATACACACATACATATACACACTTACATACACAATACATACATACTTTCATACATACATACATACATACATACATACATACATACATACATACATACATACATACATACATACATACATACATACATACATACAACATACATACATACATACATACATACATACATACATACATACATACATACATACATACATACATACATACATACACTCACATACATACATACATGCATACATACATACTCCCAGACATGTACACACCCACGTATTATGGATATGTGTGTATGTCTATGTATGTATGTCGTTTATGTACGAATGTATGTATGTATGTATGTATGTATGTATGTATGTATGTATGTATGTATGTATGTATGTATGTATGTATGTATGTATGTATGTATGTATGTATGTATGTATGTATGTATGTATGTATGTATGTATGTATGTATGTATGTATGTATGTATGTATGTATGTATGTATGTATGTATGTATGTATGTATGTATGTATGTATGTATGTATGTATGTATGTATGTATGTATGTATGTATGTATGTATGGATGCATGCATGCATGCATGCATGTATGTATGTATGTATGTATGTATGTAAGTATGCATGCATGTATGTATGTTACATACATGCATAGCATGCAGCTGGAATTGCACTAAAATAATAAAATCGTGTGGCTTGAAAGAAAATTCCTATAATGTCAAGTTTCTATTGTTGAAAGAGTTCTTGCACAAGAATGTCTTTCTTTCATTATTTGCAGTTCCTTTTCAACATGAGATATCCTGAGAATGAGCTGTACATGTTGCATGCAAGAAATAACTACATGATAAAAAATACGGCATTGACATTTGTAACAGTTGACAACTGACAAGTGCCACAAGAGCCCATTTGAAGCCCAGAGACAGATCATCCTTTGCACCATGCTCTAGCAGGATGTTCTTTTCCCACCCACCATGAAAAGATAATGATGTGATGCATGATGTATGGCTGCATCCCACAGATAAGACCTCCCTCATATTGTTCTTATTCACTACCATGGCAACAAGATACAGTACTCTGACCTTATGCAACTGTTGGTGTGTATAGAGAGAAAGGCATCAGAGAGAGAGAGGGAGTGAGGGGTTAGAGAGAGAGGGAGGGAGGAGGGGTTAGAGAGAGAGGGAGGGAGGAGGGGTTAGAGAGAGAGGGAGGGAGGAGGGGTTAGAGAGAGAGGGAGGGAGGAGGGGTTAGAGAGAGAGGGAGGGAGGAGGGAGGGAGAGTGAGGAGGAGGGAGGGATGAGGGAGGGATGGAGGAGGGAGTGAGAAGGGATGGAAAAAGGGCAGGAGTGAGGGAGATGAGGAGATAGGGAGGGAGGGAGGGAGGGAAGGAGAGGGGGAAGGATTTTGTAAGGTCATAGTCATTGTCCACGGAACAACTACGTACAGTAGTTTGCATCATGTTTTTGTATGCCATTGCTCATGACAGAATATTATAGTTTGTTTTAGGTACAGAAACACACACTATTAATTTTCATACACACACACCACACTCACACACACACACACACCACACACACACACACACACAAATAGTATACCAGCATCGGAAATTAAAAGCACAACTTAAATACATATAGTTTAGGTAGCAAGTAGTTGTTGTCCCTCCATACAATAGTGCTTTAGATATGTGTGTGATCATCTCCTTGTCCTGTGGGACCGGCAATACAGAGGTATGGAAAGTAAGAAACTACGTTAAGCTGGTTGTGGTTGATGGTAATGGATGGCAAGAAACATTTACTTGGAACATTGAACATGCTAGCCTACTTCCTCAGTTCATAAATTCTTGCAACAGTGTGGGTAAGTCCATTAATGATGTCATGGGGGCTAACAGGTTTCATCTGCCTTCATGTAATTTGTGTATAGAGTGTAACTAGTGGGACAGGGACAACTGCTACGTGCCATCTAAACTGCTAGGAATGGTTCTATATGGACTCAATTCTGCAGGCCATGAGTTTAAAAACTGGCAAACATCACAACAGTTACTCTTTGTGCCAAAGAAGGTTGTTACATATTGTTATCGCTTAACTTGAAACTATGCCGACTATGATAGCTTGAGCACTTGTGGCTCATGACTGCTGATAGAATGCCGGAGAAAGTGTTGTTTAGCCACTGAACTGAGTCATGGAAAGAGACCATGCACCAATAGCATATTTTGTGCACTATATATCAAACGATTCAGGTCTTTGATGGTGCCCACAAAGAGGCCGTTCATAAATTACGTCACGTTATTTTTGACCATTATGAACCCTCCTCCCCCCCTCCCCCCCGTCATACGATGTCCCATACTGATGTATGCTTAATTTATACGTCGTCACACTGGCTGATACCCCCTCCCCCCTTCAGTGTGACATAATTTATGAACAGCCCCAAATGCCATTGGAAGCCACGTTAGCATCACGTACTAGTAAAGTGCAGTGGGATGTACTTTCGCCGACCCCATGAAAAGATAATTGTGTAAGTACTGTCTCACATGCAGCTTCTCACACTCATGGCAAAAAGTACTCTGATCTTATGCAACCAACTTAGTACCATGCTGTCACATTATTTTGTCCATTCATGGTTGTAGCCAGTTTTGCATCTCATATGCACATGTGTATGTATACCCTTTAACAGACTGTTAACAATGTAATATTATTTAGAGGGGGAGGAGGGGGATTATGGTAAAAACACTATTAAGTACACACGCTGACACGTACACACATGCACACAAACACACATGTACGCACACGCACGAACACACCACAGCAAATATACTGTTGGCAGCTTCGAGTACAGTACCATAGTATGAATACAGCAAGGATGCAATTTTACCGTTATATAGAACATACATGCATACGCACACATACGCCTACTAGTCTGGGGACCCTAGGGTCCCCAGACTATACGCCTACATGGTATACGCGCGCGTTCCGTGCGAGGGGTCGATTCCGGTGGTTCGAGGCAGGTCGGCACTGCTTCCAGACCATTACTCTGCTTCGGATTGAGCACTGTTCATTATATTGACAAAGACAACGATATTTCATTTTTCATTTTTCAATATGTTGCGACGCGCTAGATTAGGCCACAAATAGAACTCCATCACGTGAAACATTGCCAATTGAGCCGAAATTGCCCTCTTTGTATAAATAGAAATACGAGAAATTGAAATGTGGAAAAGTACACGGACCCTGACGTACGTACGCGATCAACCATTGATCTCTCTCATATCTATGGATCAACGTATAAGTGTCAAAAGTAGTTGTTGATTGAATCAAAGCAAAGCGTCAATTAAGTAGCCCCGTACTATTTGGTGAGAAATGTTGTGTGTGCTAAAATCACTCACCTCAAGAGTACCAGAATGCCTAAAGGACAAGATGCCAAGTAAATAGATTGCGCAGCGCGGTCAAAAATTGAGCAGTCTACTGCTGAAATTTGAATTTGAATACAAACACGCGCATGCGTATAATCACAATTGGGTTGCTAATAAATCCGTTCCGTTCGGCAGCAGGTGGATGGGCCTAAGTTGAGACGTTTTTGTCCGATGTCTGACCACTCGATCGTTCTGGAAGTAGTACAAGGAGATGACGATGGAGGTTTAAATGCAATGCTTGCTTACAGAAAACCGCAGGTCCTGGAGGGGAGAAGACGAAATAGCAGCTATGGAAATAACCGGTTATGTTGGAGGAGAAGAAGCAGAGAGCAGGTGGAAATGCTCCTGACACACTTGTATATGTGGAGCGTCTCGTGAAACTAGTAGAAGACTTGCAAAAGCCAAATGTGCACTTGTAGTAATATTCACATGACTTTACGTGAGATCACGAGATCCGTGCAACACCTCTATGCCTTGCCGGTGCATATAAAAGCGAATCTTTATATCCTTAGCACAAGTGGACAGGACTCATCTTCATCAAGCGTTACATGCATATATTCAGCTGTAAAGTATGTTCAGGCCTTGATGTTCATATAACGTTTATGGGGGAGGATCTCGCTAAGAATTACACTATGTTCTCAGATGTAGTGGCGTACGGATTGCTGCTTCTCGTGGTACTTATGTTTTCCTCTTACGTCTAAGTACACATAACACACTCAGACACTAACCTGCAACGATGAATGGATTACACCAGAGATAATAAATAGAGGGATTGGAAACGAATCACGTGCGCCATAGACTTTAGCAATTTTAGCGCGCCTATCCTTGCACGCGTGAATCACACCTTCGTTGACCAAAAAAGGGGGGCGGAATTGTAGACTTGAATTGAAGTCTTGAATGTCACAAGGTAAAGAAACATGCCTTCTCAAGTTTTGTATTCGATAGACGATCCATTAAAGATTCATTGAATACTTATAGATTCCATTTTGAGCCATTTTTTAACCGAAAAAGAAAAAAAAAGGCCATTTTTAACTTTGCGGGGTGAATCCGGCGATCTAGAAGAACTGTTCTCGTCATTATTTGTGTATTTACTGCTCATAGTCTAGTATGTGCCTACCGATATGTTGTTTGCGTATAGCATCTTCAGAAACCTCGCTGTGATGTTTTGGGTACCCTTACTCTTGCGGGGAGCCACGGCTTTTTGTAACGATGGTGGCTAGTTTTGACATATTATTTTGGTAGAGCTATGTTGGTTGTGTGCCTAGCACATGTTTTTAAAGTTAAATCACGTTCCAATCGTTCTGTACATTTCTTCAAAGGTGATGGGTGGCGGTTTCGGTACATTAAGAGATAATATATAGATCTCTGATTACACTAAGCAAGCGCACGTAATTCGTAAACGCATTCACATGTGTTATCAACCGTAACGTAGTGCTAATTATCTATATAGGTGCTACTTATAAAACCGTGTAAAACGACAAGGATAAAATTGAAGCCTAGTGACTGCATGCACTGGAGGAGATCATTCAATGATGTAAGGCTCTGTTGATATTTGCTGTTTCTGGATGACTTGGGCCGGAACAGCGAGATTCACTGATAACATGGGTGGGGAGCATTTATTTTCTGAAGCTTACTGAGTTGACACCTGTCCTCCAACCACGTGAGTTTACTAAACTCCTTAACAATCTTTCCTCTATCCTAATTAGCCCATCGTCCTGAACCTGATGCCCCTATTGGTAAGGATTGCCTGATTTACTGAGTTTAAATTCTGGTGCTATTCGTAACATGGGAGGCGAGGAATATTTTCTGAAGGAGTAGCTGTGGTTAAATTTCATCCAACAGGTGGGCGAGGGGGCCATGGAGGAAGAGGGGGCCGTGGAGGAAGAGGGGGGGGGGGGCCGTGGAGGAAGAGGGGGGGGGCCGTGGAGGAAGAGGGGGGGGGGGGGGGCCGTGGAGGAAGAAGGGGCCGAGGAGGAAGAGGGCTAGAAGGAGCTGGTAAGGGTTGACTGATTTACTGAGTTTAAATTGTTCGGCTATCCAATCTTATTTTGACATCTACATCTTATTTCCAACAGCAGATGGTGATGGTAAGGATTTAATTGAACCTTTTTCTGCCCTGATTTAATTCCTCCTACCTCCTACCTTAGAAGAGCGATGTGAGTTTAACTGATACTGATGGCATTTAACTAAAGCCTAAAAAAATCTTCCGTCTATCCAAATTAGGTCGTCCTGTCGGTAACCCTGACCAGGAACAACTTCCTATTGGTAAGGATTCCCTGATTTACTGAGTTTAGGTAGTAAGGGTTCACTGATAACATGAGCCTTAACATGAAGGGGGGGGGGAGGGAAGCATATATTTGATATTTGACTATGCTGCACAATTAGTTTATTGTGAGTGAGATATTTCTATCACATACAAATAGGTGCACTTATGGAAGGAGGAGGATTGGGAGGAGGAGACTATGTTGGTAGGGATTTTTACTCAGTTTAAATTAAACCATTTATCCTATTTAGAAGATCATGGTCCAGTCGGTGCTATTGGTAGGGATTCCCTGAATTTAAATTGGTGCACCTAAGTGTACCCAAAATGCCTTATATTAACATGGGGGGGGGGGGGGAGGGGAGGGGGGCAAGGAAGAAGGAAGGTGGTAGTGGGTTCTCTGATAACATGAGCCTTAACATTGATTGGGTGGGGGCCGGGGGGTTGCATTTATTTTCTGAAGCATTTATTTGGTTAAATCGAAGTCTTTTCCCCAAGGCTGGTAATGGATTTACTAAGTTTAAGTTGAGCCCTTATAGTAGACTGACTATTTTCTGAAGTAGAGGCTAGCTAGTGGTGAAATTAAAGCCTTTTTCCACAGACGATGAACATCCCCCAGGACAGGCCAGAGAAGGTACATGTAGGAACTTAAATCCCATTACATTAACATTCTGTTAAGGTCCTATCAATCCTTCTCCAGCTGCAGCTGCTGAGCCTGAGCATCAGGGTAAGGAGACCTTTTTATCCTGGTGGTTTCTCTGTGTTTAAAACATTAACATTCTGTAAAAAAAAATCTGTTATAATCTAACCTTGTCTGTTGCAATACCTATATTAGCACTCTTCCTCCTGTTGCTGGTAAGGAGACCTCTTATATCCTTGTGGTGTGTAAATGTAAACAAACAGATTATTAATGTCATGTTTTCAGCTCCATGTTTTTTCCCCTTACTACTTTAGGAGACCCGACAGCCAATCCCCTGTGCCTTTAAACATTTACCCATTTACATTGTCTTTTTTTTGTTTTTGGTGTTGAAGAAATGAAATAAAAAGCACAATCAAATGCATTTTGCATGGATGGCAACTGATTGTATGTTTATGTGTATGTGTGTTAGTGAAGGACAAATTTCAGTGGGGGTGAAAGGGGGGCAAAGACCCACGGCTTTACGGTTACGTAAATTCCTGGCCGTGTATTTGATAAATTTGATAAGTCAATGCATTATGTCAAAATAATATATACAAAGCATACACATGATACAGATCTGAACACAAATCATTATGAAAGAAAGAAATCATCCTATAAGAACAGGATGAAATCTCATGTGAGTGATAGAGCGTTAAATGCAGACAAAAACACATTCTCTTCAACAATGGAAATTTGAGCTATTTCCGAAGCTAGATTCTGTAATTGATCCAACATATCTTTTTGGGCAGTGGGAGAATCTTTTTCAGAAACAGCAGAGAAATCCAAGAACGATACTTTAATTATCTTTCCCTGTCGGTAATAGCCAATGTTAGCCAAGCTTATATCATCATGACACAAACCCAGTAAAGAGAATTCTTCAATAGCTTTTCGTACAAGATTAGTAAGGTTATGCTGTATTTTCAATCTGTTGCATGTCAATAGATAAGGCATAACAATGGCATACTTGTTCTTCATCAAAGTGACGACATATGATTTCTTAAACCCGATTTTTTGCCAAATTTCTGATTCTCTTACTGCACCACATAAATCGTTTTTTTTACGAAATTTCAGAGCACACACTAAACAACTCTTGCTGCATGCTAGCCACACTCTTCCATGCTCTCCAGCTCCCAAAGGTTTCAAAATGTAGAAGTTGGCGCAACGCGATGTGGGCATCCGACCAAACATAAGACAATCGCTATTCTTCCAAGGACTGGGAGACCAATACCAATCATCTTTGCCATAAACAACATATTCTTGCTCTGCTGCAATCAAATGTGATGGTATCGGTTTTGACTGACACATTGTACGTATTGCATGAGTAATCATTTTAAGATTGTCCCCACTTCCATCAAGTTGATAAATCTCTGTACCTAAAACTTTGCGCTCAGAGGTACTAACTGGTAGTATACCATCAATATCGTCTTCTGTTTCATTGCCCATATCAGAAATATCTGGAATACTAAGATCCTCACAGTTGAAATCCTTCTTGACTAATGTTGCCACAGTGGTGCTGTGGATGGGTAACCAACAAGCTCGCCACTCATTGAATGTTGTTAACAATCCCAAGACGAAGTTTAGTCTAAAAATGATTTAAACATATTCAAATAGTCAAACATCTGTCCAAGAATTTCTGGGTTCATCAAACGAGATGATTTAAGAGATGGCTTTTTAACTTCCACAAAACCAATAGGATAATCCTTTTTCCAGCATCAGAAGCCACAAATCGGGACGCAATTCTGATACAGTCAGTTCATTGGAGATGGAAATTCTTTGCTCCTCACCCAGTGCACGAATAACATCAGCTAGCATATTTCTTACATAAAACTTGACATCATCTTCACTGGTGTATGTAATTGGACCAGAAAAATTTCTTGATTTAAAGTTCAAAACATTATCAATGTCAGCATCACTTGCAGCGCATCCTAATGACACTATACTGATTGTAGCTGGGGCATGTGAAGAAGTATATTGCTGAGACGATTTCAAAAGCCTGGTAAGTGTAAGCTTAGGTGTGTCTTTCAATGCTTTGTCTAAAAGAATGGGATAAAAGTTATATATCCACACTATAGATGACCACACTAGATGATGACTACACTTGATGTCAACCACACTAGATGACCACACTAGATGATGACCACACTATAGATGATGACCAAACTAGATGATGACCACACTAGACGATGTCCACACTAGATGACCACACTAGATGACCACACTAGATGATGACCACACTGGATGATGACCACACTAGATATGACCACACTAGATGATGACCACACTAGATCAAGGCTTTAACAGATCGGATCCTAATTTATCCTATCAGAAAGACCAACAGATCGGATTCAGTTTCGTTACATTAATCATTCAGATTGCTGTTCCAAGGTTGGAACAGATTCAGACTATAGCCTGCCCAATATCTGAATATCCGGTGGTCTGGGACCGAGGGAAAGCAGCCTTTTTTCCAGATTCAACAGTACGCATGTGTTTTGTATGTTAAAAGACGGTTGACGAAGTGTGAAATAAACGTACATGTAGGCTTTTATTACTTCCCTTTTTGTACTTTTATGCTTTTTCTATTGTAAATTTTGCCACCGCCGTCTTCCAATTAGGGCATTCCACCTTGCATGCTTTATATACAGGGTAGTCTGTTTTTCACCAGATGATGAACTTGATGACCTCACTAGATGATGAACCTGATGACCACACTAGATGATGAACCTGACCACACTACATGATGAACCTGATGACCACACTAGATAATGAATCTGATGTCCACACTAGATGGTGAACCTAATGACCACACTAGATAATGAACCTGATGACCACACTAGATGATGAACCTGATGACCACACTAGATGGTGAACCTGATGACCACACTAGATGATGAACCTGATGACCACACTAGATGATGAACCTGATAACCACACTAGATGGTGAACCTGATGACCACACTAGATGATGAACCTGATGACCACACTAGATGATGAACCTGATGACCACACTAGATGGTGAACCTGATGACCACACTAGATAATGAATCTGATGACCACACTAGATGATGAACCTGATGACCACACTAGATGATGAACCTGATGACCACACTAGATGGTGAACCTGATGACCACACCAGATGACCTCACTAGATGATGAACCTGACCACACTAGATGATGAACCTGACCACACTAGATGATGAATGATGTCCACACTAGATGGTGAACCTGATGACCACACTAGATGATGAACCTACACCAGATGATGAACCTGATGACCTCACTAGATGATGAACCTGATGACCTCACTAGATGATGAACCTGATGACCACACTAGATGATGAGCCTGATGACCACACTAGATGATGAACCTGATGACCACACTAGATGATGAACCTGATGACCACACTACATGATGAACCTGACTAGATGATTAGCCTGATGACCACACTAGATGATGAACCTGACTAGATGATGAGCCTGATGACCACACTAGATGATGAACCTGACTAGATGATGAGCCTGATGACCACATTACACGATCAATCTGATGACCACACTGGATGGTGAACCTGATGACACACTAGATGATGAACCTGATGACCACACTACATAATGAACCTGATGACCACACTAGATGATGAATGATGTCCACACTAGATGATGAACCTGATGACCACACCAGATGACCTCACTAGATGATGAACCTGATGACCTCACTAGATGATGAACCTGACCACACAAGATGATGAATGATGTCCACACTAGATGATGAACCTGATGACCTCACTAGATGATGAACCTGACTACACTAGATGATGAATGATGTCCACACTAGATGATGAACCTGATGAACCTGATGACCACACTAGATAATGAATCTGTCCACACTAGATGGTGAACCTGATGACCACACTAGATGGTGAACCTGATGACCACACTAGATGGTGAACCTGATGACCACATCAGATGACCTCACTAGATGATGGACCTGATGACCTCACTAGATGATGAACCTGACCACACTAGATGATGAACCTGACCACACTAGATGATGATGTCCACACTAGATGGTGAACCTGATGACCACACTAGATGGTGAACCTGATGACCTCACTAGATGATGAACCTGACCACACTAGATGATGAATGATGTCCACACT
This sequence comes from Ephydatia muelleri, assembly GCA_013339895.1. Lineage (NCBI taxonomy): Eukaryota > Metazoa > Porifera > Demospongiae > Spongillida > Spongillidae > Ephydatia > Ephydatia muelleri. Next base: position 82,589 of record JABACO010000007.1, read on the forward strand.
AGATGATGAACCTGATGACCACACTAGATAATGAATCTGATGTCCACACTAGATGGTGAACCTGATGACCACACTAGATGATGAACCTGATGACCACACTAGATGATGAACCTGATGACTAGATGGTGAACCTGATGACCACACTAGATGGTGAACCTGATGACCACACCAGATGATGAACCTGATGACCTCACTAGATGATGAACCTGATGACCACACTAGATGGTGAACCTGATGACCACACCAGATGATGAACTTGATGACCTCATTAGATGATGAACCTGATGACCACACTAGATGATGAACCTGATGACCACACTAGATGATGAACCTGATGACCACACTAGATGGTTGAACCTGATGACGACACCAGATGATGAACCTGATGACCTCACTAGATGATGAACCTGATGACCTCACTAGATGATGAACCTGATGACCACACTAGATGATGAGCCTGATGACCACACTAGATGATGAACCTGATGACCACACTAGATGATGAACCTGATGACCACACTACATGATGAACCTGACTAGATGATTAGCCTGATGACCACACTAGATGATGAACCTGACTAGATGATGAGCCTGATGACCACACTAGATGATGAACCTGACTAGATGATGAGCCTGATGACCACACTAGATGATGAACCTGACTAGATGATGAGCCTGATGACCACATTACACGATCAATCTGATGACCACACTGGATGGTGAACCTGATGACCACACTAGATGATGAACCTGATGACCACACTAGATGATGAACCTGATGACCACACTAGATGATGAACCTGATGACCACACTAGATAGTGAACCTGATGACCACACTAGATGATGAACCTGATGACCACACCAGATGGTGAACCTGATGACCACACTAGATGATGAACCTGATGACCACACTAGATGATGAACCTGATGACCACACTAGATGATGAACCTGATGACCACACTAGATGATGAACCTGATGACCACACCAGATGGTGAACCTGATGACCACACTAGATGGTGAACCTGATGACCACACTACATGATGAACCTGATGACCACACCAGATGGTGAACCTGATGACCACACTACATGATGAACCTGATGACCACACCAGATGATGAACCTGATGGCAACACTAGATGATGAACCTGATGACAACACTAGATGATGAACCTGATGACCACACTAGATGATGAACCTGATGGCAACACTACATGATGAATCTGATGAACACATCATTTGCCACTTTACAAGCCATACAACAGAGGACGTTTGTTCTATTTATAGCCCAAATCACCTGGCTTAAGGTTGTGTCACCTGGCTTAAGGATCATTCAACTTTGAAGAGCTACATACAAGATGAGAATATTTCTGTCGGCAAACTTAAAGCAGGAAACTAACAAAAACAGAAGGTACTTACAACTGTAGAATTGTTTTGCCATATTGATTGCATGCTAGAAGTTGTGCACAAATCATAGCGATAGAGTTACATTTTTGGTTTTCATTTGTTTTTGTTCATAACCAATAATGCCCCCCTCCGACGTATATACAATGCCCATTAGGAGTAAAGGTACCGGTACTGTAATTGAGTTAAATTAATAACAAAATGATCTGAAAATGCTATGCGACTATGGGAACGAGAGTATGCCGAAATGTAATAAAAATAGTTAAAAAATTGTTGAAGACGTTTATAATGTCACAATAATAGTCCATTCGCCTCGTCCGCCTCCTCCTCCACATCCTCCACCTCTTCCTCTACATCTGCCTCTTTCTCCATGACCATCTGGTCCGCCTCCTCCACCTCTCGTCTCCTGTCTCGTCTATTTCTTGTTCCTTCTCTTCGGTGTCGTCCACCTCCACATCTTCCAGCACTGCAACCACCTTCCCGTCTCTACCCTCAACAACATGTCATCCACCGCTGCCAACACCTCCTTTGGGGATTAGGTCTCTCACGTCGTTTTCAGTTAGTTCCATGGGTGACCAAAGTGGCTTTAGGAATGGACCTTTTGCCTTCTGACGTCACAAATTGATTGGTTGTGTTTGACATAACATAAGTCCTTATAGGAACTTCACGAAGAAAACACAGCAAGTACTAAATTAATGGTAAATGAATGCCTGACGGTATTCCAAAATGAAGTACCTTCGCCAGTTACGGTGCAAATGTCACGCGCTCACAAGTTACCGGAAGTGCCCCCCCAAATATCGAAAAGCGCGACTTCGCGTGTCTCATTAGCAACTTCCGCAATGTTTCGTTGCATACAAATCCCTTACAGAGCTTCATCGTGAAATACAACAAAAATGAAACGTGTGGTAATTTACTTCTCAATAAAAATTTAAAAGGAAAAGCATGTAGGAGCTATGATGGTGAAGTTATACCATTTTTAAAGTTGCCCCCCCAAAATTCATGCGTGACGTCAAAGGCAAAAGGGTCCTTTACTTATATATAGGCCTGACTGCGATGGAAGATAAAAGGGCTGAACATGAGCTCAAGCGTGTTAGGAAAAGGCTGAACTTGAGGTTTGGAACTCATATTCAAGTGTGCCTTCTTTGAAGTGGAAAATGTCACAATTACAGTGTGTTAATCACTGATTTACAAAGCAGACGTTTCTCAGCTCCAATTTTTATTGAGCTCAAGCGTGTTAGGAAAAGGCTGAACTTGAGGTTTGGAACTCATATTCAAGTGTGCCTTCTTTGAAGTGGAAAATGTCACAATTACAGTGTGTTAATCACTGATTTACAAAGCAGACGTTTCTCAGCTCCAATTTTTATTGAGCTCAAGCGTGTTAGGAAAAGGCTGAACTTGAGGTTTGGAACTAATATTCAAGTGTGCCTTCTTTGAAGTGGATTACAGTGTGTTAATCACTGATTTACAAAGCAGACGTTTCTCAGCTCCAATTGAATCCAGCCCATCTCTATTGCTGACTCACAATAAATGAATCCACACAATGCTTGAGTCAAAGTACAAGCAGCCATGCAGCTGGATTGAGCACATGCTACTACAAAAGGTTAAACTCCCCAAGCTGCTCAATCTTGATGAAATTTGACTGTTCGTCATACCATTAGTAACTTTATTGGTAGTATTTCTCATTGGTATTATCGGATGCCCTTGGACTCCCCATATCACACTCTTCACTGCACAAGCAGATTTACATGTCGGACTCTCCCAATACGGTTGCCTTTGAGCACCGCGTTTCTTTTCTGGCTCTTCTTGATAGCTTTCGTGTTCAGTGGTCTGTTTCTTTTCTGGCTCTGCTTTATACCTTTCACATTTAGCGGACCGTTTGTTTTCTGGCTCTGCTTGATAGCTTTCGAGTTCAGCAGCTCGTTTGTTTTCTGGCATTCAGCGGAACGCGTTTAGCAGGCCGTTTCTTTTCTGGCTCTGCTTGATACCTTTCGCGTTCAGTGGACCATTTCTTTTCTGGCTCTGCTTGATAGCTTTCGAGTTCAGCTGCTTGTTTCTTTTCTGGCTCTGCTTGATACCTTTCATGATCAGCAGCCCATTTCTTTTGAGGCTCTGCTTCGTTGCATGCCCGTGCTGATTCTAAAACATAGTCTCAAGTTTGGAGGTAATTCACACATTGTTTCGCTTTATTCTTTCTGTGACATGAAGGCATTTCAAGAAAAACAACTTCACTAACAAAAAGGTTTCACACTAAACGATGATTGAAGCACCATACAGTTTTCTCTAGTTGGTCACTATTTATACATTAATTGTGATATCTAATTATACGTCTTACACAGACCATATAGTTGATTATTGCTACTGTTCCTGTAGTTTTCTCGTTTGGTATTGACAATTTTAAAATTGTCAAGATTCTGCCTTTTGTAATGATACAAGTAGCGTTTAGTACGGCCCAAATCTAATAATACAATTACCAAAATATAGCATTGACTATTTTGATCACAGAAGGCACTCTTCCAGCCACTATTGGTGAAAGTTCCATTCTTTAAAAGTGTTTCCTATCCCGAGTTATGCATTGTCAAGGAGGAGTACACATATTTAGAGAATGCCAATAAAGTTCAAAGCAGACAAAATCAATGAGGTTTTAATTTTTATTTGTGTAATTCTCTAAAATTGTAATGGCATTATGATGGCACATCTGCCATGTCATCTGAGACAATTGGACTGCAGACTGAGATCAAGGATGCCTCTCCTTCAGATTTACACACTGTAGGAATCATGTGCTGAATCTCAGCATTGCGTCTGCTAGCATAATCGCTCAAGTTAAATCCATGATCAAAGGCATCAATGAAGTGTTTAAGTTGTTCAACAATTCCCCAAAGAGACAACACCCATCTATCCATGACACAATTTAGTTGCAAGATGGTGGAGGTGCCATTGGTGTACACCTATTACTCCTGAAGAGTACTACTGTCGTAACGTGGTTGGTCCATTTCTGGTTGACTTCAATCAAAGCCAATCCTGTCACCCATTGTCTCAACAAAACTATTTATTTTTAAACCTTGCACGAATCACCTCCCACGAAAATGCTTATCATACTTAAAAGGTCTTGGGTTTGAATATGCCACTATACTCAGAGTTGAAATCATGAAATTAGTGATCATTCAGCCCAGATGACCACAATGAATCTGATGACCACACTAGATGATGAACCTGATGACCATACTAGATGATGAACCTGATAACCACACAACCACACAACCACACAATTGAAGGCAACAGTGGTGTAAAAAGCAGGAAGCTGTTCTAAATATAATAGTCCTATATTTACACTGTAGGACGCAAACAAAATATGCCTAACAATATGCTATATATTGGTTCCCTTCTTATTATACCATTCTTTCCCTGCTTAACACAACTTTGCCTTCAAATCCTGCATACCACTAAACATTCTCAAATAGAATGCTTTTTTGTTACTTGTATAAAAGCAGATTTAGAAAGTTTATTTCAACCATGCAGTTTTCTATCCCCCGCCCACCCCACCTCCCGTTACATATTAGGTATGAAATAACCATTTTGGGTGTGAATGCTACACTGTTTCAGCAATATATTATTTATATATTTTGGTACTTATGATGATCAGAAATGCAGACAAAATCACGTGTGTAGATGTAGAAAAGTGGAAAGGCAAACTAACACACACAGTACACACTGAAATGAGAGATTGGATGGATGGATGGCATGGATGGATGGATGGATGGATGGATGGATGGATGATGGATGGATGGATGGATGGATGGATGATGGATGGATGGATGGGATGGATGGATGGATGGATGGATGGATGGAGGATGGATGGATATGGAGGATGGATGATGGATGGATGATGGATATGGATGGATGGATGGATGGATGGATGGATGGATGGATGGGGATGGATGGATGGATGGATGGATGGATGGATGGGATGGATGGATGGATGGATGGATGGATGGATGTGGATGGATGGATGGATGGATGGATGGATGGATGGATGGATGGGATGGATGGATATGGATGGATGGATGGATGGATGGATGGATGGATGGATGGATGGATGGATGGATGGATGGATGGATGGATGGATGGATGGATGGATGGATGGATGGATGGATGGATGGCTTACCATCAGGAAAAATTACATTGAAGTTTTGCCCATTTGATATAGGCTCCTCATCTTCGAACAACACATATCCCAACATATCATCCCTGATTTGTAAAACGCTTGACTTCCACATTTTCGCATCAATGCCTTCAAATTTCGATTCAATAGCTTTCATTAATTCCTTCTTTGTTCTGCCAGCAAAAACCACTTTCTTTGTAGATTCCTCCCTTTTATTGATCATTACTGACACTTTCACATTAGAATTTGCCATTTCAGAAGAAATCTGCGATAAAATGTCAAATACACACATGTACAGTATGATTCAAAATAAAGTCCACTACATGGCATAGTTCATTTTCCTTTTATTTTAATTGCTTCCTAATCACTGGATTTTCAAGTCTAACATTCATTTCATTATTTATCACACTCTAGCATTATAATGCAACCTTCGGATTAGAAATTAATTAAGCACTGTTATAGGTACATTTGGTGCTGCAGACAATCCATACGATGACAACAAGGCAGTGATACGTGCATTTAAAGTAGCAAAGCAGTGTATTAATCCTCTACGTGTAGATTTTACATGTGTAGAGTGCGATAACTAATAAAATGAATGTTAGACTAATGCACATAGTGTAGACATGTGTAGACTAATGCACATAGTGTAGACATGTGTAGACTAATGCACATAGTGTAGACATGTGTAGGCTAATGCACATAGTGTAGACATGTGGGAAGCAATAGCATAACAGTGCTATTGCTTTCCACCTTATAACTTGTTATTGTTGTTCAATATGCAACCAAAGTTACAAGGTCCATAATGAAAACACTGCCTTAACACCAAGAATTCAGCAATTATCATACCTCAATGAGTAGCACTTCTATGACAAACCTTTTGCTTGTGTAGCAGCTGTACAGTCATGTGCACAGTGAGATACTTTCAATTGGTTGGTGCAAATATTTACTCGCGCCATTATTATTTGACTAAATCAACGTACGCAAAAAATACTTCAATTAACAAATCATGGTAGAGAGTTTAACTCAAACACATAGTTTGTATATTGAGCGTGCGGCTCTTGATCTTGTGTTTTTACCAAGGGAGGGTACATGATGTACTTCTATTTGAGATTAATTAGCTGGTGGTACAATTAAGCATAAATGACCTTTATAAGTTCAATAGACATGAATAACAACCCACCTAGCAACCATCACTACAAACTAGAGATTTATAAACTCACCTTGTAGTTTTTAGTGGGGACCAAGAAAGGACTAAATCAGTAAACCAGTAGCAGCCAATCGTATACAAGTATACACAAACACCAACAGCGAGAGTCTGTGAGAATCAGGAGAGGATAGCGGACAATTTAACACACATCCTATATACAAACAGCACAACATACCCTAACCTTCTCGGGCCTTTCCCCAAACAGACATTTGCATATACAAGTCTAGTACTTTTTACCACTATAGATCAGTCTCATTCTCCTCCTAGACATACCCCAGCCTCTCTAGACATCATCACAGGTCTATTTTACATGGTTTTAACCTCTTAGAGGCCAGTAGAGATACAGACAAAACAGCAGTCGAACAGAGGAACCAGCAACCTTCTGACTGAACCAAGAAACCAGTAGTCACGATACAGAAACACAAGAACCAGCAACCTCTAGACTGAACGGAGAAAAACCAGTGGTCTATTATACAACAGGACAGGCAAATTATAGATTAATGAGACTCACAAAACACACACAACAATATTGTTGTGCTTGTTATTGAGAACCACATTACCTTTTGTCACTTGTAACTTGATAGCTAGAGAGAGGACCTGCAGTCAACCAGTACCAGTCTCAGCAATAAATAGTCTTCGGATAGGAACAAATGGACCAGTAGCTCAAGACGCAAACAATGAATTGGCAGGATCCGCACAACTGGTACACGAGAGACTAAACAAATAAATCAGCAGAAAAAATTTACAAATGAAACAAAATCAATTTTCAACCTAATCAAGATAAAAAACCATTAATTCTTTTAATTTTGGACTCATTTTGGTACCGCGTTGATTTTGTTGTTACTATAGTCAGTTTCTATGGGACTTGAGATACAAACAGCAATTTTTAACTGTGTTCCGCTCTTTAACTACACCTTTCTGAAGTTGTTACCCTACTTTCATCTTTTTTTACGTGGCTTGTATCAATCTGCGGTTGCTAAAGCAACCATCAACACTTTAGGCTCATATGTTTTGCTACATGCACGTAATCAATTAAATATGGCTGTTTCTACTGAGAACGTGAGCTCTTTACAGTTGAGATACCTAGAGACTACGATCGCAGTATTGAAGAGCAAAAGGCCTCGCACCCTTACATTGGAACAAAAGCTAGATATTCTCATCGCATACCACTCGCTGCAAGCCTGAGATTCCAAGGAACTGTTGGAAGACTCAGAACAGTAGCCAAAGGGACACTACCAACAGCGGGTAGCTGCATTACTCGGTTATTCAGCAAAAAAAGTCGGGCTGGTGTATCGTGATTGGCATCATCAGCTGGAGATTTAAGTAGCCATGCCACCCGCCAATCGTCTTCCTAAACAACAGCACATGTACCCAAGTCGATTGACATTCTCCTTGCTGTGCGTACCCTTGTGCGAGAGAAGCGCTAGGACCCCAAAGCTTATGCCTCGTCATTGCGCTGTGATTACTTAGCAACCGCACAAGCCATGTAAAAAATGGTGAAAGTAGGGTAACAACTTCAGAAAGGTGTAGTTAAAAGCGGAACACAGTTTAAAGGTGCGAACAATTGCTGTTCGTACTGCAAGCCCCATAGAACCAGACTATAGACAAAAAAATCAATGCGGTACCGAAATGAGTCCAAAATATGGAATAACAAGAATTAATGGTTTATATTCAAGTTCTACGTAGCGATAAATCATATAAATACTTAATCCCAATATCACAGATTAAAAAAAATACTATCTATCTATGCATGGGCCTTGATATAGCTGCTTCACCGAACTACCACATTTCTATATACTTCCTCGATGGTTCTGTGGAAATCGCTTTATTTTGATGCCTAATTCAGCATACATTACAATTTGAGGTAAATCTGCTCAAAGTTTCAATTAAAAGTTGAAATGTAAGCACACTAAATTTAGTACCATTTACGTTCATTAATACCGTAAAGTACCACAAATAAGCTCCCCCCCCACTACACCCCCAACAATAAAAATGGCTCATGTTTAAACGTGCGCATCTCCTTATCCTCGAAAGTCTCAAACGTATTCAGCATTTCAGAAACAAAATGGTACCTGTACATGATTATGATTATGAATAAAGTTACACAGAATCATTCGCGATTACATAAATACAGACATTTAAACAAGAGCCATTTTTCTATTGTTGGGGGACAGAGGGGGGGGGGAGCTTATTCATGGTACTTTACGGTATATAGGAGTAGTAAAAACAAAGTAGATGCTGCCATGCAATTCACAAAGTGGACAAATAGATACCATCCATTATTCTTATTCCTCCACTAAACAGGTAAACATACTATTATGCACACAAGAATATCTTTGTGGCAAACCACAGAACCTATACAAACTCTCTCTGGGGATTAAGGGCTATTTGACACACAATGGTCCAAGATGTCACTGGACCTGGGTACAGACACAGCCAAACAAATACAAGAGACCAAACACACAATGCACTACAACATAAATACCTAGGTAAAACTAATCAAGGGACTAGGAGGTTGAATGTCAAATACACACCCACAGACAGTGACTTAGTATTGAAATCCCACCAATTATGGAAATAGAATACTATCCATGTCGTGCCCTGAGATACAATCATTTGGTAGGCTTTGGCCATCACGTTTGAAGTGGGGTGGCAATCATTCCCCTACAGCAGGCAGACTACCCAGTTCCCCTTTAACTCTTTCCCCACTTCAATGAAAATTGCATACCTGAAGCCACCCACTATCAAAGTTCTAGCATGAGCCCATCTCACCTTTGAAAACGTTCAGTGCTAAGTGATGAAGCAGAAATAAATGCTCAATCCAACTGTGCGAAAAGGAAAAGGTTAGGTTATTTAATATGCACTGCAACATGCACAAAAAACCAAAAGTACTTGAATCCCGCTCCCCACCTATGGCATCAATGTATTAACACTCATCTGCCTTATATTGTCAATCGTATGACTCAAGAGGGTGACCACGAGTGCAGAGAAGGGTGACCATGAGTGCAGAGAAGGGTGGCCATGAGTGCAGAGAAGGGTGCAGAGAAGGTGACCATGAGTGCAGAGAAGGGTGGCCATGAGTGCAGAGAAGGGTGGCCATGAGTGCAGAGAAGGTGACCATGAGTGCAGAGAAGGTGGCCATGAGGGCAGAGAAGGGTGGCCATGAGTAGGGTACATGATATAGAGATTAGGGTGGTACAATTAAGCATGGAATGACCTTACTTAGTTCAGCTAGACATCCACCTAGTAAGCATCACTACAAACTAAAGAATTAAAAACTCACCTCGTAGATTTTAGTGAGGACGTAAATCAGTACACCTGTAGCAGTCAGTCGTATACAAGTAGACCCAAAGTGATAGTCTGTGAGAATCAGGAGAGGCTAGTGGATAATTTTCCATATACAGACAGCACAACATACCCTAACCTCCTCCCTACCCCGAACAGACATTTGAACACCCATACACAAGCCTAGGACTTTTTACCACTATAGACCAGTCTCATTCCCCTCCTAGACATACCCCAGCCTCTCTAGACATCATCACAGGTCTATTTTACATGGTTTTAACCTCTTAGAGGCCAGCCAGTAGAGATACAGACAAAACAGCAGTCAAACCTCCAGACAGGAACAGATGAACCAGCAACCTCCAGACTGAAGAGCAGAAGTCTATTAGCAACAGGACAGGCAAATTATACATTAATAAGACTCACCAAAAAAACATTTATAACCATAGTTTCTCGCTGCATTTGTTACATATGTGAACCACATTACCTTTTGTATCACTTGTAACTTAATAGCTAGAGAGGACCTGCAGTCAACCAGTACAAGTCTCAGCAATAAATAGTCTTCGAACAGGAACAAAATGAAGCAGTAGCTCAAGGCACAAACAAATGAATTGACACTCCAGATGCAACAAATAAAGCAGTAATCACCAGAAAATACAAAAGGGACAAAGTCCATTGTCATCTAAAGAGATCATCACAACTCACACAAGTCCCAAAACACAATACAAAACACCTTTATAACATGTGAGCACATTACACACTATCATTTCACTTCCAGCGCCTACTAGAGCTCTAGGTCTAAATATAGGTTAGACACTGAAACCGAGGGATCTACGTGATTTAGAATCCCCGAGGGCCCTGGGCTGTAGCGTCCCGAGCGGTAGCGAGGGCGCTACTAAGGGCCCGAGGGGATTCTAAATCACGTGGATCCCGAAGGTGACAGTGTCTAGACAATAGCAACGCGTACCTACTAACCAATAAATTATCACTCAATGCAGCAATTAGATACGTACATAGCATTTGAAGGTATACAAAATTCTACCTCGTTTAGATACCTGCAATTGACCAATCACATTGCGCGAATCACTTCCGCTATAACGTGAGCACATTACACACACTTCCAGCGCCTACTAGAGCTCTAGGTCTAGTCCCGACTGACGGCTCCAATAAATACTTAATGAGTTGAAATAATAAACAACCAATTAACAGACGGTATACATACAACATGCCGCTCTCTGCTCTCGCATAAAGCACGAAATTCTTACCGTAAAGATTTGGCCCCACGCGAGAGACTGTGGAAGGGTAGAGGAATGAGAGAGGGGAAGGGAGGGGACAGGGCTAATGGTATGTAAAGTGTCAAACAGATGTCATACAAAATCACACCACACGTGAAAAACCGATATTGAATACTTATATCTCTGAGGATGGATGGAGTCAAGGCCTGTTCAGAAAGGTAACTTGGCAGTTGATGGCTAAGCAAGGGCATGTACCCCCGCCCAAACCTGACGTACCGTTGAATCCAACCATAGATAGTATAGTAATACTATAATACTATACTATCTATGATCCAACAGTGAGACCTCTCAACAAACGCTCAGTCCAGAAGTACAGACAAGCCTGTGCAAATAACAACACAAAGAAAATTTGTAAGAACGTCTTCTAACTCTCCAACTTCGTCTCCTAGAGGAACACAGCCACCTATCACTCCCTGAAGTTCAAATGCGCTGCGCATGCGTAAATACCTATAATATCCTAACAAATGCCCGCCAAGCGGCAGAACGTAAGCAGTGCACTGGATCACGAGGGAGCAGACCTGATCCATTGCTGAGACGACTTCCTCTAAGCTGGTCCACCACTAGGCAATGAGTGTTCCAGTGCGATATCACATTCCGTGGTATCACCAATTGTGCGACTTTGGTCATCAACAACTACGCTAAACCATCCTACAGATGGCTGCCACGATTAAAACCTAGCTGGTGCGACGCAAGACCACGTTACTCAGTACTAGTACTGTAGCATGTGAGTGTGTATGTGTTGAGTGTGTGTGTGTGTGTGTGTGTGTGTGTGTGTGTGTGTGTGTGTGTTTGTGTGTGTGTACGAGTGTGTGTGTGTGGGCGCGCGTGATCAGAAGATCATTTCAGTAGCTAGGTAAACAAGAACAGTATAGCTAGAGAACAAAATTGACCAACGAAATTGTTTTCATGCATTTTAGAGTATATATAAAGGAACACGAATTTGTCTAATTGCCTAATTGCCTAATTGCCGTATGCACATCCAACCTTCACACAGAGCTCCACCTTCTTGGCAACTGTCGACTTGTCCAACGATAACTGCACAAATCAAATATTAGCTATCTAGCACAATGAGATTACAAGGTGCACACTACACAACAACACTATCCTGGATCTCAAAGACACTACTGCCCTTGGGTAGGTTGTGGGAGAAAATGATGCTTTAAATAGCAACATTTGGTTGAGGGAGCTGTATACATTGACTGCATGAGATAATAGGACATCTGGGGTGAAGATGGTGTGGTGAAATGTTTCTGATTTAAAGCTTATCACGAAATGATCTTCCTCCCGAGTGTAATACAACCGTCACAAGACATTGCCAATGGCGAAATTATGTATGAAATTATAGCATCAAGAAACGGAGAGTAGCATTTTAGAAATGTATTTAGGGGTTATTTAACATTAATTGTAGGGTCATTACTTCATCGATACAAGCAGTGGACCAAGCACGGCTGTCTGCTCTCATTGAACGCGTGGAAATTAGGCCCACGCTAAGAAATATTAGAACGATATTGAGGTCCCATAGCAACGACCCGGACAACCGATGACCTTTGGAATGTGCTATACACAAAGCATACGGAATATATTGAACACCTATAAGCCATACTATGCTAAAGAAACACCCCTGACCTTCCTGTGATCATATAAATCACGTGCCCTTACCGTACAAAAACGTGTCAGTTTAGTGAATGGAAGTGAGGGACTTATTTCAGCGCGCATGGACCCTGTGAGTTGTAATGGCTATAGCCACTCTCAGGAAGTTCCATGGGCTATAAAACAACGTTTTCCGTATACGTCTTATCTAGTTTTGCTTGTTTTTATTCCTCACGTGCGGTCACGAATTTTCTGAAGTAGTTTTCAAACGGTCTAAAAGTAGCCATTTTGTTGGCTATTGGTTATGTTATGTGTTTATATCATTACGCTTTTCGCTTCAGCTGTCAAGAGGATCTCACATGAGCGTGTGCGCAAAATGATAAAATCTGAAGCTTTTCTGATGTGTACTACAGCTCAGGAAGATTGAAGACGAACGTGCAGTGGTTTGCTGGTTGAAGATGTAAATACAGAAAGTATTATGATTTTATTCTTTTTGGAGGAGGGATAGCAGCTACAACTTGTGGGGAAATACTTATTAGGTGTTCCTTCACTATACATAGGAGATTCACTATACATAGGAGATGCTGTACTTTATCAGTAATTGCAGTGTATGATAGGCTAAGTCGTGTGAACTTAGCATGAATGGACTCAGCCCCTTGTTCGCCAAGTAGGCCAAATCCAACATGGAAAGATTTTGCCCATGGAACAGCATGGTCTTCCAATAGATGCATTTCTATGGGGACTGTTGCCTGGGGGAAGGATTCCCGGAAGAACGTCATGAACTCTCCCACGGCCTCCTCTGTAAAGATATTGTTGTCATAGTCACATAAACACCTGAAGGTCCATTACCAACCTAAGGCATGAGCTTGTGTCTCATCAATGAAATTGTGGTCGTAGATGTTATGGCATCTTGCAAACATAGAGAATGCTTTAACCAGGATCTCAGTACGATGTTCTGCCTGTGTAGATCGATGAGGCAATTTATTTTTGGCTGTTTCACATAGAGACCTGCACAGCTTCTGAATGTTGCATTCCTGAAACAGTGTAGGAGATGTCTCATTCATGTGGTTGTACGTATTGCACTTATGGTACCTTTAGAGCCTGATGTACATGATTTCCAACAAAAGCACCACCAAAATACTGTTGACGGTGCACTCCAATTGACTGTAATGCATCATCCAACGCCTTAACAAAGGGGCCTTCTTTTTTAGAAAACCCCTTTTCCACAATAGCTTTAGATTTAGCTACCTCTGCTTCCTAGCAAAATCATGGCCTGTATTACACATTTTTTATGTGTAGTGCATATGGCTTACTAGTTTTCCAAGATATTTCTTTTTTTCTTCACATTGCACAAAAAAATCAGCGGTGACTGGGTCTTTCTCCCCAATCACCAGGGATACATATGTTGTCATTTGCTGCAATACAGCATATGCCTCCTCGGCTTGCTTTAGCTCAGATTGCAATGAGCGAAGCATTTGCAGCTCTTGGCTGTATGTGTCAAAGCTGGAGTGGGCTTCCTCACTTGAAAGCAGGGCTAGTTCAAGGTCGAGGGCATGACACTCATCTTCGAGCAAACCATAAAGCTTTGTAAAGATGCCCAATGTGATGTGAAGCCCGGGGGGGCAAACCTGGGTGTGTATGTGCACACGTATTTTGTGTATGCATGTATGTGTAGTTATGCAAAAATATTTTACGAAATGAATGTTTACCTGTTCAATAGGGATGTTGAATATAGGTTCCGTGATGCAGTTGTAAAAGTGCTTTACTTGTTTCCTGCGCACTCCTGATGCAATGTAGTGCTGATGGTCAGTGCATATGGATTCATATGTTCTTGGAGGTGCATGTCCTCTGGCTGAGAGAGGTTTTACCATGTTCTCATGGAAGACCAAGCAATACAAGCATGGGTAGCATCCTATAACAAAGGTGAAATATTGGTACGCATTTTTTTGGCCCCAGTTACTCACATACCACTTGCTCCAGATAGCCCATACATTCAAGTAATGAACTCGTAGTCCCCACACATGAACAACTTGATTGTGTATTGCCTGTTTGTGTAATGTTCATTTTATTCTTTATGCTGTCATGTTAGATAACTGTTCCTACCTCCATTGCATCCCTTGCAGATGTGCTACTTGATCTTTGTAACGGTCAAGTGCTATGCGGAGGTTGGTAACAGTGTCGTCCACTTCAAAGCAGCAAAACACGCAGGTGTTGTGGACTGAGTTAGGCGCTGCAACATTCACTATTTGGAAGTTCATCTTGAATGAGCCGCCTCCTTTGTCCCCTCCAAGCTTTAGCCATATCTCACTAGCAGGAATGACCCCATCATGCCAGGTAAGCCGTCCTGTCCTGCATTAGATTTCAAAACAAATTAATTGTATATCTGGTGTGTGTGCCTTAAGCACCCCTAACCTTTGATTCTCTTCCAAAAGGTCAACAACCTTTAGAACCACATCTGGAATGTAAACTAAAGCAGCTACCCTAAGCTCCTCACCACCAGAAGTGGATGGAAATGAAAAGAGAGCCATCTCTCCTTTCAAGTTGCTGCCCACAATTCGTCTGCAGATGTAGCGCATCCTCTCCTCCCCAGCTAGAGATACTCCTGATGCTTTGAGCCACC
The DNA here is from genome assembly GCA_013339895.1 of Ephydatia muelleri. Classification (NCBI taxonomy): domain Eukaryota; kingdom Metazoa; phylum Porifera; class Demospongiae; order Spongillida; family Spongillidae; genus Ephydatia; species Ephydatia muelleri. The sequence goes on from JABACO010000007.1 coordinate 98,148, forward strand.
TGGACAAGTAATAGGTTAATTTTTATGATGTGTATAAAGTTCTTTACCGTCTAAGAATCCTCAGTCTATTCCAGGGAATAGTAAGGCCAGTTTTAATGGCCAATACTTCAGCTGGGCTAATTGAGACGTTTGTTATCCCTGCCTTCTCCAGTAATGACTTCTTCTCTTCATCATTCAATGTGAGCACCTCACTCTCAAGCAGGGCTGATGGTTCCCCTCCACTGATGACACTTCTAGCTGTGTGCATCTCTGAACACCGTGTTTTGACAGTCCTGGAACAAGCAGCCGTAGTTGGATGTCGGGCTTTTGTTAACTTCATGAATATCATTGGCTACAAGGTATGGTCAAACATAACATAACAATTTAAGTGGCACTGAATACACCTAACCGTCCCTCCTGTAGCCAGCTGTACTGTGGCTTGATCAGGACTGGTGGAGATGGCCCTCTTCAACAATCCCGCTGCTTCTCTTTCCTCACCAGGAGTAAGGGATTGTGTGCACTCATGGTCTTCATAGTATCCAGCCTTTACATCCCTATGGCACACTACACACTGAACCAGTACATCTTTTAGCAGCAGTTGTATAAGGTTGGATGCTGGTTTGATCTCAGTGGAGACCAAGCCACCATCCAGCAAGCAGCAAGGGCACACTGTGGCTGAGGCTGTCACTCGCTCTACAATGCAACTGGTGCAGGCCAGCTTTCCACATGGTAGCTCAAGGGGCTGTGAAAGCACGTTTGCACATACCACACATTTCAACTCCTCAAGGACAGTCGTGTTGTTCTGGCTTGACAATGGTGGGTACGGCTCCCGTGAGAAGACTGGAGGAGGGGCAATATTCCAGAGATGTGCAGCTACCATGTTTGGTGTGAGGCCTGGTTGACGTCCTCTGCCAACAGTGAGCTTTCTGGAGTTACCTCCTTTTGCAATAACTCTGAAGTGCTCACACACCTGTGTATTGCATAGGATGTTACATGTGTGAACTCTAGCAGGGATGTAGTATATATGTACCTTACACCCTTCATTTCTATGTTCCTCCCATTCAAATGGTGTCAGCGTACACTTGTGGTGCACTTTTTCTGCCCTGGCACAGATGATTCTCCTCATTGAAAGGTGACAGCACTCACAAAAGTGTTCTGGGTGCATGTGAGCAATGTCAGTGGAGGTGTTGATTGCAAAAGCTGTTAACAGATCATCTGCGAATCCTTTGCACTCATAAGTGCTCTTCTTTTGCCCACTCTTCATTAACCTCTTTCCACAAACTCTGCAGTGCAGCGGTAGTTGTTTTGTGTGGTAATCCATCCCTGTAACCCGCAACGTGCATCGATTATTCATAAGATACACTCGAGGTTTTTCTGGTGACAGAAAATTCGTGACCAGATATGGTTCGTCAGTTCCGTTACTGACATGCCTTGGCTTGACCGACAGACTAGTCTTACCTCCAGATCAACTTCGGGTAGCCCGTTCTATTCGATCTCGTTCCCACCTAACCGAATAAGTACCGCATGGGGTTATAAACACTGCTTGCGCATACGGTAGGCCTGAAATTTGGAAAGTGTGTGAGGATTATAAATAAAAGAGCATGAAAGGTTGTGTTGTATATTAGTTTAAAATATTGCATTACTACTTATTCTGAGAAGTTGTGAGCTTTGAAACATAAGCATTTTTAATGAGGTGTTTCTTCGCTATCTATTAGACAGGTACCGTAATGTTCTAATTATAAACCTAGTTTCCAGCCGCATACAACCGTGTGCAAGCAAGTAGCTGTCAAGTAATATTGAAAGAAGTATGAGTAAGGATGTAGTACATGATTCTGCACTGCTGTATCTTTTTCATTCATTCTTGCCAGGAGATGCCTTATTCTAATTATTGCCTTAATTTTTTTTATAGTTTCTTGTCTCATTCACAAGCATGACACCTGACATATCGTCTGGCTTCCTCCTCCCCATCCTCCAATAAGGATGTAAAGCTGGAGATTGGCATCGACCTCCAGTGAGGTCTTAGTAGTCAACCTTTCCTGTGCCCTGTGGCTGTTACATCAGATGAGAGGGTTCTGAATGCATGGGGAGGGAAAAAGGAGGACCTTGGCTCCCGCATCAGAAGGTCAAAGTACAGCCAAATGGAACGGCCAATGAATGGAGACAAGGATAAGACGCGACATTGACGCTGTTAGGATATATTTTGGGGTTTAGGGTTTTGGGCCGCGCCGAAAGCGCGAGGGACCAGGTCAATTTGCACCCGGAATCCGAATCCGGTGTCAAAAACCACCCGTCTTACACTAAATTTTTTTAGCAATGTTTCGGCCATGAACGAGGGCGCCTTCGGCGCCATATTAAATTTCCTAAAACAGCAAGGTGGATGGGTGGGTTTGTGGATCACTGTACCTGCCAAAGAAGTAATGGATGCCATACATGTAGTCAATGAAAATAACTAACTGATGTCTTGCAGATGTTGACCACAGAGGTGATTAAGACCATCTGAGACTTTATTGCTCTCATCTGGTTAGTTTAATGCTATGGTCACTGTGTATGCGTGTGTTTGTGTGTGTGTATGTGTGTGTGTGTGTGTGTGTGTGTGTTGTGCATGTGTGTGTGTGTGTGTTGTGCATGTGTATGCGTGTGTTTGTGTGTATGTGTGTGTGTGTGTTGTGCATGTTTGTGTGTGTATGTGTGTGTGTGTGTTTGTGCGTGTGTTTGTGTGTGTGTGTGTTGTGCATGTGTGTGTGTGTATGTGTGTGTTGTGCATGTGTGTGTGTGTGTTGTGCATGTGTGTGTGTGTGTTTGTGCATGTGTTTGTGTGTGTGTGTTGTGCATGTGTGTGTGTGTGTTGTGCATGTGTGTGTGTGTGTGTGCTCAGTGAGGCTCTGCCCAACTCATGGATGTAGACTGTATACCCACTTTTGTAAGCTTGTATCTCAAGGAAGTAAGCTTTAGTGTGGCAGTACCTTTCCTTCCGTTTTCCAACAGGGGGCAGTTCTCACAAGTGTGGAGTCTCAACAGCTGCAAGCTGTTTTGGAGAGCACAAAGGGTATGGTGTAGGCGTTGTAATATACTCAGTACCAAGGAAAGCATGACTGTGTTTGTGTGTGTGTGTGTGTGTGTGTGTGTGTGTGTGTGTGTGTGTGTGTGTGTGTGTGTGTGTGTGTGTGTGTCTGTGTGCATGACACTAGATTCCTGAGCGTTTCATGCAAACTCTCGATTTGCTGAAAAAGGAGTTGGTTGTGACTGCCCTCCAGCAGAAGCTAGGAAAGGAGGTGAGTTTACGCCTACCTATCTGTCTCTGTTTGTCACACACACACACACACACACACACACACACACACACACACATGCACAACACACACACACACAACACTCACAAACACGCATACACATGCACAACACACACACACACAAACACACACACAAACACACACACAAACACACGCATACACATGCACAACACACACACACAAACACACACACACAAACACACACACACATGCACAACACACACACACACATACACACACAAACACACACAAACACACACATGCACAACACACACACACACACAAACACACACACACACACATGCACAACACACACACACATACACACACACACATACACACACTCACACACATACACACACACACAAACACACATACACACACACAAACACACGCACAGTGACCATAGCATTAAACTAACCAGATGAGAGCAATAAAGTCTCAGATGGTCTTAATCACCTCTGTGGTCAACACCTGCAAGACATCAGTTAGTTATTTTCATTGACTACATGTATGGCATCCATTACTTCTTTGGCAGGTACAGTGATCCACAAACACCTTGCTGTTTAACCCTTTGACTTCACTCCAAAATGCATATCATGTATTAATTGTAAATCCTAAGATCTTGGATTTGATGTCAAACATGCAACTATGTTCAAAGTGGGGATAAAGATAAGGCATTTCAAAGTTGAGCTTATCAGTAACGTGTTTAATTGTTCAGCAATGCGTATCTCCTAAACCATTAAGGTTATTAAAGTAAAGGCACTGCTGTCAAGAGCCAACACTTTGGATGGTAATTGAAACTGAACGGTACATGTAGACTTAGTTCAGTAGTGTTTTAATGCTATTACGCATATTATCATGTCTTGAGTATTTCATTGTCTTGTGTATGTTTAAGTCTTGTGTATGTCTTGTGACAGTTTTGCCTCATTATTTTAACATCATTCCTGTTTTAAGATCATTCTCCAAACTAACTGGGGCTGGCCCCACAGGTTTGCGTATTCAGCACTTCATCGACGCAGCTGATGTTCCTTTATCATGCTCGATTCTCCAATCTTTAAAGGGTGTAGTCAACATCCTTGTGGCTGGTAGAGCTCCACCCATGATGGCATCCTTTCTTGCTGGAGGTAATCTCACTGCTTTGGTTAAGTCTATGCAAGATTCTTCGCTTGATATTCGTCCCATTGCAGTGAGAGAAGCTCTTCGCCGTCTTACCGGGAAGTGTTTATGTGCGTTAATGACGTCTAAGGCCTCTGAATTTTTTAAACCACACCAGGTGGCATGTCCTATGAGAGCAGAAAAGATTGTGCATGGTCTTAGAGCGTATGTACTCTTCTGTTGTGACAAACCGGTTTTTGTCTCGGTCCCAGACCTAGTTCACCAGCAGCGCTTATCATGCCGCTGGCGCAAGTCTTATTATTTTTCATTACTGGCACATTTATAGCAACGGAAGACGCGCAGACGACAGTATGGTTATCACCATTGCTGCAGGCAGCATTGAAGGAGCTACATGCAGTCTAGTGATTCCCAATGCATTGCTGCTGGAATGGCGCAAATCGGAGAGTGTCTGCTATATATCCTCTGTCAATGAGCACATCGTTGAGGGATTAGTGATTACAAGCTGGTGACGAAGCTGATTCAATACATACACATGCCTCTCTTGTTAAGTAAGGATGCTTATACACACATTGACAAATGCACGAACAGAGTGTTAAGAACTTAGTCTCGTACCCAGACATATAAATGATATGAACCATTTGTACGTCTGGGTACGAGACTAGTAAGTTCTACAGAAGGAGGGGCTACACGAGTCTGGGGACTAGAAAGTCAGACATTGGAGTGATGTAAGAGCCATTTTTAGTAACGCGATGACGCTGCCGCGCAAAAAATCAATACACGAAATCGAATGTAACAGTTATACTAAAAGAGATATATTATATCTGAACTCTTTACTCATACAGGTACTTAAAAATAATTTGTTATCGTGATTAAAGTTTATTTAATAGTTAGCGGTTTTTATGTTTTGATAAATCTTAGCTTTCAATATAAAATTTACGGTGAAAGCGGAATTTGGTAAATCAATTCCAAGAGTTATGGGTCGATGTCCGAAATTTCTGGCAATGCGCTATCGCGTTCCTATTACATACCACACCATTACTACATGTTTTGGTGTCTTACACATGCGGGGTACCGACGTTTCAAGGTCCGATGCCCCGTAGGGTTCAAAACGGCCACATCTTCAGGTAGGAGTGTCCAAATCGGTTCAGAATAGGTACCTATGTAGAAGGGTCCTACCGCTATTGATTTGTTCTGTTCGTTAATTTTTGCTTTATCCGTTATGGAGATACAAGTGTGCAAAGAAATTGCATATTTCCCGGACGTTACGCGCCATCACGTATTACGAGGACGTCAGTTCGTAATACGTTGACGGCGCGTAACGCCCGGGAAATATATGCAATTTCTTTGCACACTTGTATCTCCATAGCGGATAAAGGAAAAATTAACGAACAGTCAATAGCGGTAGGACCCTTCTGCATAGGTACCTATTTTGAACCGATTTGGACACTCCTACCTGAAGATGTGGCCGTTTTGAACCCTACGGGGTATCGGACCTTGAAACGTCGATACCCCGCATGTGTAAGACACCAAAATGGATTTTCACATATAGTAATGGTGTAGTATGTTGTGTTAAAAATAGGAACCCGATAGCGTTAATATTTCGAAAGATATGGGACAGTTTCCGCGAAAATTGCCCCACGGTTAAAATGTTATAAAAATGCATCGCGTTTGAATCGCTATAACTTCCCAACGAATAATGCTATCGACTTCCTAGTTTCGACACTTCATAGAGAAATGGTGTAGTATGAAGTGTTGAAAATAGGAAGTCGATAGCGTTATCCGTTGGGAAGTTATAGCGATTCAAACGCGATGCATTTTTATAACATTTTAACCGTGGGGCAATTTTCGCGGAAACTGTCCCATATATCGATTTTATAAAATAAAATCCACAAGACCCATTTTCGTATAGAACGTTCACATAATAATATATAAAATTATTAAGAGTTACTTTTGTATATTAACAAATGTGCGTAACTTAACTAAATGCAATTGATGCAGCCGTGGAAACAAACGGACCTAAAAGTATAGTATGTGATTTTTTTTTTGTAGCGTTTTGAGCGTGATGTAGTAAAAAAGCGTTAGCGCTGGGGGAGCTTACAGCGTTCCCCCAGACCCCCTAGCTGCGTTTGTGTAGTCCCTAAATAATGCATGGTCTCTATAATGGCTAATGAGCACCTCCCCAGATAAAAGTCTGGCTACGGGCCTGAGTTGCATCGAGCTGCCAATTATCTCACAGGTACGTTCGACATAGAGGCAAAGTTAACACTTCAGGTAAAATGTTTATGTCATTCACTAAGTGAATTCGACCTCCAGTGGATAACGTGATAATTGACCCTGTATATAAAATAAACAAGCTGATAAGCAAGCCATGAAAAAATACGGGCATCTCTCGATAGAATGGCTAAACCAATCATATGGCTCCACTGAACCGTGAACACTTGTAACGTCTACTTTTGAGCAGCATAAATCCTGGGGGGGGGGGGGGGATATGAAAGGCTTGCAAACTCTCTACCGCGTAGGAGGTGCATTGGTGTGTGCATAGACTATGACCTTTGCTTGTTTCAATGTTTGTGATCTACGGAAAGCTTGCACCCGCAGACTCTACAAAAGGTCATCCAGGATACAGGTACCGTGAGCAGTGTGTAATTATTCACCGTTAAACCATCGGTTTTGTTCACTGCGTGTATAGTAAATTGTAGAATTCATATTATCGCTTCCCAGGCTTAGCTTGTTAGTCCGGAACAAATAGTAGCCACTTTTATAAGCGCGATTTCGTACAATACGAACGCAAAGACGATACAACTTCCCGCCATTAAATGCGCGAGCGCTGGTTCGAAGTTAGAATCGTTGTTTTAATAAATAAAAACATTCTCTAACGAGAAAGTTGTTGGTATATAGGATTGACCAATGGTGGTGTAAAAAGCATGGAAACAAGAGTGACAGAAATTTGACTGGAAAATTGAAATAGGCCTATATTTAGCCCATCACTCAGGTATGCACTGTTATAACGTTAGTGTGAGGCCTATTTCAATTTTCCAGTCAAATTTCTGTCACTCTTGTTTCCATGCTTTTTACACCACCATTGGTCAATCCTATATACCAACAACTTTCTCGTTAGAGAATGTTTTTATTTACTTGTTTCATTAGTTTTTTCCTCTGGCGTCTTTATAAGTGGTCACAAATTGATTTTAATTTTCGAAGGGAGGGAGGGAGGTTTAAAATTTTAATAACAGAAATTATATGTATAGGAGTTCTAACTGTTCGGCCTTGTCCTCTATGTCTCCCCCAGCCTCTTCTATGGCCGCGGCGGCCTGGTTCTGGCCATGGGAGCCATGTGGGTAGTGGTGGCAGCGGCCAGGGGAGCAGCAGGCGAAGTGGTGGTTGGGGGCACTGGTGTCAATACTGCTGGTGCCGGTGGTGGGGCTGGTGGTGGTAGCGGCGGTGCTCCTGCTTCTGCTGGTGGCAGCGGGGGCAGCTCTGCTGCTGCTTCTGCTGGTGGCGGCGGGGGCAGCTCTGCTGCTGCTGCTTCTGCTGGTGGCGGTGGGGGCAGTGCTGCTGCTGCTGCTGGGGTGGCGGTGGGGGCAGCTCTGCTGCTGCTTCTGCTGGTGGCGGCGGGGGCAGCTCTGCTGCTGCTTCTGCTGGTGGCGGCGGGGGCAGCTCTGCTGCTGCTTCTGCTGGTGGCGGTGGGGGCAGCGCTGCTTCTGCTTCTGCTGGTGGCGGTGGGGGCAGCGCTGCTGCTACTGCTGATTGTAGTCAAAAGTTTGTCATTGTGTCAAAAGTAGCCTTTTTTACATCAGATAAGGAAGCCTTTTTGTGCATCAGATTAAGGATGACACCCCAATATTCAATAGACATGTGAAGTGAATGGCAGATCCCTTACATGCGTGCTGTACACATGTTGCATGCACATCTTCATCTTCCTATAGCTTTTTAATGCTAGTGCAATACAACATCATAGATGTTGTGCAAAGTAGAGTGTGTGCTTAACCTATTTCAACTACAAAACCTTGTATTCCGGCAAAAAGTAGTGAATAAACTGTCTCCGATGTTAGGTGTTTGTTAATTAGCTTTGAGGACACCATGAATTGGAAATACCGTAACCAATCATGGTCTAACCTATTGTAACGCATTAAAACACTCAACAAATGTACAGCGCATGCGCATATAAATGTGGGGTGTGGGCGGGGTGGTGATTTCTGGTCACGTGCACCATCGACCCTACATCATTTTTGTCGGGCACGAGGGGAATCTGTATTTGGAATACAAAGAGCCGTTGTGTTTCGACAAGTGATGGAACAAGTGCAGTTATACGTTAAGCCAGTTAAAGAGTTTGCCAAAGATTCGATGCGTCTAGTGAAACGTTGCACAAAACCCGATCTGAAAGGTAGGGAGGATGTGCTCGCGCAATTCTATTATGAATTTGCTTTCAGAGTTTCAGAAGATCGCTGTTGCTACGGCCATAGGCTTTGCTATCATGGGCTTCATTGGATTCTTTGTCAAGTTGATCCACATTCCCATCAACAACATCATTGTGTAAGTCGCGAGGTGACACGATTGTAAAGGCGGTCATTTATTATCTTCTCCTCAGAGGCTCTTAAAGTCGCCCACTACACACTATTGGCGCAATACACAAATAGCACTGAAACAATTGTTTGTCAATTGTTTGTAAATTTCACTGTTCATTTTATTTCAAGTCGCTTTCTTAGTATCGTCAAACTGCCTTATGTGTGACGTCAGCCAAATAAGGCATGATACAAGCGCCGTAACCCTTACTCCCCAACGGGCCAGCGTCGTGTCTGGATGACAGTGGTGGGAACGAGGATTGGGCGGGTGGGAAAAAAAAAAAAAAACGGAAATGTGGTTTACCTTCTGCTGTGGGAAGGAAGTGTGTCACAAAGACATCACACACACCAAACAGTGCCAATCTGAGCAGCTCTGCCTTGACACAGGAAGGGCTGTGGGTGCGATGGAGCACTTGCATAATGGTATCGCCAGGGAATGCCGAGTGCCCAGTCTTACTTCAAATCGAACATCAGTCCAAAGCAGGTAAGCGAGAAGGTAAAGTAAGCTATCAATGGTATGCTGACCATAAAAGGCATAGTCTGGGGACCAGGCGCATCACAAGCACTACCACAGGAAGAAAGCTTGCTCACCTTGTATGTACGCCCCAGCTCGTTGGAACCATATAGCACAAGGACAAAGTGCACCACACAGTAGAGCTTTAGCCATCTTGGAACAGCTTTGTCGTACGGTTTGGTTGTGGCTGACGAGACCTATATCATGGTGGATGTGGTAAACACAGAGGAGGGTTGTAGCCATGCCCTCACCTGTGGGATATCCTCAATGCACCCTAAACGTGGTTTCCCTGGCGACCATCCAGGACCTTTCAAAAGCACTGCCATTTTGTATTTCCAGTCATATTTCCAAAACTGGTTCCAAATGTGTATGTAGTGATGTATCTGAACCCAGATTGGGTTCCACACTCCCAACTGATGCACCAGACCATATACAACCTTGTCTTTCTCAGGTTCAAATGTACCAAATAATCGATCCCAAATGATGAGCACTCCGGCTTGAAAAGGGCAACACACTTATCACTTTCTACAACACAACTTCTTGTGCACTGTACCATAGTTCTTGTCAATGCAGTAAGGATTCACTCCTGTAGGGCATTGAGAACAGGCATGTCAAATTTGAAGTGCACACATGGCCAGTTTTCAAAACCCTGTACCAGGATGTACTGCCGAAAACCTCAGCATCGATACGGCTATGTTATCAGCATCGATACAGCTATGTTATCAATTCTATCAGAGCAATAGGACAGTGCATCCTGGTTTATGCCACTGTTTGAGTACACTTGAAAGCAGTTCAGGCATAGTAAAAAAACATCACTTCCTTACCGTGGTGGACTCGGTGATGTGATGGGGTGTTGAGTACCCACTCCAAAGGACCTAGATTGCTAACCACCTATTAATTTAACCAACGTGATAGCTCACATGGCCTCACAGCAAGTCACACCCACCTCTGTGTGTATCCAGAACTGATAGAGAAGGTTGAACTCCTTGTGGACTACATATGCAGAAGGAGGGACCAACAGGGCCATTGGAAGATTGAAGAACTGTACACATGGAGATATGGAGATCAGAACATTTGAAGGTCTGCCAGCATTGTGTGTGTGTGTTCAAAATAACCATGGAAGTGAATCTTTGGAAGGTTGACTGCCTGAGGGCTGTTGTCAGATTGTACTCCTCTGAGCTATGATGCACCTGATGAGCTGCCCAGAAGAGATTCACTTCTGTGGAGCAGTGGTGGGTGTGGTTACGATAGTGTCTGACACGTGATGGTAATATACAACGCACCGTGGGCCATTCGATGGAACCAATAATACACGAAGTCGACACATACGAATGCACACCACCAGGTCCAAGGGGAGTCCCAAGGAAGGTCCACCACGCGACAATGGCGGTATATCAGCGCGTACATGGTCACTTCTATGGAGCCCGTTAACATGGGAACAAATGTCATCAGCATTCCAGCGGTAAGAGAGCTTATGGAGTCGTTAATCCGCGGCAGTGACTTTTTTTGAAGCACACGGATTACGGCCTCCAGCATTATCAGAACGAAGAAGTACGGAGTTGCCTGCGTGTATGCATACTATATCTTCAGAACCATGGCTGCCATGGTATCCACTAACCTCTTGAACGTAGTTTGGCACATCGTTCGGAGACTTAAAGCTGGACTTCGAAGGCGGGACTAGGTAAAATAACGGTCCGAAGCCTTGCAGTACCCTGGCAACTGTGTTATTGATTGCCATAATTATTCGTTGCGTCCGTATACGTCCGTTGTACGTGCCGCATACTATCATCGCCATGAGCACCAAGAAATCTGAGGTATGTGAGCTAGTGAGATGTATTAATCAACGAGACACCCTTAGGCGCACCAAGGCAAGAGGCCAGGGGCCATCTACGTTGGCCATATTCCACACGGGTTCTACGAAGAACAGATGAAGAAGTATTTCTCGCAGTTCGGCACAGTTACTGGCGTGCATATGGCGCGAAGCACAAAGGTACCCTCATCTGTGCAAGTTTATCTAAAGGCGACGTCTGCTGTCATCTTATGCTAGAGCGGTCGGTCGAAGGGGTTTGGATTCGTCCATTTTGAGTGTGACGAAGTTGCGAAGATAGCAGCAGATACGATGAACAACTACTTGATGTTCAATAAGCTATTAAAATGTAAGACACTTGTTTAGAGCTGGATGAAGTTCTTATTGTACATGTACCTAGGTCACGTGGTGCCACAGGAGAAGTTGCATTCGGCAGCTATTTCGCGACGACCTAAAGTCCTTTTGTCTCCAAAGCAGCGTCTGCTGAGAGAGCTGCGGCGCCACAACAAGGTACACCAACCCTTGCAGTGCTGTGTGCTTATTTGCAAGTTTTCTGTAAGGCAAAGAGTGTATTGAGGAGCCAAAGACAGCTGAATCGCCTTCTCAGTTGTGAGCAGAAGAAGAGAGCTAAGCTGCAGGCATTAGGAGTAGACTATGACTTTCCTGGATATCAGGCAGCTGTCACACCGCACAACAAGACCCCATCACACACATTGTTTGTCGACGAGGATGAAAAGATAGTAGAAACCCCTACAGAACTAAACTCCCAGTAATGGCATGAAAGTTACAAATGGTGTCATGTGTGTGCGAGTGTGTGTGTGTATCAAGAAAGTTCACTGTTCACTGTCTGCCGAGATCTCGACATCCTTAGCTACCTCGGGTGTGCCTTGAGCCGACTCCTCCCTGGGCCCTGACGGAGTCCCCATGATCAAGCTGATGTTGGGCACCACACTCCCCACAGAGGGCACAGGAGTGGAGATGAGTGGAGAGAGGCTCGGAAGATTAGACAGCTGATTGATGAGGGTCATACCTGTGGCCACACCATCCTCCTCACCTGCACAGAGCACATATATCTCATCCATCAAGTGATGGCCTGTATACACATGCATTTTATTGGTTCCTACCTGGTTTGGGTATGACCGTCTGGTGTACAATGAGAGGGCAGTCCTTGTGCGCTATGAGGATGGACTTGAGCTGCTGGACCTCTGACCTCAACATGAGCACCTCCTGCTGAAGCATGCTGTTCATCATCTCTATATCCTTGGACTTCCTCTCCAGATTCTCCACCCACACCTTCTTCTTGGCCCTACATCTGCTGGCTGCAGCTCTGTGGTGGTATATCACCATGGTAACATTACAAGGCAGTGACACAATCACACACACACATACCTGTTACGTTCCAAAAACTTCTGTCTCTTCACTTCAGGATCCTCTTCCTCAGGCTTCCTACCACGCCTAAGAGGGAGTGGTTAGACTTAGGATTAGAAAGGGGTGTGGCTTCAAAGTACCTCTTCCACTACCGCTCCTCTGTGTGTCCTGCAGCATGCTGGAAGACTGGGAGGAGGGGCTTGGTGTGCTCTCATCAGAGGGCTGGCTCACATCACTGGTCTGAGGAGGCAACAATTAGAATAGGGGTGTTGCTAAGGCCACGGGGCAGGGCTCACAGGCATGATTGCATTCAACGCCTTCTCTAGTATCTCGGGCGTGGCGGGCTGCCCCACCTGACTGAGCTGGCGAGCAAAGGCTTGCTCAAGTATCTTGCTCTGTTCCCTCATCTGGATATTGGCTAACAGCTTCTGTGTAGAAACATGAGCGCAACATGGATACATAACATACTCACGCACGCACACACATACCTGCTTTGTGAACTGTGAGGCCACATTCACATGTGAAGGAGCAGTCGCCATAGGGACCTGTACAAGGCAGTTATCATCCCCCATTGGGTCATGGCTGCAACACTTACAGACTTCTGTGGATTGGCAGTGTTTGGGGGTGGGGCCACAGGGATGGAGGTGCTTCCCACTGTAACCTGAGTATTGGACAACACCTTCTGCATTGCCTCTGTGTGTGTGTGTGTATGTGTGTACATAGTATTGAAGGAACATAAGTAGAAAGTCAACATGCACGTACCTGATGAGATGGTACGTGGTGTCTTCGAACTGTGCGCGTTTTTGGCATGACCTGCTTCGTCTTTCCCAGCAGAGGCGCTCTTGAACTCCTAACGGCAGACGTGCATGCATCAGGCGCGATAGTAGAGGAGCTACACAGATACCTGTTCGAAGGGGCTGGCCTCCAGCTCCTGGAATAGTCCAGCTTCCTCGCAATTTTTCAAGAATCTTGTTGGTGTTGGTGTTTGATCTGTGCGAAAAGACCGTAGCCTGTATTAAGCTGAGTTGTTCGCGTAGATGCTGAACACACATACCAACGATCAACGGCGGATCACCTCTTCCTGCTGAGCCCAGCTTAAGAGAAAACTCATGCTTCTGTTGGTGCACCACGAGATGGTCATTGTTGGCGAAACGCTGTGGCACAGAGAATGATGTAATGGCGAAGGGGTCCTTTTAAATTACAGTGACATCATAGTAAGTGATGTAATGAAAAGGAAGGCCCTTTAGCTAGCACTTTTATAGCTCTTTTCCATGCCACTTTGTAATCTCTTGTTGATCGAATTGAACGTCGCGAAACGCTTATCCAGACGATAGACGTCTCAACCAAGGTACTCACCTGTCCACAACCAGGAAAGTTACAGGTAAATGGTTTATCAGTTTCTCTTGACATTTCCGCTATTCTGGTTGACGGTGCATAGATATTTCACTCAGAGAGACGTTCGAACGTTTGGAGCGACAGGGCTAAAATGACGTCACAATGAAGTCATGGTTACTTTGATTACGTCACATAAAAACACCACAACTATGAAAATACACACCGCGCTATTAGTCAAGTTACACTTTTTTCGATCTTGTAAAGAATGATACTGCTGCTGTAGTTTAAAGAATCTTGTTTGGACACTACAAGAGCATAGAATTAATGGCATCAATATGTGGAGAGGAATACTTCACTCACTCTTTCAGTCCTTTGCTATATTGTTCCTTGGCTTTTGGGGAGCCTGGCATGTTCGCTAAACGCCTAGCAGCCTGCATCATCTTCTCTTCAAGTTCCAACTCCTTTTGCAAAGCAGTTAAAGTTGCATCAATGTCCTCAACAGAAGTCATTGAGCGAATCTTGCCCCCAATAGGGACAGCCAATTTGCCCTTAACACTCCTGGAGTCAATGTGAGGAGACTTTCTCGTGGTCAGAAGCCTTCTAGGAGGGAGTGGAGGAGGTGTGCTCTCATCCTGAAAGAAAGCATAGCCATTGTAGTCAGAAAACATATTTGAAAGAGATGTCAATGTTGCCATGGTTACCTCAATAGGGCACGGGTTTATCAGCAATTCACCAGCAGAAGTCACACAGTTGTGAGAGTAGTAATGGACCAGTGAGGATAGTGACCCAAAGGTGGCACTGGATCCACTCAGGCAATACCTTCCGGAACATTCACGTTTTATGATGCGGAAATGTTTGAGCACCCCTTTCTGCCTTAGGGATAAAGTGTAGCTGCCTTGAGGCTCACTCTCACGAATCAAGAAGCAGTCTTCTCTTGCTCTAATTAGTGCATCCTCTGCAAAATCTCGTGATAGCTTTCTGTAGAACCAGCTACATGACAGGCACATGAGATTCGTGCAGAGGTTGCACTGCAAACAATCCTTACGATTCACTGGCAACATGAGGCAATGGAGGAGTCTGGATGTGTATTGAAGGCCTCAACACACTCTGTAAAAAAATAAACACTGTAACCATGGGAACAAACCCAAGTAATTTACCTTATTCCTGGCCCAAGATGGCCGCTGCTTTCTCCTAGGTCTCATCACAGTCATGTACTCAGTAAGGACACCTGGCAAAGGCACGCATTTACACTTCTGCTACATTTGGTGAAGCACTAACTGTTTGCTGGTAATGAGTTGGATGCACTGAAGTGATGTGGCTTCTGGGAAGAGGAACATATCAAGGAGGGAGTGTACAAGCTCCACCCTACCTCTGATTCGTTATCTAACGTCTTATGCCTTCTGTAAGCTGCAAGGTGAGAATGGAGGGAGATGATGGGGAGGAGGAGGTGATGGGGAGGAGGAGTTGATGGGGGGTGTGAATCGTACCATTTTGCATCATTGTGTTTGAGTGAACGCGCAGGCTCAGCTGCTCCTCCAGCTGGTCAACATGCCAGGGCTTCAGGAATACTTGGCTCCGCCCACACACCACTGCGTGAGGTCAGCGTGCTCCAGCACACGTGTGCAAGTATCAGCGGTCATTGGAAGGCTTGCCTCACACAGTATGGCATTAGCATAGCGCTCAACAAACTCTTCAATGTTGATGTGTACAGGGTATCCTGTGGATTGCATCAGGGCTATATCCACCAGCTGTAAGTGTTGAACCTGCTGAAGAATGTCCCCTGAATCCTGGGGGAGGAGCCAGAGGGGTGGAGTCAGAGATGGGTGGAGGCAGAGGTGGGTGGAGTCAGGTGGGTGGGAGGACTCACATACCTCACTAGGACAAAGGCAATAAATGAAGTGAGGAGAGGATGAGGTGATGTGTTCTTCCAGGATATCCAAAGATATCCTAACACGCCTGCTGAGGCTCAAAGAAGATACACACTCTCCAAGCATTAAGTCTGGAGGCCCGCACATCATCTAAGGTAAGAACACAAGAAATTAACATAAAGCAGCCACACCCACACCTACAAATAGACACCACACAACACCCACACACACGTGCACACACACACCTTGGCTACTGCCTGAACCACGTCATGTGTTACTACCTTCCAGCAGAGAGATAACACTTTGGGAAGGATGGGAATGATTGACGCTAACCCAAGACTCATCTAGCTGGTACGTCTGTTCTCCCGTATAGTGCACAACAGTGGAACAGGTCTGGGGACTGATGTTACCATGGTGGCACACTGATGGTTGTCAACAATCCAAGCCTACCTTGCTGGGACAGATATCTACGCACGTTGCTGCCAATGATGTCATTTTAGTGATGATGGATGAAAGGACTTCTTCCTCGAGACATTCCATCACTCCACCCAACCTGTCTAAGAGGAATGATGCCCAACTCAATCAACATAACTATGCCTGTATGTCAACACATTCCTACCCTCTACCTAACCTCTCCCTGCTCTCACCTCCTACATCACCTCAGCCCCTATCCTACCCGCACCTTCTAATCCCCTTCATCCCCCCCTACATTCCCCTCCTCAACCCTCACTTCCCATACCTTGTTAAAGTCAGGAGCAGCTCACACTGGTTGGGTACCTCTACATGCTCCCATTCAATCTCTTCCTCTGCATATTGTGCTTGCTCCCACTCATACAAACGCCGTTTCCAACTGCCACGTTGAGCAGCCACTCCTCCACATAGCCACACAACAGCTGATGGAAGGATCCTGCAGCTGTGGTCAGGTTTCCCACGAGATCCACTACCAGCAGATGCACAGTGTCAGAGGAACAATCTCCGCTCAAGGGCTTGTTCATTCTTTTGTACTAAGGTGTGCAAGAGATAGTCGGCACTGGAGCAGGCCCGGAGAGGCACACACCACTTACAGATCCACTTGTACAAGTATGTGTACAGATGGTTGGGGAAGTGGAGTGGGCGGTGGAGCACTTCTGTAGGTTCTCTATCCCAACATGGAGGTGGGATACACCCTTCCATGTTTGGTTTCTCCATGGTGAGCGAGTTACTATAGCACTTCAGCACATCCCACACACCACACCTCTCCACCTCACGGAAACCCACCAGCTTCAGCGAACTGTCAACGTCAATGAATCTTCTGCTATTCGCCGTTTTCGATTTGCCTCCGTGGAAATTCCGAGTTCCTCCACTTTGGACGAAGGAAGTCCGGAGAGAAGGTAACGGATAACGGGTGCGGTGTAGCCGCCACGCGAGGCTTTCAGAACGAGCTCCGTGTCATGCAGGAGTACGGAGAGCTCCACTCCGCACAGTTGTGCCCCGCTGTACCGACAAGACCACACGTGCAGAGAGGTGCTTCGCTGGTCGTTGGACGGAGTCGACGTCTGTGTGAAGGCGTTGGTCACACTCTGCGCTGCAACGACCAGGTCTTTGAGCGATCCAGTGCCGTTATTAATGGCCAGCGATCGCACGATGGTGTGTGCAGCCAAGGTCTTCCCTGAGCCGCACCTCCCGTACAGAATGATGCTCTGGTCCTCCTCTGTTGATATGAGCAACTTCACAGCATTTTCCGCGAATGTGACGGCATCCAACGTTGCTATGGCGGCTGGCGGACTACTACGAGTACAAGCGTTGACGGAGATCAGTGATTCCCCAAGTCGAGTCTGTCATTGTGGTTCTGTGGTAACAAAACCCACAGCATAAAAGTGTAATTCACTTACATATGTTATGCCGTCTTTGTATCGTTTCTGGATGAATTCTACAATCAGCAGATCAGTCAAATCATGAAGCATGCAGATATCTTGAGCCTCCGACATCACCACCAGCCTGGGGACGAGCGGTTGTGTACTGGTTTTGGGAATGGGCCCATGTGATCCTCTGATTAGACCAACAAGCTAAACAGACCGCAACCATAATGAAGAAAGGTGTGTCTGGAGACCGAAATTCAGGGTTTTTTAAGAAGCGATACACTATTTCACGTGCAACTTTGGATGTGCATATCACGGAGGTGAGTAAGCAACCGAACACATGCGCGGAACGCCAGTATTCATGACGTAGGAAGAGGCAGCGTTGGCCCAGTCCAACTACAATGTGGAGAAGATAACGGAAATACAGAGCAGGTTTACGGGAGGGGAGGTGAGGCACGCACCACACAAGTTCTAGGCACGTCTTATCGTGCGCTCTCTGCAGGTACTGTTGGTTCCTGGGAGGTTGTTTATACGCGAAGGACCACTTTGGAAAGTTTGTAGAAAAAATGTTAAAAAACAGTTTTTCCTATTCAATGATATACTTGTAAGCTATTCAATCATCCACGTTCTTTTTAAAAAAGTTAATTTTCTTACTTTTTGTAGGTCTATGGAAGCATTGTGGCCAATCGTTGTAACAATCAGCATATCCTACCATTAGCCAAGATGTCAGCAAGCAGTCGCTGTGAATACACAAAAGACCTCAGTCTTCAGTTCTCACAAGAGCAGCTGGGGGAGGGACTTGGTGGGTGTGGCTACTCTTTGGTGTTCTAAAATGAGCTGTCATCTGCCTTACACATGCACTCACACACATTCACCCATGCACATGGAATAGATGTATCAAATGCTTTTCAAGTGAACCACGCTGACAAGTCCTTTCACGTAGTGGCCATTTCAGCAGCGGATAAGACCAATTGGCTCTCCAACCTACTCAAGTACATTAAGAAGGCGTCACCCCCGGGTAGAACCACGCCCCCATTCAGTTCATAACCCTATTCACTGGCGCGCTCACCTTAGATACAGCTGTTGAAACGCGTGCCATATGGGTCCCTGACTCATTAGCGAAGGATTGTATGGTCTGTGGTAGCAGGTTCTCTGCCTTCATCAGAAAACATCACTGCAGGAAGTGTGGGCGTGTGGTATGTTCCTCATGTTCCCCGCACAGATTGGACCTGTGTCCTCATGGAGGAGTCTTCAGTGGCCCAATGGAGGAGAGGGTGTGTACCCAGTGCTTCCAGCAGCAGAACGGCCACACCCCTGTGCCTCCTCCCCAACCTGCCTCCACAGGTGATGTCATTACACTGTATGACATCATTCTGAACATGCCTTGTAATAACAGTGTTAGCCACGCCCCAGAATGCCACGCCCCAGAATGCCACGCCCTCTGACAGTCCAAATACCTCTGATTTGGAAGATGAAAGTACTGACACTGAAGACACTGATGATTCCAGGGAAATAGAGTCTCCTCCCCATCCACACGAAGCTCCTCCCCATCCACACGAAGCTCCTCCCCATCCACGCGAAGCTCCTCCCCAGCCACACGAAGCTCCTCCCCAGCCACACGAAGCTCCTCCCATTACACAAGTGGCTTTGCCCACTTGTGTTCCATCCTTATGTCCCCCTACAATGGAGGAGAAGAGACCGACGCCCCCTCCCAGAAAGAAGAAGATGAAAGCCCACTCTGAGGTACTACCAGGGGGTGTGGTCATTGGGGTGTGGCCAGAGCTCATGCTTTGCAGGCAGCTGCATCGATGCTGAGGTCAAATGATGTGGGCGTGTCTGCAGTGAAGAGCTCCCTGGAGGCCCACTTAGCGCCTGAAGAAAAGAGGTATGTAGTTCAGATGTAGTACGCAACAACATGACAACACTACATACACATACCACACACAACACACACCTTTTTCTAATCCCAGTGAACAGACTGTTGGAAAGGAAGTGGTATGCACATTTAGTTCAACCGCCTCCCTCCTACCATCACTCCTCCCTCCCTCCCCTCCTCCCTCCACCCTCCCTCCCTCCTCCTCCCTCCCTCTCCCTCCCCTCCTCCTCCACCCCCTCTCCCTCCTTCCCTCCTCCCCACTCTTCCTCCTACCTCCCTCCCTCACTCTTCCTCCCTCCCTCCACCCTCCCTCCCTCACTTTTCCCTCCCTCTCCCTCCCTCCCTCTCTCCCTCTCTCCCTCCCTCCCTCCCTCCTCCTCCCACCCTCCCTCCTTTCCTCTTTCACTCTTCCTCAGGTGCAAAGAGTACATCGAAGGAAAAAGAAATCTTCTGGTGAGCACACAGTTGTGCGGGTCACATGATCTCTAATGAGGTCACATTATCTCCTGCACAGTGAGAGCCAAGGGGCCTCAAATGTACAGGACGCTTCACCAGAGGAAGGGAACGAGACGTGTCTGAAGGACAGTGACGCTCCCCAAAGGGGAAATGAATCCATCTTTGGTGACATCCCCACTTCATGGAACCAGGAGACATCTGCAGAAGACAAGGATTCTTCCCCAGGGACAAAGGTTTCATACCAGGGGTAAAGATTTCATCCCAGGGGGCACAGATTTCATCCCAGGGGGTGACAAGTTGGCTCAAGATGACAAATTGAAAGAATCTGTTGAGGCTTGTAGCCCCACACACACCGCCTCCCAGCTCATCCAAGGTACAGTTTATAAGTGTATGATGGGAAGGGGTGGAGTTTATTAAGTGGTAGACTTGTAGTACCCCGCCCACCCCATACAGGTGCATGTATCCGTAGAAGGGGGCATGCCGATGTTACCATGGTAATCACCTTTATGTGTTGACACAGGCTCTGCGAATAGCAGGAAATCAGCACGCCGCAGACAGAAGTTTGTAGTCGACCACACGTCTTGACGTAATGCGTGGGAACGTGGCTTTTCTGTGTATATTATTTGTCGTGTGTAAACATAAACAAAATGGCGTCGAAGTACCAAGTTCTCGAGAGACTTCGTGCGTGCATGAAAATGAAGGATTGGTAGGCGAAGCGTTGTCAGCGTATCTGATACCAACAGATGATGCACCCAGGTAACGCGTTGATGGGCATGGCGTGTTGTGTAGAGCATAATTGGATCGAGCCGCCTCTTACAGAGTGAGTACATAGCGGAGTGCGACAAACGACGTGTGTACGTCACCGGATTCACTGGCTCGGCAGGTTTGACGTACAGCTCTAACGCCTGAGGTCCGTATGAATTTGTCACTTGCGCACCATGTACAGGGATCGCCATAGTGACCGACGACAGAGCCTTGCTATGGACTGATGGACGTTATCACTTGCAGGCTTCCCAACAGATCGATCCATCATTGTGGACACTGATGAAGCAGGGTACAGTGTGCTCTATTACGAATCGATCGTAGACTTAATTGCGCACACACAGGCAACTCAGGAATACCATCAGTCGCAGAATGGCTTAGCAAGGTAACGAAGTGGTCATTGTGGGATCACGTGTGTACAGTAAAGAACGCGCATTGCAGGAACTACCCTCGGATGCAAGGATCGGGTTTGATCCCAACCTCATCTCGGAGGGTAACCTTTAGTTATCACGTGACGTCCCCCATTTATGTCTTTTTTTTTTTCGTTTCTCTTTCGTCAGCTCTCTATAAGTCTTATGAAGAGGTATAGCGAGGGTGTGTCATATATGGGCGTGGCCATTTTGTATTCTTTTATAGGCCTTGGAATATACTGGACAGCATTGGTTGCCATAACGACCAACCTTGTAGATGAGGTGTGGTCAGACAGGCCCCCGAGACCTGCTGGTCCTCTGATGGTACTCCCTCTACACTACACTGGTCAGTGCACTGACGAACATGGCCACCATTTCATGTATGTTTCCATGGTAACAGGCAGAAGTCTGCAAGAAGGTGGAAGATGTTCGCATAGAGATGGCAAAGAAGGGAGCAGATGTCCTTGTCATCACAGCACTGGATGAAGTAGCATGTAGGTGGTGTCCAGACCTCTGAATCTAAGCGAGTGGGGCTAACTCATTACTGTACATTAATAACGTTTTGGTCAACTGATGTTTCATATCTCGTCTGCTGGCCTCACCCCCCCCCCAGGGTTTTCAATCTACGCGGCTCTGACGTACCCTACAATCCTGTCTTCTTTGCGTACGCCCTGATCACCACCACTGCTGTTGGGTAAGAGTGGGGGCGTGTCCAGTGGCTCCACCCCCTACTTAATGGACCCTCCAATCAGGTTATTCCTTGAGGTGGATAGACTGACACCAGATGTGACCCAACACCTGACAGGAGGAGAGCTGATGGTGGACATTCTTCCCTATAGCACTGTGAATAGTCGTCTCTCAATCATGCTTCATGGCAATCCTCAATGGAAGATATGGGTACGCCCCCACACCCTGACCTGTGTGTGTGGTTACTGTGGCATTACATCATCAAGATAAGCAACAAATCCAGCTATGACCTGACCTCACTGGTTCCAAAGCAGAGGAGAGTATCAGGACTGTCCCCCATCCAGATGCTCAAAGCTGTGAAGAATGAGATTGAGCTACAGGGAATGAGGAACGCCCAGGTGTGTCTATGTCCTGTTGTGTCTACTCCTCTGTTTTTAACCCCTCCATCCATTAACCCCTCTGCCTACGCAGCTCCGAGACTCGTGTGCTGTGTGTGAGTACCTGGCATGGCTTGAGGGGGAGGTGCCCAAAGGCTACCTCACGGAAATAACGGCAGCTGACAAACTAGAAGCTTTCAGAAAGTCAGCACCTTATTTTGCTCCTACACTATCATCATTCTCCTCCTCACTCCTCCCTCTCCTCCTCTCTCCTCCCTC
>JABACO010000007.1:120774-157845 GCA_013339895.1 Ephydatia muelleri
CCCTCTCTCTCTCCTTCCCTCCCTCCCCCTCTCCCTCTCTCCTTCCTCCCTCTCTCCTTCCCTTCTTCCATAGGACCTCAACGAGCTAGCTAGCTTGTGTTCCAAACCCCAGTGGGCAGAGAGGAGAGATGGTGTGGCACAACTCCAGATGCTGCTGGAAGGCGAAAAGCCTATGTCGTAAGCCATCCTCACACACCATGCCCCAGCCACACCCACTCCCTCTTCCCCAGACACAATGACATGATTAAAGTCAAGGGAATATTTCGGAAGCTTTTCTCGGATCCACACAACAAGGTTAGGTTTCAAAGGCCTTGAGGAATGGTATTCTATTTAATGCCCCTAGGTGTTTGGCATGTTTCTTGACGTGCTTGGACGCTTCGTGGAGGAACACAAAGAGTATCTAGACGACTTCCTGTTCCTCATGTTGCTACGGTTACTGCATCGTCAGGGGACAGACATGCTGTCTTCTGTTCACTACAAGCTGATGGCGGTGTTGGAGCTGATTCGAAAGAACTTTGAGCCAGAGCAGCAGTTTATGACTCTGTGTCGCATCCTGACCGATCCTCAGCAACCAATGAACACCAAGGTGAAGCAGGCGTGGCTAGAGTATTTCCTTGAGCTGATTGGTCAGGTGGAGTCTTCCGATTTCAAAGATGACCCTGGTATCCTGAGTTATCCTGAGCTATCCTAGACTTCTGTGTACCCATATACAGAGGGAACATTATGCAGCACATACACTCATCCTATTTAATGCTCATCGCAACAAGGGGGTTCTGTGAACATGCACATCCCATTTATAGCCCATCACAATAAGAGGTCTTCTAGACACAACACCCCATTTGATGCCCATCACAAGGTGGGTTTCCTAGATATACCTTAACCTCTCCTTAGAAACACAACAGATGGTTGCTAGGCTACTGGACATGACCTCTGACCCTGGCAGTATGGAGTTAAAGAGGAGCGCCCAGCGTGCAGTGGTTGGACTGTTCGAACTAAACCCTGCCTCTCTCACACTCCTTATAAGGAATGTCCCCAAGAAACAACAAGATGACGCCAACAAGATTATCAAAGCACATATGCAGGTGGGTGTGGTCATGCCCCTCCCACGATATCACATAATGTATTGATGCAGGAAGTGCCGGGTGAGGATGGGGAGGAGGGAGGAAATGAGAAGCCAACAGCAAGCCATAAGGTGAGGAGAGGGAGGGAGGAGGGAGAGGGAGGAGAGAGGAAGTAACATTGTGTCCACCTAGGGTCATTACATTATTTCCACCAATAGTTTAGGCTCAGATCCGGAATGTTGACCTGGGGACTAGTATGTAAAAAACAATGAATGGCTAAAGCATATGTCACTCTAAATAAAGCCCTCCAGTTGAAATGAAAGTTTAGTCTGTCCTGTTGTCTTGAATATACTTTTTTCCTTACACAATTGGTCAAAGCTGACATTTTAATTATTTCCTGTGCCCTCATAATTCTAATTATTACACACCTAGGTTTCCTCATCATATGCGCTTCAGCGAAGTAAATCGCCATCACACTCCAAACTCCTGGGGACCAGGCCACCATTGGGGGCGGCACCTGGCCCTGTCCCCAGACCATCATCCAGGAATGCGGAACTTTCTGCTCCTAGCCTATTAGTGGCTTCACGTGCCATGTGCTCCTCCTCCCCAGACCTTAGTGCCATCGGTATATGGTTACACCTGTGTGTGATGTGTGTGAAATGTGCACATTTGCAGGACCTGCCCCCTCCACGAGAAGTCACATTCCCACGCCTAGTGCCGCGCCTGTCAGCAGTCCAAACACAAGTCGCATTCCCATGCTACGCCGTCCCAATTCCACGACTCCTGGTAAGAGCTCCACCCCTCAGGCTCTAAGGAAGGGCACCTCCCCTCAGGGGGGAGGGGTGCGGTCTGCATCCGTGGACCCGGAAAGGATGTCTGAGAGGGCCCAGGCCATGCCACGCCCCTCTAGCGTAAGGTCTCATTCGAGCTTGAGGATTCTGAGAACAGGGTCATCAGATATGGAGGACATCAAGGAAGGATCTTCTCCCTCCAACAGTGCTGCCTCAAGCCAATTCTCTTTCTCTGATCTCACCAAGCTGGACTTTGGGTCTCCAGAACATGGAGGTGTGTTTGTGTGTGTGTGTGTGTGTGTGTGTGTGTGTGTGTGTGTGTGTGTGTGTGTGTGTGTGTGTGTGTTTGGCAACAGGGCAGTAAGTGGTCTGGACTATGTGACCTCTTTTGGCACATGGGATGTGATTGAATTGACTAAACTATCAACACCCCTCCCTCTCCACACTTAACCCTCTTCCCTCCCTCTCCACACTTAACCCTCTTCCCTCCCTCTCCACACTTAACCCTCTTCCCTCCCTCTCCACACTTAACCCTCTGTGTGCTTCGTACATATGATAGTTATCACTTTTGTTGCTATGATGTGTTGTTATTGGTTACAGGACTGCCTCCCTCGAGCACAGCCCCCCCAACATCAGGTGATCGTGATGAGGTGGACCTCATAGTGATGGAGCTGGCCACTGCCTCCAGGTGGGTGTGGTTATGACATCGCTCTCACCCACCCACCGCTCCTCCCCTTTCAGTTCCAAGCTCAGAGGACTGGCCTTGCAGTCCCTCCTCACCTTCTCCAGGGAGTATCCTAACAAGTGCAACTGGGAGAAGAACATGGCTGCCACCATGAGGGCACTTCTTGGTCTCCTTGACGACGAGGAACCTCCCACCAGGACCATGGCCCTGAGAGTGGTCAGAGAGATCCTGAAGACCAGCAACAAGATGACAGGCGAGTTCTCTGAGCCTCTTACTTTGAAGGTTGTCAAAAGCTTTGCTGACAATGACACCAGTGTAAGTACTCCTTTTGTAACCATGGGAACAGACCACTCCCCTCTTCCCCCCTCCCACAGGTAAGTCAGGCAGCAGAGGACATATTCTCCCTCTTGGCACCTGCACTCCCTAATGAGAGCACACTCCTGCTTCTTATCCCCATGGCTGCCAAAGAGAAGTACCCCATGTTGCTAGGGGTGATCAAATTCCTTACCAAGGTGAGAGGATGTGGGTGTGGCCCTTCCTGGAGGGCAGAGCCTCAGATGTGCCTCTTCTTCCTATCAGGTGGTAGCTTTGTCCAAAGATGAGTTTCTCAGTCAACACCTGTCAGCTCTGGTTCCCTCTGTTGTCAGGGGATACTGCCACACAGAGAGTAGTGTGAGAAAGACCAGTGTCTTCTGTTTGGTAGCCATTCATGCAGTGGTTGGAGAGAAAATCAGAGAATACCTCTCCAAGCTCACATCATCTCAGGTAGCATGTGATGTCATGTGACCTGATTCCACATTCCTCCTCCCCAGATCAAATTGTTGGATTTGTACATCAAGCGTCACCAAGGATCTAACTCAGACCAGTGATGGCCTTGCACCCTATATGTGTCTGTACTCATACTTTTATCACGTGCACAAGCCACGCCCACTTGAGGCCCTTGTGTGTGGTGTTTTCTTGTATCTTTTAAAAAACAGTCAATCACACAGATGGTATTATAGTGCCGGTATTGATTGTTAAATAGTTAAATAACCGTGAGCTAGCGTGGCATGGTCACACAATATTCATTATTAATAATTTGTGATGGTGGTGTAGCTGCTGTTTGTAGGAACCTGCCTTAGCTTGCGTGTGGCGAAGAAGAAAGTGCTCAGGCCCCACTTCAGCGTCATGAAGCCCCACACACTGGCTACGTACCAGCTCTTCACGAGCGAAGGTTCTGTCAACAGGGGGGAGTAGACATGTTGTCAGGCGTTTAGAGCACAAACACGCGCGAGCACGTGCCCCTTACCGTGATGGTGGATACTGTCATCAATCCCCAGGCCTAGGTAACACACGAAGCCGCCCAAGCCGGCTCCCGTAGCAACGGCACCCTCCAAAGCGAAGGCCACGAGCACGTTGGAGTTGAGGGGGCGGATCCTCTTCTCTCTAGTCAAGTACACGTACACGTAGAGCACAAGGTTCAGGAAGGCCAGTACGCCCGAGGCACCGCCCCAGGCAGCGGCGTGCGTATTTCCGAAGGTCTTGTCCAGGAAGGCAATGCACACGATGATGCCAACCACCACACCCACAGAGGAGTACGCGACTTGGATGGCGAAGAGGAGCGAAGGATTGCACCGCATCCCGGACCGCTAAAATATTGAAGTGAGAAGGGTTGAGGTAATTATTCTAATTCTGCACGTGAAATTATTCCATTCAGCCCCGCCCTCTTCGCTAGTTGCAACTAATGTCGTCTTCGGCCAAAAAAAGACAACGATCGCAAAGCGCGGGATTCCCGCGGACAAGACGCTTCTCGTATGAGAGCCCCGACAAGCTAAAAGAGCGGGAACTAGGGTTTGTGCTCGATGGAGTTGTATTGAGCCGCTTGGCGAACGAGGATACGAAGCGCAGCAACCCAAGCCTGAACATAGGCATTCCGCAATACAATGCGCTGAGGGACCCTGCTAACCAGTCCTACCTAAGGAGGCGTGGTCTCCCGAAGACTGTAAAGGAGATCGCGGAAGTAAGTACCACGAGAGGTGTGGCTGATACGTGCCACACCTCACATAATTTATTGCGCACTACGGCACACACACACACCACACACACACACACACGCACACACACACACCACACGCACACACACACACACACACATCATTATCCACACATAAACACGCCCATACAAATTGTCCACTTGGAGGACCCACAAAAAGCAGCGGAATCGGATTCCATGATGGGAAAGGTATTCGATCACTTCGTAAGGAGTAGCGAAGCCATTACTTACCTCAAAGACGTAAGCAAAAAAGGAGCAGGTATGTGGAAAGAAGATCATCCACCCAAGACTACTGGCCTGTTCTTACACGTACAGGCTACAGCAGAAAGCTGTACGGAGGACATTTGACTGTACCCACTCTCCCTGCTATCGACGGCTACAACGGTCCTGATGGATATCGTAAGAACACACCCGAATTGCGAGAAAAATCATCAGTGTTTGACTACACGGGTAAAGTGCTCTATAGCCGAGTATAGGTAGAAATATTATCAAGCGTATAAATTGCTGGTCTTTTGCTGCAGATCCATTTGATGTCCCCAAACCGATCAATCGACGGCTGAGAACACAGTCTGCTCCAGCAACCATACAACTGATGAGGCAAAAATCAGCATCTGTGTACAGGTCGTATCCGGTACAGGGACGACGGATAATGTCAGCTGCTTGTCCTGACAGGCAGGCATCATCAGCAATGGGTCCAAGGCCTCTGGCTACTGGTCCCATCACGTGAACTCTTGCTCGCACCTATGTTGGTGAAACTGTCCAACAGTGACTTATAGCCTTGGGTCACTTTCACAATACTGAACTCATACTGATTGAAGCTGTAGTGGAATGCCATATGTTTCATCTTAAGAAAACAATTTGAATGTATATACATGAATATCAGATCTAAGTATATTCATGTATCCTCTTGATCCACTGAGCAGTGAGCTATACCTTCGTTCCCTATTGCAGCATTCATGGTTAGATACTGGACAAATTCAGAATCATTTATACCATCCTTTTTTGAAACAGTCTATCATTAATTTACTATAGAGCTGTCTGCAAACAATCCAAACATTTGTACATGGATTTTGGCACTCAACTAAGAAACGTAATATTTTACAGTCTCATGAATATTGTAGTGTGTTGTTTGATCCAATTATGCGTCTTAAGATACTAGTGTACAAATGTGTGGGCATCAGACTTCTTCAATTCACCAGGTAAACACAACTAAACTTAAAGGTCAGTCAATACCTTGCTATTCATTACTCCATTTAAAACTCATCCCATGTCGCCTATATCCAAGTTGGATTATTCAATAACAGCTTTCATCTTATGTGCCCCTCATTTGATGGCAATAAAGGAAGTCTTTCTGAAGCTATTATCGATGCCCAATTCCTCTAGTCAATGGCATCCACACACACACACACACACACACACATATACACACACACATACGCACACACACGCACACATACACACACATACACACATGCATGTACACACAAAGATATACATTTGTGGATTGCAATCCTCACTATTCATCATCAAAACCAGTCAGCAGTGCGGTATGGGAGGGGGGGGGGAGGGGGGAGCAAAGACACATGTGCATGACTGTTCCAATTGTCCGTGCGAATCTATAAAAGGTGACTTCAATCTGGGAATAGGAGTGTACTGATTCCCCTCCCCCAATCTTGAATACACATCGACAAAATACAGTTCATTTATATCGGGTACCTTTCCCCTCTTAACTGAATTTCGGTTCTAATGGATTGAAATACATTATATTGGATCGTTTACGCGAAAAGGGAGCTAACGCAAGTTTATTTTCTGGAAGTGTGAAATGTCCTCTACATTGCTCCTTACGCACTGAGAATTGAGTAATTGTCATGGAGTTGTAAGGCGATGAATTACATTTCAATGCAAGCGTTAGATTTCTATGACGCGTACTATAATGTATGCACTAGGTCCCTTTTCGATCCCATATACACATCGAATCCTGGAATTTACGTAGATTTCTATTTGCACCGAGTTTTTAAACTGTCCCTCAGATTTTAGCTCTAATAGTCACGTACCCAGACCCGTTCTTTCACGGCAGTGGACGAATTACATCACCACTGCGGTGAAACATTTGGTCTGGGAACGAATCTATCACTCTGGGACAGTACTTGGATCTTGCAATCAAGACATTTTCAGGTAAGTCATTAGACTCGTTACACACAAAGCCCTGTTCACCTTAAATTTAGTACTTGCTTGAAGTGCAGGCCGCGTTAAGTCATAGCGCGTACGAAAGGAAAGGCTGCGGGTCCACTTTGCTAGCTTACGTCATGAGTCTAATGGGACGTTTAGGGATCGAGGCCATGTGTCCTTGTGTTCGTAAGAACCCCACGTACGTGTAGCAGTAAACGTACAATATGATTACCCTCCCAGACGCAACGTGAATGCACGAGGCCAGTCTCGTGCTTGACACGCGAGGAGTCGTCTGGGGACCAGACGCTTAGAAAACGTGCCCTAAGTAATTCAGATTGTTGGCATTCGTGGGAGTGTATCATGAAAAGCTCCCAATGCAGGTTAATTCTTCATACAGTTTCAGCTCTGGGCCCAAGAAGCCATGGTATAGCGCCTGGCTGTTACACCATAGATTATAGCGAGGGGTCCGCCACTACCCTAAAAGCCGTACGAGTCGAAATCACGGTGATTTCGAAATCAATTTCAGATTTCTGTTTGATTTCCGGTGATTTCTAGATTTCGCAGTGATTTCCGTGATTTCTATATGATTTCCAGATTTCCGTGTGATTCCCAGATTTCCGACTGATTTCTTGTGATTTCTACCGTAATACGACTTGGATTTCAACATTTCTTTTGACGTAAAAATACATTCGTGACGTAGCTGGTCAGTCTGAGGTCTGAGTGAGGTGACGGGTCACGGCGCGGCTGCATGCGGCAACCAATTCAACAAGGGCATGATTTTAAAGCGTGCCATTCTACCTAGACTTTTTGGGGTGCGGGTGTGTGTGCTCGGTGTGAACTGTGCTGCCTATATGTATTTTCTCGCGCATTTGTGACCGAATAGTGCTTTTTAGTGCCAAACGACATAATTTCGATGCCCAAAGGCTATTCTATTTTTGTTTACGTAATTAGAACGGGTCATAAACGGCTCGCTGTTATTGTAAAGCTACATTCTGGCTCTTTTGATAAATGACGCCCACGTAATTATAATGTAATAGTCATGGTTATTAAATTTAATACTTACGCAATCAATTAATCAATGCATCACAACATTATTTTAATACAACAATAACAGTTCATTTTTGCTACAATGTGTGCATAACCAGGAACTATCCTTGCAATACGAATCATTGACACAAGCTTTGTGATGCCAAGCATCACAAAGATCACAGCAGACCATTTCGTACCCATCATCAGGCATCCTACAATAACAATGCAGAATACATTCTTCAACTTTGGAAACTTTGTCAGCTGGTCTGCGGTGCTTTAGGACTGGAAAAGGCGCGATCTTCATTTCCTCAAAACTTGTGATCAAATGTGGGCGCATGGCTTGTTGATCATAAACTAATGTAGTGGGATCTTGATCAAATGCTAAACTTGTTAGCACAGCAATGGCATATAAACCACAATCTACTGCACCTCTCTGCTTAGAAATATTCATAACCTGTATCTTAAATGATGGTTCTGCGCATTGTACTAGCCTTGCTACAACTTGAAAGGTATCAGCAGATACAGATGTGTATGCACTGTCGTACAAACGCACCTGGTTTTCATGTATAAGAACACATGCCCAGTGACATTCTCTGATAAAAATGACCTGCATTAATTTTGCAGAGAACTCCGGAAATAAGTTTTGTTTTGCTCAAGCGTATTTTGGAAACCATCTATATTAGAGAACTGATGTTTCAGTAGAAACTGAGCAAAGTTGATGTGAGCATCTGATAGCTCATGTCCTCCAATCAACCGATCCTTATCTTGATTTGTCAGGGTTACAATTCCACTTTTGACCCAAATGTGCTCACCTACTTCCTGCACTTTTTTTAGGTCTGTAGATATGTCTATGATGGCCTTTGTAGATTGTTGATCATCGGCACAGACACATAAGGTGGTGATGTGATCAATAGCAGCGGTGGTAAGGGTTACTGTGTGAGCTGTCATTAAAGCGATTTTACCTTCATCAAGGGTAAAGAACTTACTGCTACTTGCTTCTGGGCAATCCAAACAGCCTCGTGACAGTGTGCATAAGTATGACTTTGTCGACAAAAAGGAATGATTTTCTATGGTATTTCTATCTACATTCAACTCAAACATTTTCGAATCAGATGAATTAAACCAAGAACACATGACTCCCGTCTGTTTTGCTTCAGAATTTTTCTTGTAACTAGTTTTTTTATACTGCTGTTTCATTTTTGTTTTTTCACTTGTGTAGCAAAATTGCAAAACTTTGCCAAGCTTCCATTTACACGGTTCCGGAAACTTAAACGCACATATGTCACCTATTGAAATCACATCGCACATAGTCGGAACAGTGGCATTGGAGTCACAGACCTTGATTTCGTTAGTAGTAACACTTGAATAAGATTGCTTTTCTCTAACTCTAAAAAGGCGATCTGATGAAACCCTTTCTCCTTCTTGAAATAGCCACACTGCAGTTGTTTTGTGGATGTAAATTGTGCGGCCAACGTGGCTTACTTCAACAAATCGGGAACACTTCTTTGATGCCTTAGAGCTTTGCACAGGATTTTTGGTATAAATTGATAGAGATGTACCTGACTGCACCTTCTTGTAGGAGACAGCTTCCTGCATTTGTACCAACTGCTTTAGAAGGTCCCCCTCGACTAGTTTAGCACTTTTTAAATCATCGAGACTTGACATGACTTCCTCTTCATCAACAGCACAGCATGCTTCTTTCAGCAACTCAGCTTCATTCACATCACTTCTTGGTGGCTCTTCATCATCAAGTTCTTCATCATCTTCTTCTGCTTCAGGAATTATACTGCCTGCCAATTCATTTTCAACTTCCATGTTCCTTTTCAAGGATAACTCCATCCCAAGCATCTCGATATCTTTCATCGCTAATTTCCTTCCACATTCGACAGCATCTTCAATGTTAGCATCAGTTACCAGCCCCGGATCCAGGATTTGGCTATGGGGGGGGGCGGTTTTACGGGAGGGGCGGCACGTTGACAATGAATGAAGCTGTAGGTCTGCGTAGGAATTAAGTGGTCTGCTGTATGATGATTTACCGGTACACCTTAATTCGTTTGTACACTATACCCATCATTATACTGATCATGAAGTGGCTGAAATTTATTGATTTAAAAAACCCTATTGTAGTGAAATTGATCATCAATACAATTAGTATAACGCATCAATGGCATGGCATGCACTACTACAATATGATGTTTAAGCGCCTTGCGCGACCAGAGGTTGCAAATAGGTTTATCACAGCTTCGATGTCAACAGGAACAGAGTATTGGATATGCATCTGGGCAAGGCCGTTCAATCGTTCTTGTCCCATTGTCGTCCTGCAGTAACTCTTAAGTCGTTTTAGAGCGGAAAAGCTGCGTTCTGCACTTGCGCTGGTAACCGGTAGTGTAGCCGCGATGTGCAATAAAACTGACAAGTTGGGAAAGAAATCGGTATCGCAGACGACCAATGTTTCAACGGCTGTGTCGGGTAACTCTGCTTGTTTGGTCCATCTTTTCTTCCACAAGTCATACTCTCCCTTTACAGCTTGCTCTGACTCCAAAAATTGTCCATACATGTCAAGAGCTGGTTGCAAGTCACTAAATGAGTAAAATGAAATAAATCTTGGAATGAGTGACCACAGATGTGCTATGATTCTGCTATGCTTATTGAAGCGAGAGCGCAACTCTGACAAGATATGATCTAGGAAAGGATAGTAAATAGCTCGCTTGAAGTACTCCTGGTCAGAACATGACTCCACATTGACGCGATTTCGCTGCCTTGCTACTTGACGCGGTTGTTTGAGATCAACATCAGCTACACTTGCAAGTGATTCTGCAACCTCCCACACAGTCAGAAATGAAGCATCATCAGATCGCTTATCTTCCAGACATGCAATCGTCTCATCCACTAAACTCATCGCTTTGATGAGGTCAATGCCAAGTTTCTGCAGCTGCACTGAGAGTGGCTTTGTAACTGCCAGAACTTCGTGCATGACAGACGTCGCAACAATGAATTCTGGCCTTGAGATGGAGTTTAAAATCATCTGCGCAGAAGTTGCAGTATCTTTGTCCAGGTCAAGACACGTTGTGAGGCAAGTCACGAGAGGGCTGAATAGTTCTACAAATGTAAGTACAGCGTCATGTCTTTCCACCCAGCGAGTTTCGCAAAGCTGAAGAAGGCGTTTTTTGTTGCTGTCAGGCGTTTGATTAGTTACTATGGTTTCCAAAAGAGCTGTACGCTTGGAAGAGTGACTAAAGAAGTTGGCAGCAGAAGAAAGAATTCCCATAGCATTGCGGACAGCCTGCTCCCTTGAACCATGAGATAAGCACAAATTCAGGACATGGTTGGAGCAGTGGACATAAGTTGCTAGTGGATACTCCGCACAGATAACAGCATGTGCCCCATTGAACGCACCGCTCATTGCACTAGCGCCGTCATAGCCTTGACCCACAAGATTTTCAAGGTCGAGGTCCCTGGTTCGCATTTCGTCCATAATTGTGAATCCTAAGCCTCGACCTGTCAAGTCTGTTACTTCCGTAAAACATAGAAACTCTTCATGTAACTTGCCCTCTTCTACAAAGCGTAGAGATATGCTTAGTTGCTCCTTGCGTCCAGCGTCTGTGGTTTCGTCAGCCAGTACACTAAAAAACCTCGCACATCTTACGCGTTGTACTAACGACTGTACCATGTGCTGTCCAATGCAAGAAATCAGCTCGTTTTGCGTGGTCTTTGAGATGTACGTCGCTGTACGTGAAGCCGACTTCAAGTGAGCCTCTAGTATTTTGTCTCCTGAGTCGACCCGGAATGAAAGAAGTGCACGAAAATTTCCTTCATTGAAATCTGTTTGAAACTGACCATCGGAGCCTACTTTCAATGGCCCATCATCGCGATCACCTCGAAGAGGGAGATTGTGTCTTCCGCAAAATAGAACGGTTTTGATTATTTGCATTAAAATGCTCCTGTTGTGAACCGCTTCGTCGTTACGGCTCTGATCAATGTGCTTCAAGATATCCATCCCAGACTTCATTTTGTGCCTAAACTCAGCAGCTTGGACAACAGCTGTCTTGTGGTACTCAGTGTTTTCGTGCGTTGACACGTACCCGCCATTACCAAACAGTCTGTGATATTTAGTTAATGGTTTGATTACCAGTGCTGACAATTTTTGGTTACCCCTTCCTGCCTCACCACTTGGAGGTCCAAACAAAACACAAGGACGACAATACAGACCTTGCATAGAGGGTGAGTAAGAGAGAAATGGGTACCTCTTAAGATGTTCATGTCTCAAGTAACGCTTTTCCTCTTTGCCATTAACTGTTCGAGTGGAGTGTGGCATGACAAAATCAGCACTTGGTGCCCAGACACTGTCTAACAATTCCATTTTCAGGTCATCACTAATAACCGAACCAACGTGTAATCCAATGTCGATCCCTGAAGATGATGAATGTTTAGACGGTTGAGTAATCACGCTGGAGATCGACTTCATACTAGGGCCTGCAGTGCATGCATTTGCCCGATCTAATCCAGTAACGTCGTCCTGATAGACAATCACTACGCCCTCGTCAACTTGATGTGTAGAGCTGGTGCAACAATCGCTCAAGGGATGCTCGTCGATGATGGGTTGGGGGACAGGGCACTCAATAACTACATCGTTAGATTCTGCGTGAGGTGGAGATTCAGCTGGTACAGCAGAAGAAATATGAAGCGATGGAAGCTGAAGTGGTTCAGCGACGTGCTCAATATCCTTTGGAGGAGAGCCTAATTCACGGACTGGACTCCCACTCCCAGCTGTGGTATCTAGCGTCCCATCAACCGTTGCAATTGAAGGTAGAGCAGTGCCAGACGCCAGAAAAAATTCTGAAATTTTGGTACATCCTTCGCCACTAGCAGCCAAATCCTTTACCTTCTTAGACTTCCGAAAAGAAGCTCCAGACTGCTTCAGCCGCTTTGTCATTTGTACAAATTAGACGTGCTAATTGGATAACGTAATGCAAATGTACAGGTACCCAGACTTTAAGATCACGCTATTACCTGTAGGTGCGTGATAGTGCGTAGGGGGTGGAGGGGGGGAGGGGGGGCGGCAATCGGTGCTTTAGGGGCGGCATTTTATATGAATGGGGGGGCGGCCGCCCCCCCCAAGCCTATGCTGGATCCGGGGCTGTCAGTTACACCCTGAAGGGAAAATGTAACTCGTGTATTAGATCCATCTTTGTTGTTATGCTTTTCACAGTGTGGATACCTAATGCCATTCTGTGCTGATTCAGCCTCAAGTCTAAACTGAATCTGAAGTCGGTGTAGCCTTCTTAATAACCCAAGCATTCCCACATTTATAACAGTGGAGAAAGTAGTGGTCATGCTGCAAACAGCCCTAAAGGTTTTTTCACACAAGCTTCCAAGGACTGAATAGGGCAGCACCGTCTGAATAATGATCCTGCAATGTTCTCATGAAAATGATAAGAGCATGTGCATTTAGCTCTATACACAAATAAGCATTCCGCGTTATGAAGTTGTTGCCCAAGGAGTAGCTTGGAACAGACAAAAGCCATTGGCGCCAATATCGAAAAAAGAACACAGCATACCAAATGTTGGATATTCTATCAAGTGGACTAAGCTCTTTATTTAAGTAACTATCTAAAACAGCTTTCAAAGCTTTAAGATACACATATGTACCCTTAGCATCCGGGATCTGAGAAATTTGTGCCATCACATTGCTGCTTGTAATGCGCAGCACCGAATCAAAGTTTTGCTTGTCCCTGCAATCTATATCTCGCTCTCTCAGGCCATGTTGATCTTTAGAATAAGTACTTTGCACCAACTGCAAATGATGGGCACTAGCAACATACTTTCCTAAAGCAAGAATGATGGATGGAGTTAAGAGTCTAGAGCGCAGTTTTGTCCCCACATGTACTGTATCTTGGACATATGCTACCTGTGTTGGTTTTTTAAGAAAAAACCATGACTTCCAATGCGATGGAATGCAAGATTTCACGTCTTTTGAAGCATGCATAGTAAATAATGCAGTACAATACTGCATGTTTTTTAGTTCTCTCGAGTCGCCATCTGAGCCAAAACTTAGCACAGAGATTCCTCTTTTTTGACACTCACTTGAAATATGCGACCATCGCTTTAAAAGAATATCTGCAGTGAACTTATTATCAGTACCGATACAGGCTAAAGGAAAGGCAGGAACTCCTGGTGAAAGAGGCTGGGCTATGTAGACTAAAGCATATTTCGATATTTTGAAAGAATCTTCAATAGATTGAAAAGAAATAGCTACATGAGCATCAATAGATGGTAAGCTATCCTCACCTTCAGGCAGCACAAACCCCACTAGTCTATTTGTTTCCGGATCGTAATCAACTCTTGCAACTAAACGAGTTGCATCTTCACCAATGACAATTACTCTTGCGCATTTATAGCTGTTAATGTGATTAGCTAATTGGTCAAATCTAAATTCCCCTTCATTCATAACCTCATACTCATGGTGGACAATTCGTTGGACAGTCCTAAGTGATGGCAGAGCTTGAGGCATGTTCTGATGAACAAATGAATATGCAAGGGGCCCTGCATAAATGAACAATGATGTTGAAAATTTTTTCATGACGTGATCATGACGACGTTCTTTTGGTAACTTGTGTATATTTAACTGTGCATTATCCACAAGGCTTTGAAAAAGTGGTGTGAATGTTCCTTTAAGAGCAGCTTGCCTAGTATCGATGCACTTAGCAATATTAGGATTATCTATTATTAGGGTTTCTATGTCCTTTGCAACACTGAAATATGATGTTAGTTTAATCTGTGATGGATCAGAACCCGCTTTATGAATGGACTGCTGTTTCCTGAAGCTTCTGCTCCAGTCATTATGCATTGCTGTACTAGTACTAGTCTGTGTAGTTGAAAGGCTACCTAAGTCTACATGTAAAGAGGAATTTTCACTAACCCCTCCTACTTCATTTGAACAGGAGGGGGGTTGTGAAAACCCTGCTTGTTAGGGAGGCTGCTATGTGGTACTGAATGCAGATTAGGCTGACAATTGATGTGCATAGTGACAGCTGGAGGTGATGATGAGCTACATGTAGATGATGCAGTGATAGTGATGGTGCAGCTGCTGATGAAGATGATGATTCTGATGATAAGATTTGAGAGACATTGATGGAGATATGAATGATTATGGAGGTTCAAAGTCAGCTATAGGTCTACTAAATTTATCAATTGGACTTTGTACATGTATGTGATATTTATCTGATGATGATGATGATGATGATGATGATGATGATGATGATGATGATGATGATGATGACGACGACGACGACGACGACGACGACGACGACGACGACGACGACGACTTCCGCCCAGGGTTTAAAGTGCTTTATATTATTTTATTTTTAGAATGCAGCCATTGGGCACACTCGTCTCGCGGAGGACATCCAGGACAAATTTTGTATTTGGTTAATTTTGATACAATTAATCACTGAAAACGCATGTGTTTGTCAATAAGCATTGACAATTAGTACGCATCGCATGACGTTTTGGTTTTCACTACAATTTTGAAAGTAAACAAATTACAATATACATTGTTAGGTAAATCGCTTTCCTGTTTGTTATGAAACGTATATATAAGAAGAGGGGCCGTTTCCCATTGATTGCTCGAGTTTGGATTTGAAGTCCAATAAAAGGAAGCTGTGTTTTCGACACAGACACACTGTTTTACACAGTTTTGCGTTAGGTACGTTGTTTTGCATTGCGCGATTTCTATGTCTCTGAAATTTACGTGAATTTTTTATCAATATTTTATTGTTTGAGCTTGTTATTGATGTGTCCATGTGCTAATAAAATTCCCATCAAAGAAATCTAGATTGGCAACATTAGACACACTATTTCAATCATTTTCTTGATAAAGCGAAAATTGTTCTTTTCAGTACCAAATCACTCATTGCTTACTGCGAAAGGCAGCATGGAAACTGCTTTTTGCAAAGAAATTGCCAAGTCGGGCATGCAGCTTTTATCACACACTCATGCACATCCTGCGCCTCTAGCTCTGCGAGTCTCCCTGCCTAGGAGATTTCCTGCACAAAGTGGTTTCCAGGGGATATTGCTGCTTGACGCAGTTTCCATGGGATATTGCTGCTTGACTAGCCTTTCACTACAAGCAATGAGTGATTTGGCGCTAAAAAGAATGGTGTTTGTTGTCAACGCCCTCAGCCGTAGTAGTACACAGTTCATTGGTGTGGCAACATTGCCGCACCCATCTCTAGCTTATGTAAGAGCAACAGTCTCACAGGTATCAGAACTGATCATATCCACAAAAATATACATTATATATCAAGGGTGTGCGCGGGATCTTCCGCGCATGCGTTAATTATTTTACACTTACATCCTCCCTCCTCACATGACCTGCTGTAATGCAGGTCTACCTATGGGACCTGGGCAAGCTATTGTATGATGTAATGCAGGTCTACCTATGGGACCTGGGTAAGCAGTCCAAATGGGCTCTCCTAGACTAGTACCCAGACCCTACTGACGTAAGCAGTCATTAGATATTGTACATTATAGGGACATTAGTAGGTTCTGAGTCCCCCACCCCCACCGATCTCCCCCACCCCCACCTTCCCACCCTCCTCAAT
The DNA here is from genome assembly GCA_013339895.1 of Ephydatia muelleri. Lineage (NCBI taxonomy): Eukaryota > Metazoa > Porifera > Demospongiae > Spongillida > Spongillidae > Ephydatia > Ephydatia muelleri. The sequence goes on from JABACO010000007.1 coordinate 137,145, forward strand.
CTTATTGAGTTGCACTGATTAAAATATATACATTGAAATTGTGAGGAGGGAGAATATAAGCAGGTCATGTGAGGAGGGAGAATATAAGCAGGTCATGTGAGGAGGGAGGATATAAGTAGGTCATGTGAGGAGGGAGGATATTTATATACGGTGTGCTTTTAGAGAAACAAACGAATTCCTTTTTCTCGTGCCAGTCCCAAAATAATTCTTGGTCCTTCTTCTTCCTTAGGAAGGTATAACTCGAGCTACAAACGGTTTTGAATAACGGCAATAGCACCAAAATCTTCGGAATTCACCTCAGCCCTACGCAAAAATATATTGTTCAGACAATATATTGCAATATATTGTCTACAATATATTGTATTGTAGTAGTTAACAATACCAATATATTGTATTGTAGTAGTTAACAATACCAATATATTGTATTGTAGTAGTTAGCAATAACAATATATTGTATTGTATTGGTTGACAAAAAGGTGTTTAATCAGACTGAACTTATAGTCTCATATATAAACGTGTCAAACCACATCAATCTTGTATTGTGCAGTAGGGCTGTGGTAAAAATGTTTCAAACAACGCGCACCACAACACCGCCCACTTTTCAAGCAGCTGGTAGACATGAAACGGCTGGAAAAAAGCAAAAATAAATATTACTAACCATTCATAGTGACATTGAGAGCGCTTATCAAACTAAAGAGAAGTCAGGACGTCGAGAAAGTGAACATAGCCACCGCTAAGATACGTGAGGCCGGCCATACGATACTCGAAAATGGACCAATACGCACGGAAAAGAGTTCCAGACAAAAACGGGTGTAGTGTAAGCACTTTTCGACTCAATTTGAGAAAATCACCACCATCGTGTGTAAAGCATGCATTTTTAGAGCAGGTACTGCACAATGTGTAAGATGCTAGTGAAATGCATAGAATGATGGGACCTGCATGGTGGTTTAAAACATTGCAATATTGTATTGCAATATATTGTATTGTTATAATGGAATATTGCAATATATTGTATTGTTACAATGGAATATTGCAATATATTGTATTGTTACAATGGAATATTGTATTGTTATAATGGAGTATTGCAATATATTGTATTGTTACAATGGAATATTGCAATATATTGTATTGTTACAATGGAATATTGTATTGTTATAATGGAGTATTGCAATATATTGTATTGTTGTAATGGAATATTGCAATATATTTATTGCTGAATATCAGTACAACCAATACAATAACAATATTATTGTGCCTAGCGCTGATTCACCTATATAAGTAGGTCATGTGAGGAGGGAGGATATAAATATATAAATATCCTCCCTCCTCACATGACCTACTTATATCCTCCCTCCTCACATGACCTGTTATATCCTCCCTCCTCACATGACCTGCTTATATCCTCCCTCCTCACATGACCTGCTTATATCCTCCCTCCTCACATGACCTGTTATATCCTCCCTCCTCACCTGACCTGCTTATATTCTCCCTCCTCACAATTTCAATGTATATATTTTAATCAGTGCAACTCAATAAGATTGAGGAGGGTGGGAAGGTGGGGGTGGGGGAGATCGGTGGGGGTGGGGGACTCAGAACCTACTAATGTCCCTATAATGTACAATATCTAATGACTGCTTACGTCAGTAGGGTCTGGGTACTAGTCTAGGAGAGCCCATTTGGACTGCTTACCCAGGTCCCATAGGCAGACCTGCATTACATCATACAATAGCTTACAATTGGCTGCCCAGGTCCCATAGGTAGACCTCATTACATCATACAATTGCTTGCCCAGGTCCCATAGGTAGACCTCATTACATCATACAATTGCTTGCCCAGGTCCCATAGGTAGACCTCATTACATCATACAATTGCTTGCCCAGGTCCCATAGGTAGACCTCATTACATCATACAATTGCTTGCCCAGGTCCCATAGGTAGACCTCATTACATCATACAATTGCTTGCCCAGGTCCCATAGGTAGACCTCATTACATCATATACAATCATGTGTGTGAGTGCTGAGACAATGCACATATCATATTGTCACTTTAGTCTTCAGATGGCTCAACGCAGCAAAGAAGTACAAACATATCAGCGTGAACAATGTGGAAAGGCGTTTTCACGGCAGCAAAAGCTGAAATGTCACATGCTCACTCATACTGGAGAAAGACCACATCAGTGTGAACATTGTGGAAAGTCATTTTCATGGCAGCATGTTCTGAAAACTCACATGCTCACTCATACTGGAGAGAGACCACATCAGTGTGAACAATGTGGAAAGACATTTTCACGGCAGCAACATCTGAAAGCTCACATGTTCACTCATACTGGAGAGAGACCCCATCAGTGTAAACAATGTGGAAAGACATTTTCACTGCAGAGTAATTTGAAACGTCACATGCACACTCACACTGGAGAGAAACCATATCAGTGTGACCAATGTGGAAAGGCGTTTTCACAGCAGCAAAATCTGAAACATCACATACTCACTCACACTGGAGAGAAACCATATCAGTGTGAGCAATGTGGAAAGGCATTTTCATACCAGTCATATTTGAGGTCTCATATGAACACCCATACAGACAAGAAATTGTACAAATGTTTCTGTAAAAGATCATTTAGACACCCAGGGTCATTGAAGGCCCACAGCAGGATTCATACCGGTGAGAGGTTGAGATGCAGCAATGCTGCATGTCAGAAGTCTTTCCTGTACAAGAACAGTTTAAACTATCATGTGAAATCTTGTAACTGGTAACATAGCTACATTTACTTTGCATGAAATGAAGTTTAATGTTTAAGCGTGATTAATGTTATGACATCATGCCTCGGTCCTGGTGCATTAATGTTACGACATCATGCCTCGGTCCTGGTGCATCCATGCGCGTCGTGCCTCATTCTAGCATTGTGGGACTATGAAAAAGGCCCACCCTCCTCCCATATACCCGGATTGTGCAAAGTGTTCTCCATCATGAACAACTACTTGTTCGGTGATGTGAGTTGTCTGGGAGGGGGCGTGTCCCTGTACACGCCTTCACACCCTTCCATCCCTTCCCAATGGGTGGGGCTTCCCTGACATTCCCCCAAGACAGTCTAAGGTACTGATTTCTCACTGCTTAGCTTTGGTTCAATTCCGCTAGTATGTAATTAAACAACACATTGATCACCATGGATTGTATGACATAGCCTCCCTGCAACTCCTGCACAAGTATGGCTTGCCACCGGGTCAATCCTCACTTTGTTTGTGGTGCATGGTGTGCTTCCTTTGGAGTGCATGGTTCTGAGCAGATGGCCACTCAATTCAATGAAAGGGGTGGATCAGCTGCAGCCATTTTGTTACATCATGTGAGAATGATCAGAGGGCAGGAGGGGCGGGGCAAAAGCAGCTGCAACAATAGGGTTGGCTGAGTGTTATTGGTGCAATGGTCCCCACCCAGCTCCATATTAGGAAATGTGTCCACCAGACCATGCCCCCTGTTGCCCAATGGGAATTGGTGCAACTCAGTTCCCTATGTAATTCATTTACTTCCCCCCTCCCCCTCCCCCACCAAACACACACATCCCCGTAACCTCACTGAGGTATCCAAGGGGAGGGTTAGGGGGTAGAGTTGCAACCCTCCTGGCCTGTTATGTAGCACATTCATTAATTACTCACACAAGTTATAATCACATTCTACATGTATACAACCACACCTGTCTAATTACAAAACACTAATTGAATACTAAAATGAGCCCCACCTCAGGTCAGCCCACATATATTCAATGAGACCACCCAACACTCACTCTTTTCTATTCCCTAGCTGCTTGGCACTTCTATCAGCATCATTGGTGGCACTGTGGGGCCTTTCGAACAGCACTTTTTTTTGAACACTCATTATGGGTGGCTGAGATTGCATATGAGAATGATTGTGGTACCAATGCTTCTCTATTTGGTACTGTCACCTTGCCTGCATCACACCACCCTCATTGCACACCTCACACCACCCTGAGATCATCACATAGCCCACTAGATACAGCAAGTACTCACGCAAGAGCTCCATCACGTCTGAAGTGTGCACTAAGGGTGATGTGAGGTGTGCAATGAGGGTGGTGTGAGGTGTGCAATGAGGGTGGTGTGAGGTGTGCAATGAGGGTGGTGTGAGGTGTGCAATGAGGGTGGTGTGAGGTGTGCCATGAGGGTGATGTGAGGTGTGCCATGAGGGTGGTGTGAGGTGTGCAATGAGGGTGGTGTGAGGTGTGCAATGAGGGTGGTGTAGCTGTGCCATGAGGGTGGTGTGAGGTGTGCAATGAAAATGATGTGAGGTGTGCAATGAGGGTGATGTGAGGTGTGCAATGAGGGTGGTGTGAGGTGTGCAATGATGTACCACACCCCCACATGCAGATGCCGGATAGTGCTCCGACCTGCTGCTGTCTAGCACCTGTCATCAGTGAAGACAAAACGTGCATTAGAGAATCTGAGGAAACACGCGAAAAGGGAGCTAGAGCTTTTTTTTTTTCTTTTTAGATTTCAATATATATACTGGATGTGTGAAATGTCTTCTGCACATTGCTCCTTACGCACCGAGAATTGAGTATTTGTCATGGAGTTGTAAGGCGCTGAATTTTTAATTTGTCATACATTTCAATGCAAGCGTTAGATTTCTATGGCGCGTACTGGACATGTTATAATGTATGTGCTGGGTCCCTTTTCGATCCCAAATCCTGGAATTTACGTAGATCTATATTTCTATTTGCACCTAGTTTTTAAACTTCCCCTCTAATAGTCACGTACCCAGACCACTGCGGTGAAACATTTGGTCTGGGAACGAATCTATCACTCTGGGACAGTACTTTGATCTTGCAATCAAGACATTTTCAGGTAAGTCATTAGACTCGTTACACACAAAGCCCTGTTCACCTTAAATTTAGTACTTGCTTGAATTGCAGGCCGCGTTAAGTCATAGCGCGTACGCAAGGAAAGGCCACTTTGCTAGCTTACGTCATGAGTCTAATGGGACGTTTAGGGATCGAGGCCATGTGTCCTTGTGTTCGTAAGAACTCCCACGTACGTGTAGCAGTAAACGTACAATATGATTACCGTCCCAGACGCAACTTTGAATGCACGAGGCCAGTCTCGTGCTTGGCACGCGACGAGTTGTTCTGATCGTCTGGGGACCAGACGCGGGGGACGATTGTGCCCTATGGTGGGCAGTAATTCAGATTGTTGGCATTCGTGGGAGTGTATCATGAAAAGCTCCCAATGCAGGTTAATTCTTCATACAGTTTCAGCTCTGGGCCCAAGAAACCATGGTATAGCGTCTTTCACCCATACACAGAGCGTTGACTTTTATCTTTTCTCATTGCGCATTACGCAACGTGAAAACAGTTGACCTTTATATACGTGGTAAGCATGCATGAGTATTTACCATATTTTCATCGTTGACTAATTTTCGATCAATACTTTATTGTTGGAGCTTGTTATTGATGTGTCCATGTGCTAAAGAAGATCCCATCAAAGAAATCTAGATTGGCAACATTAGACACTTTATTTAAATTATTTTCTTGTTTTTTCATAACCAAATCACTCATTGCTTACTGCAAAAGGCAGCATGGAAACTGCTTTTTGCAAAGAAATTGCCAAGTCGGGCTAGAGTAGCGAAGCAGGTGAGCCAGAAAGGCCATGCTAGTCATGAAGAGAAAGAATGCAGCTTTTATCACACACTCATGCACATCCTGCGCCTCTAGCTCTGCGAGTCTCCCTGCCTTGGAGATTTCCTTGCACAAAGTGGTTTCCAGGGGATATTGCTGCTTGATGCGGTTTCCATGGGATATTGCTGCTTGACTAGCCTTTCACTACAAGCGATGAGTGATTTGGCGCTAAAAAGAATGGTGTTTGTTGTCAACACCCTCAGCTGTAGTAATGCACAGCTCAGTGGCGTGGCTACATGGCCTGCACCCATCTCCTGCTTATATCCTCCCTCCTCACATGACCTGCTTATATCCTCCCTCCTCACATGACCTGCTTATATCCTCCCTCCACACATGACCTGCTTATATCCTCCCTCCTCACATGACCTGCTTATATCCTCCTTCCTCACATGACCTGCTTATATCCTCCCTCCTCACATGACCTGCTTATATCCTCCCTCCTCACCTGACCTGCTGATATCCTCCCTCCTCACATGACCTGCTTATATCCTCCCTCCTCACATGGCCTGCTTATATCCTCCCTCCTCACATGACCTGCTTATATCCTCCCTCCTCACCTGACCTGCTGATATCCTCCCTCCTCACATGACCTGCTTATATCCTCCCTCCCTCCTCACAATTTCAATGTACATATTTTAATCATTTCACCTCAATATGGTTGAGGAGTGGGGGGGGGGGGGGGGGACTCAGAACCTCCTAATGTAGGGATAATGTGCTATATCTAATGAATGCTTACGTCAGTAGGGTCTGGGTACTAGTCTAGGAGGGCCTATTTGGACTGCTTACCCAGGTCCCATAGGCAGACCTCATTACATCATACAATCATATGTGCATGAGTGGCTACATTGAATGCACATATCATATTGTCACTTTAGTCTTCAGATGGCTCAACGCAGCAAAGTACAAACATATCAGTGTGAACAATGTGGAAAGGCGTTTTCACGGCAGCAAAATCTGAAACGTCACATGCTCACTCACACTGGAGAGAAACCACATCAGTGTGTACAATGTGGAAAGACATTTTCACTTCAATCAAATCTGAAAACTCACATGCTCACACATACTGGAGAGAAACCACGTCAGTGTGTACAATGTGGAAAGACATTTTCACTTCAATCAAATCTGAAAATTCACATGCTCACTCATACTGGAGAGAGACCACATCAGTGTGAACAGTGTGGAAAGACATTTTCACGGCAGCATCATCTGAAAGCTCACATGCTCACTCATACTGGAGAGAGACCACATCAGTGTAAACAATGTGGAAAGACATTTTCACGGCAGCATCATCTGAAAGAGCACATGTTCACTCATACTGGAGTAAGACCACATCAGTGTGAACAATGTGGAAAGACATTTTCACGGCAGCAAAATCTGAAAGCTCACATGCTCACTCATACTGGAGAGAGACCACATCAGTGTGAACAATGTCGAAAGGTGTTTTCATGCCAAGCAAATTTGAGGTCTCATATGAACACCCATACAGACAAGAAATTGTACAAATGTTTCTGTAAAAGATCATTTAGACACCTAGGGTCATTGAAGGCCCACAGCAGGATTCATACTGGTGAGAGGTTGAGATGCAGCAATGCTGCATGTCAGAAGTCTTTCCTGTACAAGAACAGTTTGAACTATCATGTGAAATCTTGTAACAGGTAACATAGCTACATTTACTTTGCATGAAATGAAGTTTAATGTTTAAGCGTGATTAATATGTTATGACATCATCCCTCGGTTAATGGTTATGATGTATAGTCTTGACGTAGCCACACCTTTGCTATGCGTTAATATGGATTGCAGTCATACTGTCATAAATGGAGGTCAATTGGTACACGGCCCTCTGAGAGCTATGTCGGTGGTGTTTCTAATCGGATGGTGGAAAGAAGGGAAAGAAGATCTACTTCCTCTAATGCTTATAACTGATGATCTAAGGACGGCAAATGAAAGTCTACATCTTAACCAGCCCAAGATTATCTTACCATGTACATGTACCTTGCGGACAATGTAGTCTGAGCGTGACGTAGTGCTAAATGTCATTTGTATCCTGGCTCCAGATTGATACTGAAAATTACTATTTGGTGACGAAATCGTGAAAGACCAAGACGCGTCGTACCGATTGTTGTGACGTAATTTAATTAGTTTATTGCTCTAATTAGATGTAAGATAGGCGGAGCGAGAGAAAGAAAAAAAGGCGGGTCGTGAACCATGCAAGCGTGGATATTGTTGGTACAGCTTTTTTTGATTCGTATTTCCACTGGAATCTCCGTCCAGTGTTCTCCCCCGAAATGTAAGTCCGGTAACATGGTCACTAAACAAATGGCCTAACATTTTTGTTCAAATAGGTTAAGAGATTTTAGGTAACAATTTCTATGTTTTCCTACTTCAACACACACACACACACACACGCACACACACACACACACACATACACACACAGGTATGCAGTTGGACAAACTTCTTTCTGAACATAAGGTTGGCTGTAGTTACATTGTACTAGCCATCACACACACACACACACACACACACATACAGCTGCCCTTGCATAGAGCTGTGCCCACCAGTGAAGACTCACACAGATACTGCTACATGGGATCAGATCCGTACACTCCCCTCGCCCTCCTCCACGTATGGGATGCCGTGGTGATCTCCATAGCAACAGAACAAGCTCCCCCACCTCTTGTTCAACTCTTCCGTGTGGAGAACGACACACTGGACACTGCTCATGGGAGCGGCCATCTTGTCTTGTCTCCCATTGGGGTGAGCTGTGTGGAGGTGAGGGGAACAGACCACACCCCCTCATCAGAGGGGTTGGAGTACACTCTCATGGTGACCACAACACTCCCACTTTACTACCCGGGTCTGCTGGTCATTGGTCTCATCCTCTTCTTCATCGCCCCATCTCTGAGCAGGTTAGCCACTCACTCAGACCACACCCCTGGTATATTTGAACAACCATGACCACACCCCCAACCATAACCACACTCAATGCCACACCCCTACAGGAACATAGGAGTGTACTACTCAACCAGTGTTCTGCTGGGCGTGGTCATGTCACTTCTCCTGCTCCTCTTTATCTTCTACAGAATGGTCCCCAAGGCAAGGGGGTGTGGTTTAAGGGTACCATAGCAACTGTGACCACATCCTCTTCTCTTCCCTCAGTCCAGTGTCTTTGGTTGGGGAGTTCTGTTGGGTGGCTACTCTGTAGTGGCCTCTGTGTTGTATTATGGTATGCTTCACATGATGGAGCTCTTGTGGGAGTACTGGCTGTATCTAGTGGGCTATGGGGTGATCTCAGGACTGGTCACCTTTGCTGTGGTCTACCGATTGGGAGCACCAGATCCCAGGACCATGAACCTACTGCAATGGGGGGCGCAGCTTGTTGCCGTGGTGATGATCTATTCATCATTTCATCAGCTGTATTGGGTGGCTCTAACTGGAATTGGATTAGTATTGATTTCCAGTATCTTTGTTAACTTCATGTAAGGGGGTTGGGGGGGATGGTAAGGAGGTGTGGTCATGATGTACCACACCCCCACATACAGATGCTGGATATGGGATGCTCTGTGTGCTCCCATCTGCTGCTGTCTAGCACCTGTCATCAGATGCTTATCTTTCTTTAACCCTTTCAAGCAGAGGTATCCGAAGCGACGTCTGCTGACCATGGAGGTGGGTGTGGCATAGTGCGACTGTCACGTGATCTCATCCTCCCCAGGAATATGATGCTATGGGTGAGGTGGAGACAAAACGTGCATTGGAGAATCTGAGGAAACACTGCAAGAGCTCGCTGAAGAACGAAGAAATTTGGGGTACTGTTAGCAAGCTGCAAGATCCTAAGAGGTAGGCAGAGGTTGGTGTGTCCTCTGGATGCAGACGGTCTTCTTTAGAAGTCCACACTCAACCTGTACTTCAATATCCACAATCCATATATTTAATTGTTGGACGATGTCCACACTCCTTGTCACCATGTCCACACTCTAAGTCCACACTCCATGTCACCATGTCCACACTCCATGTCACCATGTCCACACTCCATGTCACCATGTCCACACTCCATGTCACCATGTCCACACTCCATGTCACCATGTCCACACTCCATGTCACCATGTCCACACTCCAGGTCACCCTCACTGGGGGCAGCTTGTATGAGAAGCTCGTCCCATTGAGCTGATCATTTATTTGTCAGATTTACAGAATTCCTGTCAGGAATGCCACACATCACGTCTGAGGAGCGAGCAGAACATGAATTCAGCTTCATTGTCGAAGAAAGTACTGATGACGAAAGTGAAACTACAAACAGCTCTGTGCCCTCCCCTAACCCCTCCCCTTTGAAGAATACAACAACAGCACAACCACCCTTTCGTCGTGATATTCATGCAACAAGGACTTAAGATAATCCTCTTATTTTTTTACATTTATCTCTGTCCAACTTGTAAACATGTACGTTAAACTTCCCCCCCCCCCCCCCCCCCCCCCAATTATATAGTAGTATATGCACACTAACAGCTCTGCACTCCAGCCTTTACTACTCAAAGGTTGCCCTGAAGTATAGATAGTTCACAGGTGACTTGTGGTCTGTAACACTAAGTTGCTGAGCTGGGGGTGTGTTGAGTTAGGGGTGAGTTTCCATCTCAGATGTAGTGAAGGTGTATAAAGCTGCCTCTTTAAGGCTGCACACATGGTTGCGCACCGACACAACACAAGTACAATCATCGTGCTGTCTTTTCATTGGTTGAAATCATATGTTCACTGTTTGGGTTTCGTTTTTATACCGCAATGAGCGTTCATTAAATCGTAAAATGGACAAACCTAGCCACAGTACTTTGAAACGTCCGCAGGAGAAGCCAAAACATAGACAAGACAAAGCTGGTCCCAAGTCTGGTGTTGGCCAAGACGCCCGAGGGAGCGAGAAGGTAACTAATGCGATGGACAAAGCGGAATATACTGGTATGGAACAAGGATTGGACCACCATGCCATCAAACATCATAAGGAGAAGAAAGTCTTCGGATTTGCCTTCGTGGTCTGCTTCTGGGGCATCTTCTGTTCTTACTTCGTGTACGGCCTTCTACAAGAGAGGATGTACGTTCTTATGCTTCGTATAGCTACTGCCACATTCAATCTCTCCCCCCCACCCCCCACCCACCCCCTTTTTCCCTCACATATGCGCGTATGTAGTGCGAAGCAAGGTTTCAACGGAGAACGCTTCCATTATTTCCTCTTCCTGGTGGCCATACAGTGTTTCGTGGATGTTATCGTTGCGTGGCTCGGTGAGCAAGGGTTTAACTAAAATCACGCCCTAATCGGAGCCCACCATCCATGTAGCCGCCAAGTACACTGGAGAACAGCTCTCTCTCAAACCGTATGGCGTCTGCGCGCTCCTCTCCTTCAGCTACGTGGGAGCAATGGTGGCCAGCAACACATCTTTAGCCTTCATCAGCTACCCAACACAAGTACGTACATGTACAAGTACGTAGTGCGGCGTTATGTGCAGTGCACGTGTGGTGCGGATACATTGCATTGGAGCACAGCCTCACCATTGACTATCTACAGGTTCTGGGCAAGTCTGCCAAGCCCATCCCTGTTCTTCTACTGGGCGTTCTGATTGGTCGGAAGCGCTACCCCCTCCTCAAGTACATGATTGTCCTCTTCATAGTGGTGGGCGTGGCCCTATTCCTGTACGACGACAACACGTCCCTGCCCACTGATGAACACACCCCCAGGCTGTTCCATGTGCTTGGCATAGGGGAGCTGTTGGTGGTAAGAGGCAGTAGGGCAGGGCATTAAATAGAAGCATAGGCTGGTGGGAAGTATCGCTACTAGACCCTTCACTTTCATTTTCCCTGCTCTATTGCTTTCTCCTTTCTCAACATTCCACAACACACACTTCTCTCCACACCTTCCCTCTATCACCCCTCCCACACACCCACTCTTCCCTCCACCCCTTCCCTCCACCACCCCTCTATCCACACCCTCCCACACCCCTCTCTCCACAGTTGGTCTCCCTCACACTGGATGGGGTCACTGCTGCTTTGCAGGACAGACTAAAAGACCATCACTCCATCAGAGCCATGCAGATGATGTTTGCTGTCAACTTCTATGCTTTAATCTACCTTACCATTGGTTGGTACTTACTATCCTGCATCCATGTGCTCCCCTCTACACTTCCTCCCTTCTACACCCTCTACACTTCTCCCTTCTACACCCTCTACACTTCCTCCCTTTCACACCCTCTTCACTTCCTCCCTTCTACACCCTCTACACTTCCTCCCTTCTACACCCTCTACACTTCCTCCCTTCTACACCCTCTACACTTCCTCCCTTCTACACCCTCTACACTTCCTCCCTTTCACACCCTCTTCACTTCCTTCTATACCCTCTACACTTCCTCCCTTCTACACCCCCTCCATCCCTCCCTGATACGCTCTCCTGCAGCCATGTTTTGTACAGGGGAGGTGTTCCTAGCCGTTTCCTTCATTCAGAGGCATCCAGAGGTGTTCTGGGACCTCCTAGCATTTGGCTGTGCTAGTGCCCTGGGACAGGTAAAGGGGCGTGGCATGGGTGGGGTTTATAGGGACATCCCTCTGACTCCTTCTTCTGTCTAGGTGTTCATCTTTGTCACCATAGCCAAGTTTGGTCCTCTGACCTGCTCCATCTTCACCACCACTCGCAAGTTCTTCACCATCCTGGGCTCTGTGCTCATCTTTGGAAACCAGCTGGACATCCATCAGTGGATGGGCGTGGTTCTGGTGTTTGTCGGACTAGGACTGGATGTGTTTCTGGGGAAAGTCCACTAGTTCCCAGACCACATCGCCAATAGCATTTTCACCTTTTTTTTGAGTATTATTTCATTTCTTTTATGTCGAAGTTACCAGGCCTGCGTGTAGTGTTTACTCCATTTAGTGCACAACACTTTTAAGATTGCTAACTGGCCAGGAGGATGGTGGTCTGGGCACTACCTCACACTGAAGGTCTCGGAGCTGGGTTGCTTCTGACAGCTGATGGGGTGGTGTTATAGACAGTAGCATTGGTTAATTTGGACTGATGAGATTACCACTTTGGGCAAGTTAGGTTGTACACGTCAAGTGACTAAAGGAAAGCTGAAAGGACAGAAATATGTCCAAGCTGTACAATGTAAAAAAAAAAAAAATTAGGTTGTACAATTGAACACAGATATCCACACACAACATTACTTATGTGCACAGGTCAGTCACATAATACAAATCACTTCTTAATACTAAATTTGATTTTATGTTCTTTGCTGGCGGGAAGACGTGCTCTAATTAGACCTTCATCCTCCTCATCGCTGCTCTCAGTCTTGAAGGACTGTGTAGCTTGGTAGCCTTTACGTACCAGTGGGGGTGGACCTGCAGTCTGATGGGCATTAGATGGAGTAGGAAGAGGGGGCAACTGGGCTTGGGTTGGAGCAGGGGTGGGACGCGAGAGAGTACTAAGGAAATGTGGGGTGGCCTGTGTCTTGCTGAAGGAGGAGGTGAGGGGATTCATGGAGAAGGAAGGTCTCACAGCTGCGGGATCATCCTCCCAGTCACCAGGAGCTGTGACATCATCACCACCCTCTCCCTCTCCCTCACACACATCATCGTCATCGGCAGGGGGTGGGGCAGGAATGTGCTCTGTTGTCACGGAAACATGGTCAGTCTCAGCAAATATATCGATGCATTGCTGCGGTGCTTTGGGTGGAGCTTTGGGTGTGGCCTTCTCCGATACACTAGACAGCATGCCAGCAGACTCAAACTTCAGACCGTACTTGGCCATCTTTGCCTTCTTCTCCGACACTCTCGCCATCTCCTCATCACTGGCCACACCCCCATCAGGACTTGTAGGTTTGCTACTTGCTGCGCCTGCTGTTTCCAGACCAATGGGCTTGAAGCCCGGGTTAGCACCACCTCGGGCCCTTTTGGCGGGAGACGGACAATTAACAAAGGAGTGGCAAGCGTCAAACTCCACCCACCTCCTTGCGAGCATCTTCTCCCTCTCTACGGCAACCTGCTTGGCAGCCATCTTCTTCTCCTTCTCCTCCTGGATGTTCCTCTGACCACCTGAGAAAGCCACACCCCGGTCACACCCCCATCACATCCACACACTTCAATGTTATTGGATGGAGATATACTTTTAGTGAATATTTGAAAACGAAAAACATACCAAATTTTCTGCTTAGTTCTTGCTGGTACAACTCCTTCAACCTCTGAAAAAAAGGACAACGTAATGGAAAGCAGAATGACCACACCCACAAGCCACACCCACCTGTCTATGATGGTGGTCATAGGAGTTGAGATGGTTGTCAAATTCGGAGTACGTTCTGTACTGCTTGTCACATGGTTCACAGTAGTATGTGCGTCTGAGGTCCGCTGTGGCATCAAATATCCTCTGCTCCTTCTCCACATGTGCCTTGTACTTCTCAATCAGATCTGGTGTGACCTCTTTCTCTATCTCCAGCTGCTTGCGCTTCTCTGTGGCGTCCTGTGCCTGCTCCAACTACAAGGTGTGATGTGTGTGTGTGTGTGTGTGTGTGGGGTGATGTGTGGGGGTGATGTGTGTGTGTGGGGGATTATGTGTGGGGGTGATGTGTGTGAATGTGTGTGTGTGCATGAGTGTGTGCATGAAGGTGCATGTTTTGACCATATGCAAGGGTGGTGTGTGTATGATTCACGTGCGCACATACTCAACAACTCGTACCAACCTCCATCTGCCAGCGCCCCAACCCCATGTTGTCGTCCTTCATCTCAAATGGCACAGGATCTCTTCGTCCTATGTTTGAAGAACTGATGTCACACACACACACACACACACAACACACACACACACACAACACACACACACACACACACACACACACACACACACACACACACACACACAACACACACACACAACACACACACACACAACACACACACACACACACACACACACACACACACACACACACACACACACACACACACACACACACACACACACACACACACACACACACACACACACACACACACACACACACACACACACACACACACACACACACACACACACACACACACACACACACCTTGTCCATTCTTTCCTAATCCAGTTCCGGTCCACCCCATCTTTGTAATGAGTCTGAATCCGATATTGTCCTAGAGCAGTGTAGAACAGAGGGACCAGGAGAGGGAGGCACCCTGCCCAGTGGCCTGGGGACCGGCGGAGGCCCCCAGGGGTGTGGTGATACTTGTGTAATGCCACGTCGTTTGTGAAAAGGCGTGTCCATATGCGGTCAGCAACGAACTCTCCCTCCCCCGGCTGCCGACCCCTCCCTTCCCGCCGCTCTCCACCTACCTGGCCTATGGGCGTGTGAAGGGACACAGTTTCTTCTGGCTCCACGCCTTCCACATATTCGTCATATCCGGCAGTATCCGATGACTACTGAATTGATGAAACAAAGTTTGGGTCGCAAAACGGTCTTTCTCACCTTGTAGCTTCTTTGTTCTCCGAATCGAGAAAAGGCAAACTTGTCTGCAGCAGCCATATTAATCTGACGTTTCTAATTACCCGCAACTCTCGTATTTTTGCTGTTGTTAGTGGATACCAATTCAGCTGATCAACAAAGCAATATGGCCAAAAGACAACTAGCTTCGTCTTCCGCTCACGTAATACTCATGCTTACCTCCGTCACCCCTCTCACCCTTCTCTCTTCGCAGCAGAAGCGTACAACTGCAGGCAGCACTATGGAGATATTACGTACGGAAGGTAAGGTGACTGGTTATTCTTCACATTCAGCACGTCATTTGAGAATCTCTACGACAAGGTTCAAATGTATTGATTGCGGAAGAAGGCCGAAAGCAACCAAACATTAGCGGGTCTTGCGAGAACGTTCTAACCGGTACAGTAGCACTGCACAGTTGCGACGTAACGTACATGCTAGCAGTGCCGAGATGGCAAAACAATCGGACAGTTATAAAACTCACCAACATTTGAACATACCCTGTGTAATATATTGTAACATTGTAATCATTATAAGTATAATCAAAATGCATCAAATAACGTTGATACGGTTCATTCTAAGTAATATCTCTGCTGACCCAGGAGTACCAAGAAAGCCATCCCTAGATGTCCCTCAAAGCCCCTCCCACGGAGTCCCTCAAGCCCCTCCCACAGAGTTACTTCTGGTGAGGGTTGGAACGTGTAGGTAAGTGTGAGGGCGTGCCACCATGCTCCGTTCACCACAGATCATCAGAAGCAGCAGTTCTGAAGTCTGGGGATGAGGAGGATGAGAGCGGGGATGAGGAGGATGAGCGGGAGCAGGAGAAGGAGGACATTGAGAGGACTCCTGAACAGATCCTCGAAGCAGCAGGTGTGGATATGGCTTCCCTGGAGGGACTGTCCTGTGATGAAAGACAATCGTGCACCTCTGGAGCTGCTTACAGAGGTAACTCATCCCCTCCTCCCTCCCTCCTTCCTTCCCTCCTCCTTCCTCCCTCCTTCCTTCCCCTCCTTCCTTCCCTCCTTCCTCCCTCCTCCTTCCCTCCTCTCCCTACAAAGTCATTCTGGTGATATACTTACAGTTCCTAAGCTGTGTGATGAGAGAGAAGTACGAAGCTGCCAGACTGTTGTGTGAGAAAGGTGAGAGCTGTGCCTCTGGAGATGAGATGCAGTGACAAGACTTCCCACAGTACTGCAGCTTGAACCAACCAATCAGTTTGCAGCTGAATATCTACCAGTTATTGTGGAACGACTGCAGATCAATATTGAACTATCCTCAGATGAAAGCGATGATAATGGCCACACCTCCTCTGATGACAGCCACACCTCCAGCAACGGGCAACCACATCACCACACTCCAGATCCAAACAAAACCACTCCCACCAAGCCACACCCTACCCACACCATTGTTAAGTTGAACACATAAATTTGCACTGAATTTAGAGTACATGAGGGGGAGGGGCTATGAATGAAGGAAATGGCGGCTGTGACAAATGATCAAAAAGGAGATGAAGCATGTTCTGTCACAGCTTCCTGTGCTACTGGTTCATGCTCGCGGCCATTCACCACCAGCGTGTACAGCAGTCCCTTCCTCTTATTGCCGGAGCTGACAGCTCTGATGTGCACAGGATGTGCCCCAAGAGAGAAGTGTGTCTCTGTTCCCTCATCAGTGAACTCTCCCTGTGGATGGGGGTGCAGAGGTCGCCACAAGAGAACATGGCATTAAATAGAAACCTACACATGTGGAGATGACCTGCCCATCATAGTAGACTTCCATTGTGTCTATGACTGGAGGGAAGATGTCAGCTGACATAGGCATGTGTTCTTGTGCTACTGACACACACACACACACACACACACACACACACACACACACACACACACACACAAATACTCTGCATTCCTAGTGCGGAGGCGTTTTAGAGTTTCAGTGACCCTGATTACATCATGCCCAGACCCGCCCATATCTTCCATTTGCAGCCGCGTTACGTACGCAGGACAACTCTGTGCTCCGTCGCATCGAGGGTCACGTGCCATGTTCTCGTGTTCTTCGCCTGCGCCTCTACAAACTTCTGCATAGATTTGTTGTCGATGCGAAGTGTGTATTGGAATATCATCCCGGAGCTGTCGATTGCAATCTCGGCGACCTTACTGCCCACATTGAAGCGTTCCGTGCCTACCAGTTTGAACAGCCAATTCTTTCTAAGTACCTGTAGTGGGGTATAAGGGCGGCGCATGCGCAGCGTCCATCGTCTCGCCTAGGGGGGCGATAATGAACGTACCTCGACCCCATCAACAGTAATGACTCGCTTCCCGCTGGTGGAACCGTGTTCGAACGTAACTGTGTGGATGCCGTCTGGCAACCGAATCTCCCACGTGCACACAAGATCCTCATTCAAGTCCAGGACCAAATCTGACATACTATACCAACTTTAATCGTTGTCAATTTAAGTGAAAATTACCATGGCAACCTTAAGTAGTAAAGTACAGACTACGTCATACACCACGTGATCATAATCACTAGCTCTCTACTACGTAGTTCGGATGGACTACGAGATACGGATTACTATCCTCGGTGCCACCTTCCTCCGTTACCAAGGGGAGGAGCACGTGATCCTGTTCGTTAGGGGGGAGGGGTAGTGGGGATATAATTTTCGGGTGGTGTACAAAAGACGCAGCCTAAATACTTACATGCTGGACGAGGCGCTCAATCACCCTCTCCACCAACAGCCTCTTCTCTCTCACTTCATCAATGGTCTCCATATCTGCCTCGTTGGCTTCCAGATACCAATCCACAAGGTCCATGCGCTTGACACCACTCTCCCCTGTTGTGTGAGAGGGGTTAAACATGGCACTTGTCACCATGGCAACCTAACCATCTGCAGAGCTCTCCTCAAGTTGCCTGAGGTGCAGTACTAGCAGGTTGGCTATCGACTTGTACTCTTCATAGGTGACCCTGATCTGTTTACCAGTGGGCACACCCACAGGTGGGGGAGGGGCCTTGGTGGGGGGAGGGGCACCTTCCATGGGTTCCCCTTCTGTGGATAGTAGCCATGGCAACAAAATTGTGCACTTACAACTATTCAGTGGTTCACCATTTACTATTCAAAGGTTATACTGGGGTGTGTTCACAATAAACCATGATTTAAAAATATACAACTCAGGTTTGAAATTGATTTATTTTGTTGAGGTAAACACTTAGATTGTAAAGTAATTACATGTATATCAAAACCCTCATAAATCAATTGATATTCAAAGTCATCTACTGCAATATTCAGGTTAGAGCCAACAGAAGTAGCACAAGATATGAATATGCAGTGAACAGGTTAACTTCAAGTTTCAAGATTTAACATCATCATTCATTTATTCAGGCTAAATATTTATTAGATAACTAATTTTCTAATAAGTCCACTATGAAATGAAGTAAAAACCACCATTTGATTTGCTATTAAAATTATGTAATAGTCAGTTATTTCAAGTCAAGGCCCAATAAAAGTCACCCCAATAGCAAATAGGAGTGATGCACCTACGAATAACTTGGACTCACCAGTCACGGTATCCGTAGCAATGCCATCAGTCAACAGGTCAGGCTCGTCAAAGTTGATGTCTGGTGTCTCCACTCTTATGATGGACTTGCTCAGCAGACGAAAAGCTTCCTTCACGTGACGAGGGTGGACCTGCCAGTCACGTGATGGTCACGTGACGGAGGCGTGGTCAACGAAGGTACCCACCTCCTCGGAGCAGTACATTCTAGCCATGGCTTCAGACAGTCGTATCATACTCTCCAGTTGCCTCACAGTGATCCGCCATGATGACTTGGTGACTCCTGTGGAGTGCGGCTGGTGGTGTGTGAAGGGGAGGTGGGCGTATCTCAGGGTGTGCGGCTCACCACAATCTCTCTGCCTCAGGCGTCTGTATTGGTCTACGATGTACTGGGCACTCTCGTCACTGATCTGGGGAGGAGGAAGTGATGTCATCATGTTAGATAACCACAAGAATGGAGCTAAGAAGTGCAGTGATGCACATTGCAAATCACCACTCCAATAAGAGCACACCCTTACATGGTCTTTACTACAAATACTGGCACTGAAAGGGGACTGATGAAACTGATACTAGGGAAGGCCGTTTTAAAACTAAATTTCACCAAACTGAAATTGTAAGTGGACAATGAATGAGTTACCTAAGGTAAGTGGTACCTGATGAGGCAGACGTCAAACAGTCTAAGAGCAAAGCACACATGCCTCCAGCTTCAATACATACCTTCGGTTTGAACTGGCGAGCAAAGAGCAAATACCTCTGTACATCTTCCTGTGGGAGTGGCAAGGAGAGGGAGGAGCATAAACAGGAAGTGGTGTGGGTGTGGCCTCACCATGGAGTACACCCTATCAATGGACTCCTGCTGCCGGCAGTGCAGATCCACTATCCTCCGCGCTATGGCATAGTCCGTCACCTAGGAGACCAGAGTGTGACCACACCCCCATACCCTATCATATGATCACCTCGTTGCAGTCATCCACCAGAATGAAGAAGAGATCGAAGCGAGACATGATGGGCGCACCCATGTTTAGGTTTTGCTGCAGGTGACCACACCCACATCACGTGCAGGTCACGCCCACCACCACGCCTCCTACCTTCAACGACTTGCTCCTGTCGTACCTCCCACCCACCTGGATTGGCTGCAGCCAGTATGGAGGTGCGAGCGTTCAGAGTGGCCTTGACCCCTGCCTTGGTGATGGAGATGGTCTGCTGCTCCATGGCCTCGTGAATAGGCCTACCTGATCCCTCTGGTCCATCTTGTCAAACTCATCTATACAGCACACACCCTGAGGGAAGGGCATATCTCATCCCCAGACCACTGTAATACCTACTGTCTTTTCATATAATCGTAGAATAAGAAAATGAACTTAATTCGCAATTTTGTGGGCTGCCCTTGACCCACCAAATCATGTTTGCTCATGCTACTGTAGCCACTGTTTAAAGGTCTGAATGCATGTCACACTTTAATCTTATGACATTATCAGACCTAATAACACTATTACATCATCACCTGCCCTCGTCCCCAGACCTGCATCATGTCATACCCAAATGCCTCAGTCCCCGGACCTACATTATCAGCCAGCATAAGGGCTCCAGCCTCAATGACAAACTCCTTGAGACTCCTCCTCCTTCACCGACAGCTGCTGTGAGCCCAGCGGCTGTGGAGACCTTACCAGATGTGTACACTGCCCGAGGGCTGAACAACTCCACCTGTCTACTAGGGAGGAGGGAGAGAGGGATGAGATAGGAGGAAGTAGATGAAGGGTAGGGAAAGGTAAGAGAAGGGTTAAGTTGCGGTTGCACCATTGTACTCACTTGAGCAGCTGGCTCTTGGCCTGTGCTCGGGTCTCCCACAATACACACATTGATGTCTCCTCTTAGCCTGGTCCTCTCAACAGTGGTCTTTGGAATGCCTCCAAACAGCATCAGAAGAACCCCTCTCTTGACCTCGTCGTTCCCTGATGACATCACATGACATCACATGACAGCACATGGGCGTGGA
>JABACO010000007.1:158845-180239 GCA_013339895.1 Ephydatia muelleri
ACCCTCGTCACGTGAAGGAAGCTTTTCGTCTGCTGAGCAAGTCCATCCTAAGAGTGGAGACACCAGACATCAACTTTGCCGAGGCCTGACCTGTTGACTGATGGCGTTGCTACGGATTACCGTGACTGGTGAGTCCAGTATTCGTAGGTGCATCACTCCTATTTGCTATTGGGGTGACTTTTATTGGGCCTTGACTGAAATAACTGACTATTACATATTTTAATAGCAAATCAAATGGTGGTTTTTACTTCATTTCATAGTGGACTTATTAGGAAAATTAGTTATCTAATAAATATTTAGCCTGAATAAATGTAAATGAATGATGATGTTAAATGCTATTGAAACTTGAAGTTTAACCTGTTAACCTGTTCACTGCATATTTCATATCTTGTGCTTACTTCTGTTGGCTCTAACCTGCAGTAGATGACTTGACTATCAATTGATTTATGAGGGTTTTGATATACATGTAATTACTTTACAATCTAAGTGTTTACCTCAACAAACTAAATCAATTTCAAACCTGAGTTGTATATTTTTAAATCATGGGTTTATTGTGGAACACACCCCAGTATAACCTTTGAATAGTAAATGGTGAACCACTGAATAGTTGTAAGTGCACAATTTTGTTGCCACTGGCTACTATCACAGAAGGGGAACCCATGGAAGGTGCCCCTCCCCCCACCAAGGCCCCCTCCCCCACCTGTGGGTGTGCCCACTGGTAAACAGATCAGGGTCACCTATGAAGAGTACAAGTCGATAGCCAACCTGCTAGTACTGCACCTCAGGCAACTTGAGGAGAGCTCTGCAGATGGTTAGGTTGCCATGGTGACAAGTGGCCATGTTTAACCCCTCTCACCAACAGGGGAGAGTGGTGTCAAGCGCATGGACCTTGTGGATTGGTATCTGGAAGCCAACGAGGCAGATATGGAGACCATTGATGAAGTGAGAGAGAAGAGGCTGTTGGTGGAGAGGGTGATTGAGCGCCTCGTCCAGCATGTAAGTATTTAGGCTGCGTCTTTTGTACACCACCCGAAAATTATATCCCACTACCCCTCCCCCCTAACGAACAGGATCACGTGCTCCTCCCCTTGGTAACGGAGGAAGGGTGGCACCGAGGATAGTAATCCGTATCTCGTAGTCCATCCGAACTACGTAGTAGAGAGCTAGTGATTATGATCACGTGGTGTATGACGTAGTCTGTACTTTACTACTTAAGGTTGCCATGGTAATTTTCACTTAAATTGACAACGATTAAAGTTGGTATAGTATGTCAGATTTGGTCCTGGACTTGAATGAGGATCTTGTGTGCACGTGGGAGATTCGGTTGCCAGACGGCATCCACACAGTTACGTTCGAACACGGTTCCACCAGCGGGAAGCGAGTCATTACTGTTGATGGGGTCGAGGTACGTTCATTATCGCCCCCCTAGGCGAGACGATGGACGCTGCGCATGCGCCGCCCTTATACCCCACTACAGGTACTTAGAAAGAATTGGCTGTTCAAACTGGTAGGCACGGAACGCTTCAATGTGGGCAGTAAGGTCGCCGAGATTGCAATCGACAGCTCCGGGATGATATTCCAATACACACTTCGCATCGACAACAAATCTATGCAGAAGTTTGTAGAGGCGCAGGCGAAGAACACGAGAACATGGCACGTGACCCTCGATGCGACGGAGCACAGAGTTGTCCTGCGTACGTAACGCGGCTGCAAATGGAAGATATGGGCGGGTCTGGGCATGATGTAATCAGGGTCACTGAAACTCTAAAACGCCTCCGCACTAGGAATGCAGAGTATTGTGTGTGTGTGTGTGTGTGTGTGTGTGTGTGTGTGTGTGTGTGTGTGTGTGTGTCAGTAGCACAAGAACACATGCCTATGTCAGCTGACATCTTCCCTCCAGTCATAGACACAATGGAAGTCTACTATGATGGGCAGGTCATCTCCACATGTGTAGGTTTTCTATTTAATGCCATGTTCTCTTGTGGTGACCTCTGCACCCCCATCCACAGGGAGAGTTCACTGATGAGGGAACAGAGACACACTTCTCTCTTGGGGCACATCCTGTGCACATCAGAGCTGTCAGCTCCGGCAATAAGAGGAAGGGACTGCTGTACACGCTGGTGGTGAATGGCCGCGAGCATGAACCAGTAGCACAGGAAGCTGTGACAGAACATGCTTCATCTCCTTTTTGATCATTTGTCACAGCCGCCATTTCCTTCATTCATAGCCCCTCCCCCTCATGTACTCTAAATTCAGTGCAAAATTTATGTGTTCAACTTAACAATGGTGTGGGTGGGTGTGGCTTGGTGTGAGTGGTTTTGTTTGGATCTGGAGTGTGGTGATGTGGTTCCCGTTGCTGGAGGTGTGGCTGTCATCAGAGGAGGTGTGGCCATTATCATCGCTTTCATCTGAGGATAGTTCAATATTGATCTGCAGTCGTTCCACAATAACTGGTAGATATTCAGCTGCAAAACTGATTGGTTGGTTCAAGCTGCAGTACTGTGGGAAGTCTTGTCCACTGCATCTCATCTCCAGAGGCACAGCTCTCACCTTTCTCACACAACAGTCTGGCAGCTTCGTACTTCTCTCTCATCACACAGCTTAGGAACTGTAAGTATATCACCAGAATGACTTGTAGGGAAGGAAGGAGGGAGGGAGGGAGGAAGGAGGGAAGGAAGGAGGGAGGAAGGAGGGAAGGAAGGAGGGAGGGAAGGAGGATGAGTTACCTCTGTAAGTAGCTCCAGAGGTGCACGATGTCTTTCATCACAGGACAGTCCCTCCAGGGAAGCCATATCCACACCTGCTGCTTCGAGGATCTGTTCAGGAGTCCTCTCAATGTCCTCCTCCTCCTCCCCGCTCTCATCCTCCTCATCCCCGCTCTCATCCTCCTCATCCCCGCTCTCATCCTCCTCATCCCCGCTCTCATCCTCCTCATCCCCGCTCTCATCCTCCTCATCCCCAGACTCTTCAGAACTGCTGCTTCCTGATGATCTGTGGGTGAACGAAGCATGGTGGCACGCCCTCACACTTACCTACACGTTCCAACCCTCCACCAGAAGTAACTCTGTGGGAGGGGCTCTGAGGGACTCCGTGGGAGGGGCTTTGAGGGACATCTAGGGATGGCTTTCTTGGTACTCCTGTGTCAGCAGAGATATTACTTAGAATGAACCGTATCAACGTTATTTGATGCATTTTGATTTATACTTATAATGATTACAATGTTACAATATATGGGACAGTTTCCGCGAAAATTGCCCCACGGTTACAATGTTATAAAAATGCATCGCGTTTGAATCGCTATAACTTCCCAACGGATAACGCTATCGACTTCCTATTTTCAACACTTCATTCTACACCATTTCACTATGAAGTGTTGAAAATAGGAAGTCGATAGCGTTATCCGTTGGGAAGTTATAGCGATTCAAACGCGATGCATTTTTATAACATTGTAACCGTGGGGCAATTTTCGCGGAAACTGTCCCATATATTGTATGTATGGGTATGTTCAAATGTCGGTGATTTTTATAACTCTCCGATTGTTGTGCCATATCGGCACTGCTAGCATGTACGTTACGTCGCAACTGTGCAGTGCTACTGTACCGGTTAGAACGTTCTCGCAAGACCCGCTAATGTTTGGTTGCTTTCGGCCTTCTTCCGCAATCAATACATTTGAACCTTGTCGTAGAGATTCTCAAATGACGTGCTGAATGTGACGAATAACCAGTCGCCTTACCTTCCGTACGTAATATCTCCATAGTGCTGCCTGCAGTTGTACGCTTCTGCTGCGGAGAGAGAAGGGTGAGAGGGGTGACGGAGGTAAGCACGAGTATTACGTGAGCGGAAGACGAAGCTAGTTGTCTTTTGGCCATATTGCTTTGTTGATCAGCTGAATTGGTATCCACTAACAACAGCAAAAATACGAGAGTTGCGGGTAATTAGAAACGTTAGATTAATATGGCTGCTGCAGACAAGTTTGCTTTTTCTCGATTCGGAGAACAAAGAAGCTACAAGGTGAGAAAGACCGTTTTGCGACCCAAACTTTGTTTCATCAATTCAGTAGTCATCGGATACTGCCGGATATGACGAATATGTGGAAGGCGTGGAGCCAGAAGAAACTGTGTCCCTTCACACGCCCATAGGCCAGGTAGGTGGAGAGCGGCGGGAAGGGAGGGGTCGGCAGCCGGGGGAGGGAGAGTTCGTTGCTGACCGCATATGGACACGCCTTTTCACAAACGACGTGGCATTACACAAGTATCACCACACCCCTGGGGGCCTCCGCCGGTCCCCAGGCCACTGGGCAGGGTGCCTCCCTCTCCTGGTCCCTCTGTTCTACACTGCTCTAGGACAATATCGGATTCAGACTCATTACAAAGATGGGGTGGACCGGAACTGGATTAGGAAAGAATGGACAAGGTGTGTGTGTGTGTGTGTGGTGTGTGGGGTGTGTGTGTGTGGTGTGTGTGTGTGTGTTGTGTGTGTGTGTGTGGTGTGTTGTGTGTGTGTGTGTGTGTGTTGTGGTGTGTGTGTGTGTGTGTGTGTTGTGTGTGTTGTTGTGTGTGTCTGTGTGTGTTGTGTGTGTGTGTGTGTTGTGTGTGTGTGTGTTGTGTGTGTGTGTGTGTGTGTGTGTGTGTGTGTTGTGTGTGTGTGTGTGTGTTGTGTGTGTGTGTTGTGTGTGTGTGTGTGTTGTGTGTGTGTGTGTGTGTGTGACATCAGTTCTTCAAACATAGGACGAAGAGATCCTGTGCCATTTGAGATGAAGGACGACAACATGGGGTTGGGGCGCTGGCAGATGGAGGTTGGTACGAGTTGTTGAGTATGTGCGCACGTGAATCATACACACACCACCCTTGCATATGGTCAAAACATGCACCTTCATGCACACACTCATGCACACACACACATTCACACACATCACCCCCACACATAATCCCCCACACACACACATCACCCCCACACATCACCCCACCACACACACACACACACACACATCACACCTTGTAGTGGAGCAGGCACAGGACGCCACAGAGAAGCGCAAGCAGCTGGAGATAGAGAAAGAGGTCACACCAGATCTGATTGAGAAGTACAAGGCACATGTGGAGAAGGAGCAGAGGATATTTGATGCCACAGCGGACCTCAGACGCACATACTACTGTGAACCATGTGACAAGCAGTACAGAACGTACTCCGAATTTGACAACCATCTCAACTCCTATGACCACC
The DNA here is from genome assembly GCA_013339895.1 of Ephydatia muelleri. NCBI lineage: Eukaryota > Metazoa > Porifera > Demospongiae > Spongillida > Spongillidae > Ephydatia > Ephydatia muelleri. The sequence continues at coordinate 164,066 of JABACO010000007.1, forward strand.
ATCATAGACAGGTGGGTGTGGCTTGTGGGTGTGGTCATTCTGCTTTCCATTACGTTGTCCTTTTTTTCAGAGGTTGAAGGAGTTGTACCAGCAAGAACTAAGCAGAAAATTTGGTATGTTTTTCGTTTTCAAATATTCACTAAAAGTATATCTCCATCCAATAACATTGAAGTGTGTGGATGTGATGGGGGTGTGACCGGGGTGTGGCTTTCTCAGGTGGTCAGAGGAACATCCAGGAGGAGAAGGAGAAGAAGATGGCTGCCAAGCAGGTTGCCGTAGAGAGGGAGAAGATGCTCGCAAGGAGGTGGGTGGAGTTTGACGCTTGCCACTCCTTTGTTAATTGTCCGTCTCCCGCCAAAAGGGCCCGAGGTGGTGCTAAACCCGGGCTTCAAGCCCATTGGTCTGGAAACAGCAGGCGCAGCAAGTAGCAAACCTACAAGTCCTGATGGGGGTGTGGCCAGTGATGAGGAGATGGCGAGAGTGTCGGAGAAGAAGGCAAAGATGGCCAAGTACGGTCTGAAGTTTGAGTCTGCTGGCATGCTGTCTAGTGTATCGGAGAAGGCCACACCCAAAGCTCCACCCAAAGCACCGCAGCAATGCATCGATATATTTGCTGAGACTGACCATGTTTCCGTGACAACAGAGCACATTCCTGCCCCACCCCCTGCCGATGACGATGATGTGTGTGAGGGAGAGGGAGAGGGTGGTGATGATGTCACAGCTCCTGGTGACTGGGAGGATGATCCCGCAGCTGTGAGACCTTCCTTCTCCATGAATCCCCTCACCTCCTCCTTCAGCAAGACACAGGCCACCCCACATTTCCTTAGTACTCTCTCGCGTCCCACCCCTGCTCCAACCCAAGCCCAGTTGCCCCCCTCTTCCTACTCCATCTAATGCCCATCAGACTGCAGGTCCACCCCCACTGGTACGTAAAGGCTACCAAGCTACACAGTCCTTCAAGACTGAGAGCAGCGATGAGGAGGATGAAGGTCTAATTAGAGCACGTCTTCCCGCCAGCAAAGAACATAAAATCAAATTTAGTATTAAGAAGTGATTTGTATTATGTGACTGACCTGTGCACATAAGTAATGTTGTGTGTGGATATCTGTGTTCAATTGTACAACCTAATTTTTTTTTTTTTTACATTGTACAGCTTGGACATATTTCTGTCCTTTCAGCTTTCCTTTAGTCACTTGACGTGTACAACCTAACTTGCCCAAAGTGGTAATCTCATCAGTCCAAATTAACCAATGCTACTGTCTATAACACCACCCCATCAGCTGTCAGAAGCAACCCAGCTCCGAGACCTTCAGTGTGAGGTAGTGCCCAGACCACCATCCTCCTGGCCAGTTAGCAATCTTAAAGTGTTGTGCACTAAATGGAGTAAACACTACACGCAGGCCTGGTAACTTCGACATAAAAGAAATGAAATAATACTCAAAAAAAAGGTGAAAATGCTATTGGCGATGTGGTCTGGGAACTAGTGGACTTTCCCCAGAAACACATCCAGTCCTAGTCCGACAAACACCAGAACCACGCCCATCCACTGATGGATGTCCAGCTGGTTTCCAAAGATGAGCACAGAGCCCAGGATGGTGAAGAACTTGCGAGTGGTGGTGAAGATGGAGCAGGTCAGAGGACCAAACTTGGCTATGGTGACAAAGATGAACACCTAGACAGAAGAAGGAGTCAGAGGGATGTCCCTATAAACCCCACCCATGCCACGCCCCTTTACCTGTCCCAGGGCACTAGCACAGCCAAATGCTAGGAGGTCCCAGAACACCTCTGGATGCCTCTGAATGAAGGAAACGGCTAGGAACACCTCCCCTGTACAAAACATGGCTGCAGGAGAGCGTATCAGGGAGGGATGGAGGGGTGTAGAAGGGAGGAAGTGTAGAGGGTATAGAAGGAAGTGAAGAGGGTGTGAAAGGGAGGAAGTGTAGAGGGTGTAGAAGGGAGGAAGTGTAGAGGGTGTAGAAGGGAGGAAGTGTAGAGGGTGTAGAAGGGAGGAAGTGAAGAGGGTGTGAAAGGGAGGAAGTGTAGAGGGTGTAGAAGGGAGAAGTGTAGAGGGTGTAGAAGGGAGGAAGTGTAGAGGGGAGCACATGGATGCAGGATAGTAAGTACCAACCAATGGTAAGGTAGATTAAAGCATAGAAGTTGACAGCAAACATCATCTGCATGGCTCTGATGGAGTGATGGTCTTTTAGTCTGTCCTGCAAAGCAGCAGTGACCCCATCCAGTGTGAGGGAGACCAACTGTGGAGAGAGGGGTGTGGGAGGGTGTGGATAGAGGGGTGGTGGAGGGAAGGGGTGGAGGGAAGAGTGGGTGTGTGGGAGGGGTGATAGAGGGAAGGTGTGGAGAGAAGTGTGTGTTGTGGAATGTTGAGAAAGGAGAAAGCAATAGAGCAGGGAAAATGAAAGTGAAGGGTCTAGTAGCGATACTTCCCACCAGCCTATGCTTCTATTTAATGCCCTGCCCTACTGCCTCTTACCACCAACAGCTCCCCTATGCCAAGCACATGGAACAGCCTGGGGGTGTGTTCATCAGTGGGCAGGGACGTGTTGTCGTCGTACAGGAATAGGGCCACGCCCACCACTATGAAGAGGACAATCATGTACTTGAGGAGGGGGTAGCGCTTCCGACCAATCAGAACGCCCAGTAGAAGAACAGGGATGGGCTTGGCAGACTTGCCCAGAACCTGTAGATAGTCAATGGTGAGGCTGTGCTCCAATGCAATGTATCCGCACCACACGTGCACTGCACATAACGCCGCACTACGTACTTGTACATGTACGTACTTGTGTTGGGTAGCTGATGAAGGCTAAAGATGTGTTGCTGGCCACCATTGCTCCCACGTAGCTGAAGGAGAGGAGCGCGCAGACGCCATACGGTTTGAGAGAGAGCTGTTCTCCAGTGTACTTGGCGGCTACATGGATGGTGGGCTCCGATTAGGGCGTGATTTTAGTTAAACCCTTGCTCACCGAGCCACGCAACGATAACATCCACGAAACACTGTATGGCCACCAGGAAGAGGAAATAATGGAAGCGTTCTCCGTTGAAACCTTGCTTCGCACTACATACGCGCATATGTGAGGGAAAAAGGGGGTGGGTGGGGGGTGGGGGGGAGAGATTGAATGTGGCAGTAGCTATACGAAGCATAAGAACGTACATCCTCTCTTGTAGAAGGCCGTACACGAAGTAAGAACAGAAGATGCCCCAGAAGCAGACCACGAAGGCAAATCCGAAGACTTTCTTCTCCTTATGATGTTTGATGGCATGGTGGTCCAATCCTTGTTCCATACCAGTATATTCCGCTTTGTCCATCGCATTAGTTACCTTCTCGCTCCCTCGGGCGTCTTGGCCAACACCAGACTTGGGACCAGCTTTGTCTTGTCTATGTTTTGGCTTCTCCTGCGGACGTTTCAAAGTACTGTGGCTAGGTTTGTCCATTTTACGATTTAATGAACGCTCATTGCGGTATAAAAACGAAACCCAAACAGTGAACATATGATTTCAACCAATGAAAAGACAGCACGATGATTGTACTTGTGTTGTGTCGGTGCGCAACCATGTGTGCAGCCTTAAAGAGGCAGCTTTATACACCTTCACTACATCTGAGATGGAAACTCACCCCTAACTCAACACACCCCCAGCTCAGCAACTTAGTGTTACAGACCACAAGTCACCTGTGAACTATCTATACTTCAGGGCAACCTTTGAGTAGTAAAGGCTGGAGTGCAGAGCTGTTAGTGTGCATATACTACTATATAATTGGGGGGGGGGGGGGGGGGGGGGAAGTTTAACGTACATGTTTACAAGTTGGACAGAGATAAATGTAAAAAAATAAGAGGATTATCTTAAGTCCTTGTTGCATGAATATCACGACGAAAGGGTGGTTGTGCTGTTGTTGTATTCTTCAAAGGGGAGGGGTTAGGGGAGGGCACAGAGCTGTTTGTAGTTTCACTTTCGTCATCAGTACTTTCTTCGACAATGAAGCTGAATTCATGTTCTGCTCGCTCCTCAGACGTGATGTGTGGCATTCCTGACAGGAATTCTGTAAATCTGACAAATAAATGATCAGCTCAATGGGACGAGCTTCTCATACAAGCTGCCCCCAGTGAGGGTGACCTGGAGTGTGGACATGGTGACATGGAGTGTGGACATGGTGACATGGAGTGTGGACATGGTGACATGGAGTGTGGACATGGTGACATGGAGTGTGGACATGGTGACATGGAGTGTGGACATGGTGACATGGAGTGTGGACTTAGAGTGTGGACATGGTGACAAGGAGTGTGGACATCGTCCAACAATTAAATATATGGATTGTGGATATTGAAGTACAGGTTGAGTGTGGACTTCTAAAGAAGACCATCTGCATCCAGAGGACACACCAACCTCTGCCTACCTCTTAGGATCTTGCAGCTTGCTAACAGTACCCCAAATTTCTTCGTTCTTCAGCGAGCTCTTGCAGTGTTTCCTCAGATTCTCCAATGCACGTTTTGTCTCCACCTCACCCATAGCATCATATTCCTGGGGAGGATGAGATCACGTGACAGTCGCACTATGCCACACCCACCTCCATGGTCAGCAGACGTCGCTTCGGATACCTCTGCTTGAAAGGGTTAAAGAAAGATAAGCATCTGATGACAGGTGCTAGACAGCAGCAGATGGGAGCACACAGAGCATCCCATATCCAGCATCTGTATGTGGGGGTGTGGTACATCATGACCACACCTCCTTACCATCCCCCCCAACCCCCTTACATGAAGTTAACAAAGATACTGGAAATCAATACTAATCCAATTCCAGTTAGAGCCACCCAATACAGCTGATGAAATGATGAATAGATCATCACCACGGCAACAAGCTGCGCCCCCCATTGCAGTAGGTTCATGGTCCTGGGATCTGGTGCTCCCAATCGGTAGACCACAGCAAAGGTGACCAGTCCTGAGATCACCCCATAGCCCACTAGATACAGCCAGTACTCCCACAAGAGCTCCATCATGTGAAGCATACCATAATACAACACAGAGGCCACTACAGAGTAGCCACCCAACAGAACTCCCCAACCAAAGACACTGGACTGAGGGAAGAGAAGAGGATGTGGTCACAGTTGCTATGGTACCCTTAAACCACACCCCCTTGCCTTGGGGACCATTCTGTAGAAGATAAAGAGGAGCAGGAGAAGTGACATGACCACGCCCAGCAGAACACTGGTTGAGTAGTACACTCCTATGTTCCTGTAGGGGTGTGGCATTGAGTGTGGTTATGGTTGGGGGTGTGGTCATGGTTGTTCAAATATACCAGGGGTGTGGTCTGGGTGAGTGGCTAACCTGCTCAGAGATGGGGCGATGAAGAAGAGGATGAGACCAATGACCAGCAGACCCGGGTAGTAAAGTGGGAGTGTTGTGGTCACCATGAGAGTGTACTCCAACCCCTCTGATGAGGGGGTGTGGTCTGTTCCCCTCACCTCCACACAGCTCACCCCAATGGGAGACAAGACAAGATGGCCGCTCCCATGAGCAGTGTCCAGTGTGTCGTTCTCCACACGGAAGAGTTGAACAAGAGGTGGGGGAGCTTGTTCTGTTGCTATGGAGATCACCACGGCATCCCATACGTGGAGGAGGGCGAGGGGAGTGTACGGATCTGATCCCATGTAGCAGTATCTGTGTGAGTCTTCACTGGTGGGCACAGCTCTATGCAAGGGCAGCTGTATGTGTGTGTGTGTGTGTGTGTGTGTGTGATGGCTAGTACAATGTAACTACAGCCAACCTTATGTTCAGAAAGAAGTTTGTCCAACTGCATACCTGTGTGTGTATGTGTGTGTGTGTGTGTGCGTGTGTGTGTGTGTGTGTGTTGAAGTAGGAAAACATAGAAATTGTTACCTAAAATCTCTTAACCTATTTGAACAAAAATGTTAGGCCATTTGTTTAGTGACCATGTTACCGGACTTACATTTCGGGGGAGAACACTGGACGGAGATTCCAGTGGAAATACGAATCAAAAAAAGCTGTACCAATAATATCCACGCTTGCATGGTTCACGACCCGCCTTTTTTTCTTTCTCTCGCTCCGCCTATCTTACATCTAATTAGAGCAATAAACTAATTAAATTACGTCACAACAATCGGTACGACGGGTCTTGGTCTTTCACGATTTCGTCACCAAATAGTAATTTTCAGTATCAATCTGGAGCCAGGATACAAATGACATTTAGCACTACGTCACGCTCAGACTACATTGTCCGCAAGGTACATGTACATGTACATGGTAAGATAATCTTGGGCTGGTTAAGATGTAGACTTTCATTTGCCGTCCTTAGATCATCGTTATATGCATTAGAGGAAGTAGATCTTCTTTCCCTTCTTTCCACCATCCGATTAGAAACACCACCGACATAGCACTCAGAGGGCCGTGTACCAATTGACCTCCATTTATGACAGTATGACTGCAATCCATATTAACGCATAGCAAAGGTGTGGCTACGTCAAGACTATACATCATAACATTAACCGAGGCATGATGTCATAACATATTAATCACGCTTAAACATTAAACTTCATTTCATGCAAAGTAAATGTAGCTATGTTACCTGTTACAAGATTTCACATGATAGTTTAAAACTGTTCTTGTACAGGAAAGACTTCTGACATGCAGCATTGCTGCATCTCAACCTCTCACCAGTATGAATCCTGCTGTGGGCCTTCAATGACCCTAGGTGTCTAAATGATCTTTTACAGAAACATTTGTACAATTTCTTGTCTGTATGGGTGTTCATATGTGACCTCAAATATGACTGGCATGAAAACGCCTTTCCACATTGTTCACACTGATGTGGTCTCTCTCCAGTATGAGTGAGTATGTGACATTTCAGCTTTTGCTGCCGTGAAAATGTCTTTCCACATTGTTGACACTGATGTGGTCTCTCTCCAGTATGAGTGAACATGTGCTCTTTCAGATGATGCTGCCGTGAAAATGTCTTTCCACATTGTTTACACTGATGTGGTCTCTCTCCAGTATGAGTGAGCATGTGAGCTTTCAGATGTTGCTGCCGTGAAAATGTCTTTCCACATTGTTCACACTGATGTGGTCTCTCTCCAGCATGTGTGAGTATGTGAGTTTTCAGATTTGATTGAAGTGAAAATGTCTTTCCACATTGTTCACACTGATGTGGTCTCTCTCCAGTATGTGTGAGTATGTGAGTTTTCAGATTTGATTGAAGTGAAAATGTCTTTCCACATTGTACACACTGATGTGGTTTCTCTCCAGTATGAGTGAGCATGTGACGTTTCAGATTTTGCTGCCGTGAAAACGCCTTTCCACATTGTTCACACTGATATGTTTGTACTTCTTTGCTGCGTTGAGCCATCTGAAGACTAAAGTGACAATATGATATGTGCATTCAATGTAGCCACTCATGCACATAAGATTGTACCTGCTGTAATGCAGGTCTACCTATGGGACCTGGGTAAGCAGTCCAAATAGGCCCTCCTAGACTAGTACCCAGACCCTACTGACGTAAGCATTCATTAGATATAGCACATTATCCCTACATTAGGAGGTTCTGAGTCCCCCCCCCCCCCCCACTCCTCAACCATATTGAGGTGAAATGATTAAAATATGTACATTGAAATTGTGAGGAGGGATGGAGGATATAAGCAGGTCATGTGAGGAGGGAGGATATAAGCAGGTCATGTGAGGAGGGAGGATATCAGCAGGTCAGGTGAGGAGGGAGGATATAAGTAGGTCATGTGAGGAGGGAGGATATAAGCAGGTCATGTGAGAAGGGAGGATATAAGCAGGTCATGTGAGGAGGGAGGATATCAGCAGGTCAGGTGAGGAGGGAGGATATAAGCAGGTCATGTGAGGAGGGAGGATATAAGCAGGTCATGTGAGGAAGGAGGATATAAGCAGGTCATGTGAGGAGGGAGGATATAAGCAGGTCATGTGGGGAGGGAGGATATAAGCAGGTCATGTGAGGAGGGAGGATATAAGCAGGTCATGTGAGGAGGGAGGATATCAGCAGGTCAGGTGAGGAGGGAGGATATAAGCAGGTCATGTGAGGAGGGAGGATATAAGCAGGTCATGTGAGGAAGGAGGATATAAGCTGGTCATGTGTGGAGGGAGGATATAAGCAGGTCATGTGAGGAGGGAGGATATAAGCAGGTCATGTGAGGAGGGAGGATATAAGCAGGAGATGGGTGCAGGCCATGTAGCCACGCCACTGAGCTGTGCATTACTACAGCTGAGGGTGTTGACAACAAACACCATTCTTTTTAGCGCCAAATCACTCATCGCTTGTAGTGAAAGGCTAGTCAAGCAGCAATATCCCATGGAAACCGCGTCAAGCAGCAATATCCCCTGGAAACCACTTTGTGCAAGGAAATCTCCAAGGCAGGGAGACTCGCAGAGCTAGAGGCGCAGGATGTGCATGAGTGTGTGATAAAAGCTGCATTCTTTCTCTTCATGACCAGCATGGCCTTTCTGGCTCACCTGCTTCGCTACTCTAGCCCGACTTGGCAATTTCTTTGCAAAAAGCAGTTTCCATGCTGCCTTTTGCAGTAAGCAATGAGTGATTTGGTTATGAAAAAACAAGAAAATAATTTAAATAACGTGTCTAATGTTGCCAATCTAGATTTCTTTGATGGGATCTTCTTTAGCACATGGACACATCAATAACAAGCTCCAACAATAAAGTATTGATCGAAAATTAGTCAACGATGAAAATATGGTAAATACTCATGCATGCTTACCACGTATATAAAGGTCAACTGTTTTCACGTTGCGTAATGCGCAATGAGAAAAGATAAAAGTCAACGCTCTGTGTATGGGTGAAAGACGCTATAACCATGGTTTCTTGGGCCCAGAGCTGAAACTGTATGAAGAATTAACCTGCATTGGGAGCTTTTCATGATACACTCCCACGAATGCCAACAATCTGAATTACTGCCCACCATAGGGCACAATCGTCCCCCGCGTCTGGTCCCCAGACGATCAGAACAACTCGTCGCGTGCCAAGCACGAGACTGGCCTCGTGCATTCAAAGTTGCGTCTGGGAGGGTAATCATATTGTACGTTTACTGCTACACGTACGTGGGAGTTCTTACGAACACAAGGACACATGGCCTCGATCCCTAAACGTCCCATTAGACTCATGACGTAAGCTAGCAAAGTGGCCTTTCCTTGCGTACGCGCTATGACTTAACGCGGCCTGCACTTCAAGCAAGTACTAAATTTAAGGTGAACAGGGCTTTGTGTGTAACGAGTCTAATGACTTACCTGAAAATGTCTTGATTGCAAGATCCAAGTACTGTCCCAGAGTGATAGATTCGTTCCCAGACCAAATGTTTCACCGCAGTGGTGATGTAATTCGTCCACTGTTGTGAAAGAACGGGTCTGGGTACGTGACTATTAGAGCTGAAATCTGAGGGACAGTTTAAAAACTCGGTGCAAATAGAAATCTACGTAAATTCCAGGATTCGATGTGTATATGGGATCGAAAAGGGACCTAGTGCATACATTATAGTACGCGTCATAGAAATCTAACGCTTGCATTGAAATGTAATTTATCGCCTTACAACTCCATGACAATTACTCAATTCTCAGTGCGTAAGGAGCAATGTAGAGGACATTTCACACTTCCAGAATATATATTGAAATCTAGAAAAAACTTGCGTTAGCTCCCTTTTCGCGGAAACGATGTATTTCAATCCATTAGAACCGAAATTCAGTTAAGAGGGGAAAGGTACCCGATATAAATGAACTGTATTTTGTCGATGTGTATTCAAGATTGGGGGAGGGGAATCAGTACACTCCTATTCCCTCGATGAATTGCACGTGACCCAGATTGAAGTCACCTTTTATAGATTCGCACGGACAATTGGAACAGTCATGCACATGTGTCTTTGCTCCCCCTCCCCCCCCCCCTCCCATACCGCACTGCTGACTGGTTTTGATGATGAATAGTGAGGATTGCAATCCACAAATGTATATCTTTGTGTGTACATGCATGTGTGTATGTGTGTGTATGTGTGCGTGTGTGTGCGTATGTGTGTGTGTGTATATGTGTGTGTGTGTGTGTGCGTATGTGTGTGTGTGTATATGTATGTGTGTGTGTGTATATGTATGTGTGTGTGTGTGTGTGTGTGTGTGTGTGTGTGTGTGTGTGTGGATGCCATTGACTAGAGGAATTGGGCATCAATAATAGCTTCAGAAAGACTTCCTTTATTGCCATCAAATGAGGGGCACATAAGATGAAAGCTGTTATTGAATAATCCAACTTGGATATAGGCGACATGGGATGAGTTTTAAATGGAGTGATGGAGAAGGATACATTGAATTAATATGAGTATTGACTGGCCCTTAATGAATGGCAAGGTATTGACTGACCTTTAAGTTTAGTTGTGTTTACCTGGTGAATTGAAGAAGTCTGATGCCCACACATTTGTACACTAGTATCTTAAGACGCATAATTGGATCAAACAACACACTACAATATTCATGAGACAGTAAAATATTACGTTTCTTAGTTGAGTGCCAAAATCCATGTACAAATGTTTGGATTGTTTGCAGACAGCTCTATAGTAGATTAATGAGAGACTGTTTCAAAAAAGGATGGTATAAATGATTCTGAATTTGTCCAGTATCTAACCATGAATGCTGCAATAGGGAACGAAGGTATAGCTCACTGCTCAGTGGATCAAGAGGATACATGAATATACTTAGATCTGATATTCATGTATATACATTCAAATTGTTTTCTTAAGATGAAACATATGGCATTCCACTACAGCTTCAATCAGTATGAGTTCAGTATTGTGAAAGTGACCCAAGGCTATAAGTCACTGTTGGACAGTTTCACCAACATAGGTGCGAGCAAGAGTTCACGTGATGGGACCAGTAGCCAGAGGCCTTGGACCCATTGCTGATGATGCCTGCCTGTCAGGACAAGCAGCTGACATTATCCGTCGTCCCTGTACCGGATACGACCTGTACACAGATGCTGATTTTTGCCTCATCAGTTGTATGGTTGCTGGAGCAGACTGTGTTCTCAGCCGTCGATTGATCGGTTTGGGGACATCAAATGGATCTGCAGCAAAAGACCAGCAATTTATACGCTTGATAATATTTCTACCTATACTCGGCTATAGAGCACTTTACCCGTGTAGTCAAACACTGATGATTTTTCTCGCAATTCGGGTGTGTTCTTACGATATCCATCAGGACCGTTGTAGCCGTCGATAGCAGGGAGAGTGGGTACAGTCAAATGTCCTCCATACAGCTTTCTGCTGTAGCCTGTACGTGTAAGAACAGGCCAGTAGTCTTGGGTGGATGATCTTCTTTCCACATACCTGCTCCTTTTTTGCTTACGTCTTTGAGGTAAGTAATGGCTTCGCTACTCCTTACGAAGTGATCGAATACCTTTCCCATCATGGAATCCGATTCCGCTGCTTTTTGTGGGTCCTCCAAGTGGACAATTTGTATGGGCGTGTTTATGTGTGGATAATGATGTGTGTGTGTGTGTGTGTGCGTGTGGTGTGTGTGTGCGTGTGTGTGTGTGTGTGTGTGTGGTGTGTGTGTGCCGTAGTGCGCAATAAATTATGTGAGGTGTGGCACGTATCAGCCACACCTCTCGTGGTACTTACTTCCGCGATCTCCTTTACAGTCTTCGGGAGACCACGCCTCCTTAGGTAGGACTGGTTAGCAGGGTCCCTCAGCGCATTGTATTGCGGAATGCCTATGTTCAGGCTTGGGTTGCTGCGCTTCGTATCCTCGTTCGCCAAGCGGCTCAATACAACTCCATCGAGCACAAACCCTAGTTCCCGCTCTTTTAGCTTGTCGGGGCTCTCATACGAGAAGCGTCTTGTCCGCGGGAATCCCGCGCTTTGCGATCGTTGTCTTTTTTTGGCCAAAGACGACATTAGTTGCAACTAGCGAAGAGGGCGGGGCTGAATGGAATAATTTCACGTGCAGAATTAGAATAATTACTTCAACCCTTCTCACTTCAATATTTTAGCGGTCCGGGATGCGGTGCAATCCTTCGCTCCTCTTCGTCATCCAAGTCGCGTACTCCTCTGTGGGTGTGGTGGTTGGCATCATCGTGTGCATTGCCTTCCTGGACAAGACCTTCGGAAATACGCACGCCGCTGCCTGGGGCGGTGCCTCGGGCGTACTGGCCTTCCTGAACCTTGTGCTCTACGTGTACGTGTACTTGACTAGAGAGAAGAGGATCCGCCCCCTCAACTCCAACGTGCTCGTGGCCTTCGCTTTGGAGGGTGCCGTTGCTACGGGAGCCGGCTTGGGCGGCTTCGTGTGTTACCTAGGCCTGGGGATTGATGACAGTATCCACCATCACGGTAAGGGGCACGTGCTCGCGCGTGTTTGTGCTCTAAACGCCTGACAACATGTCTACTCCCTTCTGTTGACAGAACCTTCGCTCGTGAAGAGCTGGTACGTAGCCAGTGTGTGGGGCTTCATGACGCTGAAGTGGGGCCTGAGCACTTTCTTCTTCGCCACACGCAAGCTAAGGCAGGTTCCTACAAACAGCAGCTACACCACCATCACAAATTATTAATAATGAATATTGTGTGACCATGCCACGCTAGCTCACGGTTATTTAACTATTTAACAATCAATACCGGCACTATAATACCATCTGTGTGATTGACTGTTTTTTAAAAGATACAAGAAAACACCACACACAAGGGCCTCAAGTGGGCGTGGCTTGTGCACGTGATAAAAGTATGAGTACAGACACATATAGGGTGCAAGGCCATCACTGGTCTGAGTTAGATCCTTGGTGACGCTTGATGTACAAATCCAACAATTTGATCTGGGGAGGAGGAATGTGGAATCAGGTCACATGACATCACATGCTACCTGAGATGATGTGAGCTTGGAGAGGTATTCTCTGATTTTCTCTCCAACCACTGCATGAATGGCTACCAAACAGAAGACACTGGTCTTTCTCACACTACTCTCTGTGTGGCAGTATCCCCTGACAACAGAGGGAACCAGAGCTGACAGGTGTTGACTGAGAAACTCATCTTTGGACAAAGCTACCACCTGATAGGAAGAAGAGGCACATCTGAGGCTCTGTCCTCCAGGAAGGGCCACACCCACATCCTCTCACCTTGGTAAGGAATTTGATCACCCCTAGCAACATGGGGTACTTCTCTTTGGCAGCCATGGGGATAAGAAGCAGGAGTGTGCTCTCATTAGGGAGTGCAGGTGCCAAGAGGGAGAATATGTCCTCTGCTGCCTGACTTACCTGTGGGAGGGGGGAAGAGGGGAGTGGTCTGTTCCCATGGTTACAAAAGGAGTACTTACACTGGTGTCATTGTCAGCAAAGCTTTTGACAACCTTCAAAGTAAGAGGCTCAGAGAACTCGCCTGTCATCTTGTTGCTGGTCTTCAGGATCTCTCTGACCACTCTCAGGGCCATGGTCCTGGTGGGAGGTTCCTCGTCGTCAAGGAGACCAAGAAGTGCCCTCATGGTGGCAGCCATGTTCTTCTCCCAGTTGCACTTGTTAGGATACTCCCTGGAGAAGGTGAGGAGGGACTGCAAGGCCAGTCCTCTGAGCTTGGAACTGAAAGGGGAGGAGCGGTGGGTGGGTGAGAGCGATGTCATAACCACACCCACCTGGAGGCAGTGGCCAGCTCCATCACTATGAGGTCCACCTCATCACGATCACCTGATGTTGGGGGGGCTGTGCTCGAGGGAGGCAGTCCTGTAACCAATAACAACACATCATAGCAACAAAAGTGATAACTATCATATGTACGAAGCACACAGAGGGTTAAGTGTGGAGAGGGAGGGAAGAGGGTTAAGTGTGGAGAGGGAGGAAAGAGGGTTAAGTGTGGAGAGGGAGGGAAGAGGGTTAAGTGTGGAGAGGGAGGGGTGTTGATAGTTTAGTCAATTCAATCACATCCCATGTGCCAAAAGAGGTCACATAGTCCAGACCACTTACTGCCCTGTTGCCAAACACACACACACACACACACACACACACACACACACACACACACACACACACACACACACACACACACACACACACACACACACACACACACACACACACACACACACACACACACACACACAAACACACCTCCATGTTCTGGAGACCCAAAGTCCAGCTTGGTGAGATCAGAGAAAGAGAATTGGCTTGAGGCAGCACTGTTGGAGGGAGAAGATCCTTCCTTGATGTCCTCCATATCTGATGACCCTGTTCTCAGAATCCTCAAGCTCGAATGAGACCTTACGCTAGAGGGGCGTGGCATGGCCTGGGCCCTCTCGGACATCCTTTCCGGGTCCACGGATGCAGACCGCACCCCTCCCCCCTGAGGGGAGGTGCCCTTCCTCAGAGCCTGAGGGGTGGAGCTCTTACCAGGAGTCGTGGAATTGGGACGGCGTAGCATGGGAATGCGACTTGTGTTTGGACTGCTGACAGGCGCGGCACTAGGCGTGGGAATGTGACTTCTCGTGGAGGGGGCAGGTCCTGCAAATGTGCACATTTCACACACATCACACACAGGTGTAACCATATACCGATGGCACTAAGGTCTGGGGAGGAGGAGCACATGGCACGTGAAGCCACTAATAGGCTAGGAGCAGAAAGTTCCGCATTCCTGGATGATGGTCTGGGGACAGGGCCAGGTGCCGCCCCCAATGGTGGCCTGGTCCCCAGGAGTTTGGAGTGTGATGGCGATTTACTTACTTCGCTGAAGCGCAAGTGATGAGGAAACCTAGGTGTGTAATAATTAGAATTATGAGGGCACAGGAAATAATTAAAATGTCAGCTTTGACCAATTGTGTAAGGAAAAAAGTATATTCAAGACAACAGGACAGACTAAACTTTCATTTCAACTGGAGGGCTTTATTTAGAGTGACATATGCTTTAGCCATTCATTGTTTTTTACATACTAGTCCCCAGGTCAACATTCCGGATCTGAGCCTAAACTATTGGTGGAAATAATGTAATGACCCTAGGTGGACACAATGTTACTTCCTCTCTCCTCCCTCTCCCTCCCTCTCCTCACCTTATGGCTTGCTGTTGGCTTCTCATTTCCTCCCTCCTCCCCATCCTCACCCGGCACTTCCTGCATCAATACATTATGTGATATCGTGGGAGGGGGCATGACCACACCCACCTGCATATGTGCTTTGATAATCTTGTTGGCGTCATCTTGTTGTTTCTTGGGGACATTCCTTATAAGGAGTGTGAGAGAGGCAGGGTTTAGTTCGAACAGTCCAACCACTGCACGCTGGGGCGCTCCTCTTTAACTCCATACTGCCAGGGTCAGAGGTCATGTCCAGTAGCCTAGCAACCATCTGTTGTGTTTCTAAGGAGAGGTTAAGGTATATCTAGGAAACCCACCTTGTGATGGGCATCAAATGGGGTGTTGTGTCTAGAAGACCTCTTATTGTGATGGGCTATAAATGGGATGTGCATGTTCACAGAACCCCCTTGTTGCGATGAGCATTAAATAGGATGAGTGTATGTGCTGCATAATGTTCCCTCTGTATATGGGTACACAGAAGTCTAGGATAGCTCAGGATAACTCAGGATACCAGGGTCATCTTTGAAATCGGAAGACTCCACCTGACCAATCAGCTCAAGGAAATACTCTAGCCACGCCTGCTTCACCTTGGTGTTCATTGGTTGCTGAGGATCGGTCAGGATGCGACACAGAGTCATAAACTGCTGCTCTGGCTCAAAGTTCTTTCGAATCAGCTCCAACACCGCCATCAGCTTGTAGTGAACAGAAGACAGCATGTCTGTCCCCTGACGATGCAGTAACCGTAGCAACATGAGGAACAGGAAGTCGTCTAGATACTCTTTGTGTTCCTCCACGAAGCGTCCAAGCACGTCAAGAAACATGCCAAACACCTAGGGGCATTAAATAGAATACCATTCCTCAAGGCCTTTGAAACCTAACCTTGTTGTGTGGATCCGAGAAAAGCTTCCGAAATATTCCCCTTGACTTTAATCATGTCATTGTGTCTGGGGAAGAGGGAGTGGGTGTGGCTGGGGCATGGTGTGTGAGGATGGCTTACGACATAGGCTTTTCGCCTTCCAGCAGCATCTGGAGTTGTGCCACACCATCTCTCCTCTCTGCCCACTGGGGTTTGGAACACAAGCTAGCTAGCTCGTTGAGGTCCTATGG